>VWZN01021051.1:46266-65603 GCA_013396955.1 Regulus satrapa | reverse complement strand
CCGGGGTTTCCAAAAACCGTGAAGCCCTTTTTTTTTTTTTTTTTTTTTTTTTTTTTTTTAATTTTTTTTTTTCCCCTTCTTTATCAATCTGCTGTCTTATTTGCAGCATTTTCTAGGCATTGCAGTAAATGAAGCCCCTTGTTGAGCAGTTGCATCCAGTGTCTCTTGTAAGGAATTAACAATAGGGTTTTCATGACAAGGTGCTGTGTGATGATGTAATTGAAGTTTATTATGTGAAGCAAATATAACTATGGTTTAAATTTTAATTTTACGCCTGATCTCCATTGAACACTTTTTGTCTTGATATTTGATCTTGAGGTGTTGATAAGGTCTTTTAATAATAGATATTTCAGTGTGTAATACTGTAATTATTATGTTATTTTAAAAGGGTGCACCCAGACCCAGTCATAGCAACGCAATGATAATGTTACTTAGTCCTGCCTTTTTCACTGTTGAGCCCCAGAAAGTGCAGCTTTACACAGAATTACACCACTGCTGCTCCTGTTTCTCTGGGAATAAAATAAATAAATAATGCAAGAATAAAAAAAATCCCTGAGACTTGTCAGTATGTGAAGGTAAACAAGCTCAGATACGGAGATATTTTGTGTGTGCAGATATAGAAACAACAAGATTTTTTGAGAGTTTTACCTCATATTTGGAAATCACACCTAAGAATTTGCAAACACACAGAGAGCAATCCAGTTATACCTTACACTGCTCATGATCTGGATCTGTCACTGCTATGAAAATTATATCATTGAATACAGAAACGAACTTTATATGGTTTGATATGAAAACCCGAGTTTGTGTGAACAAATAGTGCATGTGCAATATACCTGAATGAGTGTTAATAATTTTAATAACCGTTTCTTGTGTTTCTATTGTTACTCTGGAAAAATCATGATCACTTAAAAAATGATGAAACAAACTCTATGAAGAGTTACATAGAAGAGAGATTTTATAATTTATTTATGTCTGTTTGTTTGCATCTAATCAAGTTTATCTGTTCAGCAATGCAGAGGTTCTGAATAAATGCAGAAAGAAATCCCATTCTACAAGTGACAGGGCATTTGCATTTGATTTTAGCATTTCTTTTTTAAATACATGTATTCAAAAATTAATAACCTTTTTTTCCTTCCTTGGTATTGCCTTTATTTTTAATAGACAAAATAATTAAATACATTGTGTGATTTTAAATTATCTTAAATTTATGATTTTTAAAAAAACAACTTTATTTCAATTTTATTTTCTTGTTTTCCAATGTTTTTCAAATGTTTTTTTGTTCTCAATGTTGTTCAGGATTCATTCTGTTTGTAAATTGTATTTGTGTCTAAGGCTGTGAGAGGAATGACCCGTGCGTGTACCCCATGCTTCAGCAATTATACTGGTGTAACTAAGTTATCTTGCCTAGATGAGGCCTATTTTATCTAAAACAATTCTATCATTCTATTCATGTAGGGAAACTTGAACCATATCTGTCTGCAAATGAATGTAAACCAAAGCAGAGGGATAAACAGCACAGTAGAATATTATTCCCTCTCTTTGATTTATGGCATATATTCTAAAAAATGCAGCTCCTTGCAGACATTAAGTGCCAATGTTATCTTTACTTCTTTTTTTCTATTCAATTTTGCTTCATTTTGAAGCAATCCTTTGATCAAACTACTGCATATACAAAGTCAGCATATTATATTTCCACCAGTAAATTTTCTGTGAGCTGTAATTTATATATATAATTATAGCACAACATTATCCAGGAAATGTACTCTTTTTTTCTTATTCCTCAAAGTTTCCCAAAGGAAATGGGGCCATGTACTTCATTTCCCGAGGTTACATTCAGCAAATTTTTCTGGAGGAGAGAAGCACTGGTAAATAGACTTTGGGAAGAGTATGATTTGATGAGCTGCTTATTCTGGACCTGCTGTAACTTAAACAGTGGTTTCAAAGTTTGGTTTTGTTCATTTGTAGAAAAACAAACTCTTAAGGCATTTAAATGAAAACATGGGGGTTTTTAAGCAAATAAAAGTCTGCTGATAGTGTACTTTCTTTTTCACCTTTCACATAAAACAGTTTTTCATGGGTCATGCTTAAAAATCACCATTGGTTTAATTCCTCTAGAGACTCCTTGTGACAAAATGCAGGCTCAGCTATGTTTCAGCAAGGGGACTCTTGTCCCCATTCAAACCTCTGAACCAGGACCTCCAAGGAATAGACAGACAGGAACATTGAAAAGCTACCCTGCCCCAGGTGGCAGCTCCTCTCCTTGATATTCGAGAATTTTCAGCCTGTGAGCCACTAAATCTGCTTCCATTATGATTTCAAGGTTAAAAGAGGACCAGGAAAGCATCCAGGGGACTTCCTCATCAGTGTAGATTTAGTTGCACTTTATTTCAGTGTGTGACTTGTGTTTGTGTAGACAGGTATCTGAAGTCAATTTACATGAACTATTTTCATACTGTTGGCTGTGGGGCTGCAAAACCCTTCTGAGAACTGAGGAACCATTTGGATGATTTACCCAAGCTGACCTCATCATGGTAATATTTATACCAAACGAACCTGAGGTCAGATCAAACACCTGCTAGCACAGTGTTCTCTCTCTGAAAGCAGTCAAGAGAGAACTATTGCTTGTACAGGAACAAGATAAGCACAGAAAATTACTTTACCACATTACGCAACACCTTCAGCAGTTTCTTTTTTAGAGGTTTCTTAGTCAGAAGTGATTTTAGTGGATTCCCACCATGAGCTCCTCTGGTCTCTTCTTCTACTCGTGTCAAGTTCTGACATTTAGCACATGCCATGTCAATGTGTTGTACAGTTCCTCTACATAGTGTAAGGAAGGTTACTTCATCTTACTGACTTGGTACTTCTTTTCCTAGAATTTAATTCTAGGTCCCCTGATCTTGCATGAGAAATATATGAGTGAAGAATTATTTCTTATTTTCGTTGCTTAGTCGTGATTCTGGGCTCCCCAAAAATACGTTTCAACTACCTCATCATCTTTCTTTCATGATGAAAAGTTTTAAACTATTTAGTAATTCCTGGTATGGAAATATTTCCATTCCTTGCTGAATTTTTATGTTCCTTTTGCCCTGTTGTTGTCTGAGTGCTCAGGTACCTTGAGGACCTATGCAGATTAAAAGTATGGAGTTTTTGTAGTTCTTGCTAAGCTCTTGTTTCTGCAGCTGATGCTGTTGTTAAATAGTCAAGTTAATTAATTTACAGTCAATTTGAGAATTTATATTTTAGCTTCAGTCTCATGTTAGAATTTTAACAGAAAAAACATTAAATAAGTTATACTCCCAGAACTACTAATGAGGTGAAAGTCAAGCATGAACTTGAGGACTGAGGAAGAAGAGGAAGGATAGAGAGAAGAGAGTGGAGAGTTTTTTTGTCAGAATGTGTGGGTTTGTGTGTTTGTTTATTCTCAAATAGAAATGCAGGTGTTGTTAAAATAACATGGCGGTGAACAATGTGTTCTCTGTTGGATAGCTTTGAAGAAATGAAGATTCTTTTGCAGCAGATGGCTGCTGAATGAGTCTGCTGGCTCAGCTTAGGCCATTCTAATGATAATGTTTTCCTCTTTAGGTCTTGAACTATTAGGTACTAAAGGTTCGATCCTAACAGTGCTAACCAAACCAGATTGTGGTTTTCCTCTTTGGGTTTCTGAATTAATTAAATTGTCTGAATCAGAGAGGAAAACGGTGAACGAAATGGTCAACTCAGTTTCCATTGCCTCAGTGCACTGCTGAAAGCAGCTTGCTGATTATAGCAGGGGGAGAAATGTTTGTTGCTGATCAGCTTACTCTATATGGGGAGCTCTTGTACTAAAATGAAGTATAAAATCAAGGTATAGAAGCACCATAACTCAACTAGCCAAAAGAAGAAAATATTTTAAAGCTTTTTATTGGTGCCATGCTGGCATTTATGCCATGCACAATTTAGAGCTAAACCAAAGTTTCACAGACTCCTGTCTGCTAATCAGAATTTTGATTCATTTTCTTTGGAAACTTCATTGCATACAGCCATTTCATTTTATGAGACTTTTGAATGTCTCCATAAACCAGCATTTTTCAAAGTGTAATTCAATAGCTGTTGTATAGAAATGCCAAAAAACTGATCAGAATCAATGATCTCTTGTAAAATGTTGCCTCAGGTTAGCTGTCAACTAAATTAAATACCCTTGTTAACTATATCCATTTTTGTAACAACTTTTTTTTATTGTCATGTTTTTTTTTTCAGGGATGATGCTATGCATTTAAAACATTTAATTAGAGATCTATTTAAAACTTAGTAAATCATTGCAAAACAAATCTGACAGCCACTGCTTTGGATTCCACCTAATTCTGGATCCCTGATGAATCAGCGCTGTTTGTCTGTCAGGCTACACTCTCCAGTAAATATTTAGTACCCTGCTGTCTGGACCAATACAATTTAGTTCATGAAACATCCTTCAGGAACTGCATCAGAATGTTTCTTGCTCCATTTCAAGTTGTTCAATGGTTGCATTTGTCTACAGTAAAAAGTAAACAAACCAAAGAAATACCACAATCCACCAAAGGCTAAAAAACCCTATGCTCATTTATCTGTAATGAGGATTTTCATTTTTATGCAGAAGTTGCCACTGTTTTGTGCTGCATAAAAAAATTATGATTTTTTTTTGAGATCCTTGGAAATTGTTTTGAATTAAAGTGAAATTCTTAATAGAATAAAATCTGTAGCCTTTTTTTTTTTCCCATTGTTGAAACTTGCAGTGCTCTTAAATCAATGTAGAATATTCCTTTATAATAACAGAGTTTCTGACCCAACACAAAATAAAAGTTAAAGCCCTTACATTGCTATATACTCATTATAGGTGAGGATCATGTGGTGTTTTAAGTAGAATATTTGCTGGGAATCACTCATGCACTGGTTAAGCTGGACATATATCTAAAAATAGTACTTTCTCTCTTTTTTTACCTTGTTATTGATAATCTGTAGACTTGTTTTAATGTATTGAAATAGGGCAACACTGTAGGGTGTGCTGTGATATATCCTCTGCTTTGATGATGTGAAAATGTGCCTCTCACCAGTCAGACCTGTTTGAGCCAGCTGCTGCCCTGGGTCATGAGTTGTACACAGCAAAAGCACAAGAGAGGAGGGTTTTGGCACAAGGGCATGTTATAGAGGTAATCACTAGGAACCAAACCACTGGAATAAAGGATTTGGCAATGAGTAATCGCCACATTGGAGAATGAAGAAAAGGGAGCTATGCTGGAATGAAGGATGTGGGAGTGTTGGTCAGTGGAAAGAAAGGTAGAGGAAGTGACAGATTTCTAGGGAGACACGGGCAGTGGTGCCCAAGGTCCCTGTCTCCCTTTCCACTCAGCCTTTCCATTGCTGAAAGGCAGCAGTGGCAGTGGAAAGCTCTTCTGATGTGGCTCCTTCTGGTGCTTTTCCCTAGCAATTCATCAAGAAAGAGAACCCAAAGGAAGGAAGACATGTAGTGGCAAAGGAGGGAAAGGGCATAGCACGGCCCCTTTTTGTCCCATGTCTCTGCTGAACTCTGTCTGTGCACCCCAGTCTGGTACAGCACAACTTCAGTTGCTTAAGAAATGTGCATAAGATCATGGCTGTCATTTCAGTGTTTACTGGTTTATTACAACTTTCCCAAATAACCATCAGCAGTGAGTAAAGCTAATAAAAAATATAGTGTTGGTTAGATTGCCTGTACTTAAATTTTATCACATTTGTGCTGAGAAGGAGAAGTTCATTTCCTAAATTATTCTGAGAGATTGCATGGTCATAGAGCCAAAGAAAATTTGTTAACTTTGTCGTCTCCCTAAATATTCTACACTTGCCTTTGCGCATCTTTAAAACACAATTGTACTCACACTGCTGAAATCTGCTTTTGAAGGTGCAGCTTTGTTAACAGATTTGAAAACTAGTGCTGCATGCCCATTTTTCTCATTAGAAAAGTTGAAGGATTTTTTCCCCTTTTACTATATATGTGATTGGTAATCTTTATTGTTTTATACTGACTACTCAAAACAAAATAGCAATTAAAGCATAGTTTACTTAACAAAAATTCAGGTATATTGAGTAGTGAAACACACTAGCAACTAAAATTAGGCATAACATGTTTGTTGTCTCTTCTATTATTAATTTTAAAACTTTCTCACTGAAATTCTATTGTTCAATAACATTATAGTAAAATCACAGTGATAATGCAGTAGGCATGCATGATATTTGATATAATTATAGGAAAATCAATTGAGCCAAATGTTCTCCTTGTCTTCATGGATTTATGTTTCTGCATCTCATTCCCAGGTTTGGAGATGGTTATTCTGTCAAGGTTTGGCTTAGCAAAGAAATAAGTTATGGAAGAATGATTTTAGAGTGTCTACAATTGCATTTTCCTGGAACAAAGTTTAAGGTACGGATTAAAGTCCTTGTTGTAGCATATGGCAGAATGAATTTGGGTCTGGTAAGAACAGTATGTACGTATTTGGATATTTGCATGTTTGGATATATTGATCTTCTTGGGAAAAGTACATACGAATATCACTTTTATTTTTCCATTAAGCAATTAATAAAAATTGGACTTGTGATGTTGGTTAAATCAAGTCGAAACAGGCATTTAGGCAATGTAAATAAAAAGGGCTTTTCTCTGACTTAAAATTTCCTTTTGCTTTTATTATTGATGAAGCTGAACTCAAATCTGTGTTCACCTGAAGTAGGACTACAGTGTAGTCACTAAGAATATTTGCTTTGATTGCTTTCTGATAAGGCCCAGAATTGATAAGTCTCAGCCTTCACTGAGATTCTTTGATTTAATACAAAGCCTTATAAAAGAACTATAGCAATTACATTTCAATAAAACTCTCAAAGGCTTTTACTTTAACTGTGTTTAGGAAAATAATAATGGAAAGCAATGTCTATCTTAGATACAAACCTCTTTGTGTGTGTAAGTCTGTACTGAGCTCGGGCAGCTATGCACCTGTATATGCTCAGCCTTTTCCGCAACTTCATTGTTACAGCACTAGTTTATTAGGTTAAAATTGCCCTAAAGATTTATATCTTTTATAAGCTTAACAAGCCATCACCTCAGAATACACACAAAATCTGTGCTCTCAGCATGAACCACTTTTAGTGCTATGAATGTAGCCAAAACATGCTATTTTTTAAAAATTCATATTTTCCATATTAAGCTGCAATAAGAGCTTATTGAAGTTAGACTGATTATAAGCAAGTGTAACTTCATCACAAAGTACATTTACTTTTATCTGTTTTTATAATTTTTGCTTGTTTTTAGGGTCAACATCTTAACCTGCTTGAGTTCCACATACCAAGAAGTCAGGGTTGTTTATCAGAGCTCTTCAGAGTCCTAGAGAATCACAAAGCTTTTCTCCAAATCAAGCACTACTCCATTAGTCAAACCACATTAGAGCAGGTATTTTATAATTTTTTCTTTCTTCCCAGCCCCCATGATGTTTGTTCTTTTGTTTGTTTTTTCATTCCCTCCCCCCCTCAAATGTGCTGTATATTGTAGTTATTGATGTAGTAGAATTTTCTATAATTTGTTGGGTTACCCGAATGTATGCAATACTCCAGCAGTTCCAGGCCATCTCAGGTCAGTGACGCAGTGACTCCATGTCCCATGCTGCTTTTACAGTGGAAGTGAGCATAGCAAAAGCCTCACAGCAAGCCACATATTTTTAGTGTGCACAAACATGGGCTGTGTGGGACGACAAGGTGGGACTGTGAACAGCCACCTCCACAATGCAAAAGTTGGGATCTTACCACTGTCCTTGAAAAGACTGAGCTGGTCTCTGTAAATCGTGGTAAACCTTAGACTTTCAGAACATTTTCCTGTGAGAATTTTAAATGCACAGACGAAAGGTACCTGACTGTTAGAGACTGTGAAATCTTATTGTGAGAAAAAGAATGCATTGACAGCAAGCATGGGATCTCTGGGTGATTGTGATGTGTTACAGCACCTTCATATGCAGCTGCTTGTTATTCATTCTTCAAACTGAGAGGCACATCTAGTCAAAATATTAATTTTCTATGACTGGTGGTGTGGATTTGTTCCTTTTTCCCATGTGCAAATCATTATTGAAGTATTCTCCTTGGCACTGCTCTACTAACTACGTGTAATGATCTATTCACTGAGTGACTGCATGTAAGATAATTTCAGCCTGTTTCTTCAGGCATTGTTCACTCAGGTTTACTTCCTCTGTTTTTCATGGTGATGTATCACCTCAGTCCCCTACCACTGCTTCCTCTCCCTTACTGTGTGTCCATTTTAAACAGGAAAATAGTTCTTCACAGTAACAAACACACTTATAATGCACCCCAAGTTTTTTCGGGTATGAAGAGGATCATTTGAATAAAGAAGAGCCATTTTTCCCTCCACATGGCTTGCTGTGAAATAGTTGTGTGATTAAAAATGAAACAAGCCTTTACATACTAAGATCTGTGTTTAAAAACACCAAACCAATTCAAGGAGGGACACTAGTTCCTGAATCAGAAGTGTGCTTTCACCTTGAAATATTTGCATCCTCATCTCTAATATTTATTGGCAGAAACAACAGACTCAGATTCTCTTTGTATGTAATTCACAGACAATTAAAACTATTGTTTCACATTTACTTGTGCATGAAATTTATTTGTTTTTTCGCAGTAACTCATTTTACCTTAATTTTTATCATTGATCAACCCCTGCCCTGTCTTAGCTGGACAGGGAAAGAGGGATTATTTCTAGAGTTAATAAAATATGTTTTTAGAGGGTTTTCCTCAGCATGAGTTATTAATTGATTTGTTTAAAAAGCTAAGGAAAGCAGCTAAAAATTACCTTAATCTGTATATCCAAGTTCTGAATTTAAGTACTTCTATTTTGAAAATCTTGCTTTTTATCATGTCTTACAGGTATTCATTAATTTTGCGACACAGCAACAAGGAGTCTGTCATTCTTCCCAAGGATCTCCTGTTGTTCACCATGATCATCTCCCAGTCTAGGCTCAGAATAGGATACAGCTTCAACATAACCTATGTGTGTGTGTGTGTTTGCATATATGTACACACAAGCTAGTTGCAATAACTTTTCAACTGCGAATAATTTGTGAATGAGAAACAAATAGTAGAAGCAGAGGTGAGGTTTCATCTGTAGGCTAGAAGGAATGGTACCAGTTCTTGGTTAAGCAAGAAACTAATAATATGTGAACAAAAAATCTGCCAAAAAGTAATGTTTTTCTTAATTTAACTGGAATTTTAAAATACCAATGTCCTAGTTAATGCAGAGGGGAAAAAGGCTGATCTGAAATTTCAGTAGATTTTTTTTGTGGTGGCTCTACATTCGTTTGACTATAGTACTTTGTTGCATGCACACTTAATATCCAATTTTTACATAATAAGGCAAGAACAAACAATTGAATGGTAGCAATGACTTGGCTATCACCCAGTATTTTTATTTAATCACCCAAATTGAGAGCCTTTTGATTTCCCTGTTAATTTAGTTCCGTGTTGTGACAAGCTAAATTAACCTTTTTATTGTATAAAGGATGCACTGTATTCCATAAGGCTTTATGTTAAAGAGGTTATTAGTGTACTAGCCTTGTCTGCCTCCCAGTAATCTTAAGGAAATTTAACAAGGTTTCATAAATCATGCTTGACAATGATCTTTCCCCTAAGCCTGCGGGTTGCTGCTGGATGGAAATATTCTCAAGTACCTTTTTTAATACCTAGTCTGTTTTTCTCATCTTATTGTTTCCTTTTTCTTCAAAAAGAATGTCAAAATGCTGTTTAACAGGAATTTTAAAGGAAAATAAGATAAATATTCAGACCGTGATCAATAAACTTCTCAATAAACATGTTATGATGCGAGATACTTCAGACAAAGCCATGGTCTTCAGCCTATACTTGTGTCAAAAAAGTGAACATTTAATGAATAAAAACTGCGTGTTTATTTTGCTGGGAGGAAAAAAAAAGGGTGGATTTTTTTTTTTTGGGGGGGGGGGTTGTTTTAGGTTTTTTTTGTTGGGTTTTTTTTGTTGTTGTTTTTTGGGTTTTTTTGTAGTAAGTGGTTCCTTTATACAAAATAAGTCTTTGAAGCTCCTATGAAATTAGCTCATGCCACTTTTATTGTACTGCACTGTCAAATAGCGGAAATTGTAGAACCATATGATTTTGGGTGAGCAGTGACAAGGGAAGTTCACTTTGAGATGGAAGAATTTGATTTTAAATGACCAATATTGCAGAGCTGCTGCTATAATTCTCTGCTGTACAGTGATGAAATTTTTTTTAAAAAAGTGATTTAGACTTTGCAAGCTGACTCAGAAGACTTTATTAAGGCTTGACTTGTTCATGTTGCTTTGGCCCATTATGATTTTTTAAAATCAAGAATTCAGGTTGGCTATTTCTAAAAAGATTAAACTACGGTTTTGAAGAAGAAAAAAACAAACCCTAAATATTTACATGCTTTATCTGCATGTACGTATGGGTCAGAGTGAGTGAGTTTATGAAAGTGCTCTATCATCAGAATGGATTACTGTAATATCAGAACTACCAAACTGCTCAGGACCCAAAGCACCTAGGAGCCATTAAAACTGTAAAAGCCACCACCCTGCTAGAAATGACATAAAATGCCATAGCACAATGGGTTGTCTATATTTGATATGAAAAGAGTTTTTCATTTCTTCATAAGGCTGGGAGTGGAAGGTTTCTAATTTTGTACTCCAATTAGTACAAAAAGCCAGTCAAATTTACAAAGCATAGTGTGAGAAAAATAGTGGACATGAAAGAAGGCAGATGCAGGAAATTTGGGCAAAAACTGATATATGCCATCATTTAAATAGCCTGCTTGATTTAAGCACCTCGGGATGGAAGAAAAAGAGTGTTCAAGGAATACCCGAGGATCTCTGAGTCATAATCTGAAATATTATATTTATTATTATATGAGATATTATGACTGGTTGATTTTGGTTTTCTGTTTTGCTTTATAAACTGTCTCAACCACCACAAGTCTTTAAAAAAAAGATGAAATGTACTCAAGGAAATTTAGGGAATTGGGAAAGGAGATGGTTCCAGTCCTTGCAGTGCAAGGCAGTTGAGCCAAAAGATGTGATTTATAGGAAATTGTGAAAAAAGTGCTTATTCCTGCTCAGGAAGAATGTAAGACAGATGAATTAATAAAACAATCCTGCAGTTTGCTTTGACCAAGGGAAGAATTAAAAGCATACTAGAGTCACTGTGGTGAGACTGAAAAATGGTAGCCTAGCTGAATGCTCAGAAAGGGCAGGTTCTTCAAGTCTTGGCTGTGTAACACTAATTAAATGCCACTATTTTCTGATTAAAATATGAAATATTATATTAGTTTAATAGATGAATACAGTAAATAAGGTTTGCTTCAGACTGATGGTTGAGTAAATTCAGTTAATAGCATTTTTCTTTTTTTAAATCACTTCTTATGTATGCATCTCAGGAGACCCAATTTAATTCGGGCAAGTAGCAAACAATGTCCGTCTACCAATCCTTTATGGGTAAAGAAGGTCAAAATCTAATTGAGTGCTGATGTACCATGTTCTGTCTCAGAGGATATTTTCCCTTTCTTTGACTTGGGGCATTCCTAACATATGTGAGTTTGTTTTTTGGTTGGGGTTTTTTTTGTTCTTTTGGGTTTTTTTTTCATTTATTTATTTATCAAAATAAATCACTAAATTAGGAGTCTGGACAGGAAAGGTCAATTATACACTAATGATGAAGGAATCCTTGGATTCAAAATTTATGAAGAAATATATATTATTTTTACATCTCTGGATATGGAATCAAACACAGCTGAGGATTTTAAACAATACTTCTTCTGTGATTCTTGTTAGGAAGCTCTTTTTATTTCAGCAGGAGATTTCTCTGACTATGAAAGTAAGCCTTTCACCCTGAATGATAAACTAGAATTAAGCTCAAAATTATAAAATCAACTGAATATCTGAAATACTTAACACTAAAATAGGAAAGATGATAGGCTGTGGAATAGTGTCTTAAAAGTCTAAGTCAGAAGAAGGGCTTTGGGCAACTTTTGAGCAGATTGTTAATTGTTTAATTTTCAGTAGAAACCAATAGAATAGAGTAATAGGATACAGTAATAGAATGATGTAACCAAAAGTAGACAGTAGGTCTGAAATTTAAATCAAAGTATCACAAATTCATTGGGGATGGAAGTGTGATAATATTAGTGGGCAGGATGGCAAAACTCACAAATTGCCACTTTGAAAATGGCTGCATATTAAATTTCTGTACAGATTTTTTCCTTCTGGAAAGAAAGAACCTATTTCTCTGGTTTGGTTCAGTCCTGACCACAGATGATAAATTTTGCCCAGGGTAGTGCAATATGTATAATATGATTTTTAGCAAAGAAATTGGGTGCCTTTAGAGCTTGCTTGTCATTGTGAAATTTAAATCAGTGGAGTCTGAAATCACATAAATTTGGACACTGAATCGAACTCTTACTGGAACTGCTCAACTCCTAGATCTGTCTAAAAACCAATTTAGGTAAGGATATTGCTTTCCTGGTCTTTTCCTAGTAAGTAGTAAAGCTGACACTTTCTTTGATTCAGTTTAATATGATCTAATCTTTTTATGTCAGCACTTTCAATTTTTCTTTCTTAAGAATAGGGAGATCAAAGCTAGCAGCAAAAAGATCTTACTTAAAGTGATTGAGAGCTGACTAGCTCAGACCTACAACAGCTAAAGAGAAAATATTTCCTGAGTTGTGTATTAGATCCTTCCATTACAAGTAGAACTGATGCTGCTGCAGGTGTGATGGGGGTAGGCAGCAGGTACAGAGCAGAAATCACAGCTGTCTCATTCTTGCACAAAAAGCAGCAATCTGCTGCTATCAACGGGCCAGGTACTGCTGAATGTTTTAGCAGATGAATTCTCCATGCTGAATAATTATATGGATCACTGAAACAAATCAAAGCATTATTAAATTTTTTCTATCACATTCTAATATTGTTCCAGCAGTTGCCCTCATGCTTAGTGCTACATGGAGCTATGTGCTGGGATAAATTCTGACTCCTTTCACAATGGCCCTGTAAAAGCCATGATCAGAGTCTGTACTGTAGGTGTATGCATGTCTTTAGCTTAGGATGATCAAAGCACCAAGGTTCATATCTGTTTTCTATGACATACAAATGGAGAAAAAGGAAATATAAGCAAAAGTCAATAGGTGAGATTTCCATGTGCAAGAGATTTATTCCAGCAGCCAAACACCACACAAGCATAATTTTGCTGCCTGTACATGCAATGGACATTTAAAGAAGTGCCTTGGGATTAACTGGCTATGCAGTGCCCAGCAAAAAAGGCAGGATCCTCTAACATGCAGTGGTATAAGGTAAGACCAAACAGGAGACATTTTGCTCTCTTATTGAAGCAATAAATGCTTGTTAATAGCAAAGTGTGAATTTAATTCGAGAAAAGTGACAGAGACACTTTCATCCTTAGCATGTGCTGGAAAAGGGAAATGGAAACTTTATTCCATGTATCATTTTTACATCACTTTTAATTCCTGTTCTATTTACTATATGCAATAACCAGACCCCCAAAAAAGTTCAGTGCTTCCCTCAGACTAAAATATTTTCAAATGTGATTCAACTTCCACACAATGTGAAAGCTTGTAGAGTTTTTTACCTTGTGTTTTATTAAAAACTGGTCCTTAAGACATATAATTAAAGCTGAGTGTGTGAGTGAAGGAGCATGTGACATTTATGCTGAATCAAATGGAATATGCATGTAATTCTCTAGCTGAGGAGTTGTAGTCATCTGATACTTTGTAGCTAATGATAATTTTCTAATAAGAAGAACCTGAAATTGTTTTCTTAGAAGTCTGTTATCGTAAATAATTCTGTTAGCAATGTGTGAATACAAAATAGATTGAATCTAGCTAAAACAGTATTCTCAGTATGTGAAAGGTAAGACTCAAGGTCATACACAGCAAGTTGAAGTGCTGCATTACTGGGATTTATTTTCCCTTTCAAAGTTAACTGATTAGAAGTGGCACTTGTTGGTGGCCAGCTACTGGCTGAAAATGCTTATTTATGGCCCAGAGCTGAAGCTGTTTATATGCTGATCAATTAATAGTTCCTTTTTTTTTTTAAAACTACCTGCATGTTATAGACAAACTGGAAATTAAATTTAATGCATAAAATTATATTTTGAGGCCTTTGCAAGCTGTGAAATTAAAAATAGATTTTCTGGGTATCCAGCAACTGGATAAAATAGAAGTGTTTAAGTATTTCTATATATAAAATGTTAGGTAAATTTGGAAAATAGTCTTTGCAGAAATGTTTGAGAAACTATTGAGGTTTTTCTTTGCAAATACTATATAAATTTCTATCTTAAATCTAAGTGCAAATTAAGGTGTTCATAATTATATTTTTCTAATAGTGAAATGGATAGATTTAGCTTTAACCCACAACCTTCAGTTGAGAAGATCTGCTATATGTGTGAACTCAGAGATGGACACTGTCAGCAGACTCTGTAACTCTGTACCTGAAGGGTGCATGTCTCTATAAAGTGTGAAGAGCTCTCTTTTTAACCACTTTGAGGTATTGACTGTAGAAGAACTTAAAAATTTCTTGTTGCAAGCCTTGCTCCCTTATGAATACCTGTGACTGCACATAAATAGACATAGTAGAGAAACTGCCACAAGTTTTCAGTAAGGACAAGATTTTTGTCTGCACCAAGGTTGCAATGCCACGACTTTGCTCAAGATTATTTTTCTTTTAGTTGACTTCAGTATTCTTAGTTATCAATCAGTTTTTTCAGGCTTTGGCTTTTACCCCATGTTGTCAAGTGACAGCTGACTTCATGGTTTTTTGATACTGTGCGTTACACAGGTCTTTAAATGAACCCAGCTGAAAAAGCTTCAGCATCTGAGGAAAATGTTTCCCTAGGTAGATATTTTTCCTTTTGTTCACTATATAGGTTGCCAGATCTTGGATGCGAAAAGCTTTCCCAAAATTGTCATTTTAGGAGTACTGAAGAGCTGGGAATTTTTCTGTTTCACTTCTGCTAAATCATCAGAACATTTTCTCTAAATAAATTTACTGCTCTCAGAGAGCTCAGAGACATGGATGATGTCTTGCCTCTATTCTGCTCTGTACCAGAACTCACACTTGCACTTATCTGGCATCTTAGAATCATAGAATGGTTTGGAAGAGACCTTAAATATCATAGTTCCAGCCCCCTGCCATGGACAGGGACACCTTTCACTAGACCAGATGACTCAGAGACCTATCTAACCTGGCATTGAAGTCCTGCAGAGATGAGGCATCTATGGCTCCTTTGGCCAATCTATTCTAGTGTCTCACAGTAAAGAATTTCTTCTCACCCTCACAGTAAAGAATTTCTTCTGAATATCTAATTTAAACTTATTCAGTCTGAAATGATTCCTTCTTGGTCCATCATTACAGTTCCTGATGAAGAATGGGCCCCTTTTTGGCCCCTTCAGGTACCGGAAGGTTGCTATGAGGTCTCCACACAACTTTCTCTTCTCCAGGCTGAAGAGACACTGCTTTCTCAGCCTGTCTTTACAGGGGAGATTCTCTAGTCCTCTTATCAACTTTATGGCTCTCCTTCTGGACTTGCTCCAACAGTTCCTTGTCTTTCATCAGAATACATCAGTAGGTATCATGTGAAAAACACCAGGTTCAGGAAAACCTTAAAGAAAACAGATGCTCTGTACCACTTACAAAAATATGTGTGTGGGGGGTCTGTGTATTAACTAATGTTTCCTAGCAGCTGTGTTCACAACAATGTTTAAAACATTAGATAATAATCAAGAAAGCAACTTTTGATTCTATTTGAGCCAACATTCGTTTTTGAGGGTGGGAATGAGATTTTCTCTATGTGCCTAATTTGTACTGAGGTTTGAATGTGCTTCTTCAATAACTGGAGAAAGTTATGGAAGGCTTTTGGCTACTAATTTTCATTGACTGTACAAATTAGAGTTTTAGTTGGTTTCATGGACTAGAGAAAAATATCAGCTTGGCTACCAGTCTTTCTTCTTTTTGAAAGTGGTGAAAAATGTAGATGTCTCAGAGAGAGATCCTTGTTGACACAATCAAGGGTCCAAATGGTAAAAATGTCTTAAAAGCAATGGTCAGGTATTACGGCTTTTTCAGTGGGTCCAAAGTTGGGAAAATGATGGAATTATTTTTTTTTTCTGTTCAATGTTTGAATCTTCTGATACTGGTATAGGTGAGGTGCAGTTGCCAGTCCGACTGTGTCCTCAGGTTCACTTTTTCCTTCTGAACTGAATAGGACATGGAGACATATACAAAATGCTGCAAGGTGACCCCAGTTTGCTGAAGTTGCTGCCTCTGTTGCCAAGAAACATATAAAACAGTTATGACATTAATTTAGATCAGGGTAATATAAAGTGACATAAAAGCAGATAGTATGTTTGCATGTTACCCTTTGGCATTAACAAAGCCCAGAATGGGTGCAGCAGTCCAAGTCAATTATGTTATGAAAGCAAACTCAGATGGCAAGAGCCATCTCAAAGACAATAGCTGCCCAGAAAAGCCACTATGGTAGGTGTAACATAGACAGAGGAATGCCTGAGAACCGTGGCAGTGTACCGAGAGCATGAGAAACCAGGGACCTGGCCTTTCATCCAGGTTCTTCCAGCAGAAGCATTTATGTCAGTTAGCAGCATTGCAAAGATAGCATTGTAACTAAGGCTATAACAGAGATTTTCCCTATTGTTTGCTTTGGGGAAACAAAAAAATTGTAACGTTGAATTTCCATCTAAGTAAGTTAAGTTCTTTTCATAGGGGCATATGGTTGGCAATTGTGGAATTTTAATTACCCAAAACCATCAACATTTATCTTTTGCTAAGAATAGCAAATAGTCCTTGATAAGAGACATACAAGCCATTTTTCTTGGTTTTGTTTATTATTCCTCTTCCTGTATTGGTTTGGGTTTTNTGGGAAAGTTAATGGCCAGGAGCAGAAGTGGATGAAGAAAATACTTTTGTCTCTAAAGATTTTCAAATGAGATAGCAGATCTTTTAAAATTATCTTCAGCTTACACTTTTCTTTTTTCAGCCTCCTGAATGGTGATCACTTAAATTGTTTTGAAAGTTTTATTATATTTTTACCATAGAAATTTGATCAACTAAGTATAAACATTTATTTTGGTGGCAAATATGTTAATGATTGTTCTAACTTATTTACTTACTTCTGTATAGATTTTATGTTTCGATATAAGTGCAGATAAAGGATTTACTAAATTTAAATTCAACCTCATTTTCCTCAAACATATTGTATTCCATTTTCTTGCCAAAACACAATAAAACAAAGTATGTGACATATTATGCAATAGGTAAAAGGAAATATATTTTAATCATATATGAATATCAGATTAGAAGAATCTTTAATTCACTTTTATCTTGCTTTGATCTGAAACCAAACTCTGAGCAGCCAGAAACATTAAAGACTTGGAGGAAACAAGGATGACTCATTTTCCTGGTCCACGTTGAATTGATTTTCTAAAGAAAGGAATACGATTTTGAATTATATGTACAATTTAAAATGTTTTGAGCTGATTTCTCAAAAGGTGCATCTGTGTCTCAAAAGCATCTGCTATTGTATCAGCATTGGATATGTAACTAAAACATTCTCCAGTATTCATTGCTATATTGTATTCTATTTCTACATAGCAGTTGGCTTAAGTCTTTCTTCAAAGAATTAGTGACATAGCATAGTGAAGGAGACAGAATTTCAGTTGAAGTCATGCAAGCAAAAAGTGTTGGCCTCTTGATGTATCATTCAAGAATATGACAATTTATTTGACATGGAAACTTGAAATAATATTGATATATTAAGGCCATTGTTGTCTATGGCAAAACTTGACACAAAAATCTGTAGATATTTAAAAAAAGGAAAAAAACCATTTTAAGATCTTTCTGATCCATGATATTCCTGTGTGTAGCAAAAATAGCTTTGAAAGTATTTTTGAAAACTAAGAAAATCAAGGGCTTTGCTCTTCTCCATCTCTAATTTACACAGTGGCAGGAGGATTGTGCTGGTGCAGCAGACGATTTGGTCTCATTATGCTCTATGGCCATGAGGACATTTCTAGCTTGCCACTGGCAAAAGTCAGACTGGAAAAACTAGAATTATTAGTTTTGTAGGCTCTGCCCATGTCTGGATCACAGAATAATGTTTTCCACAGCAGATTCTGCAGTTACCTGTACTGTAAGTAGTTCTACTCCTCAGGAAGAGAAGCAAAATTATCACTTTCTTGTCTTGCTAACTTGCATTTCAGACTTTAACTTGCTCCACTGAGGTGCCTGGGAGCAGCATTCTCTTAGGCCAATTGCAGTTATGGGCAGTAAGTGTTTTGTGCTGTGTTCATGCTTCAATCCAAACTTTATAGCTTCTCTTAAAAATCTTAAAATATAGGAGCAGTGGTCTTTGGGGAATAAGATGAATTTGCTACCTGCTGTCCTGTGCAAATGTATCAGTGCTGTTTCTCATGTCGAATCAAGAAGTTCAGGCTTGTTGTCATCTCTAGCAGCCTGTAGGGTGGAAAATTTTAATGGCTGCAGCTAGTAGAGGTTGTCTTTTCCTTTAAGCTTAGAAGCATATTTGAGTTGTTTGCTTGAAGTTGAGAGTGGCTAGCTTTATGGCTCTGCACCATGATGCAGACAAGTTACTAAGTACAACATGCAGACACTTTTTTTTCCTTTGGTAACAGGAATATTTAATTGATGATCACATTTTTGGTCTAGGCTATCAATGTCACAAAGTGTTCAAAAGCAGTTGTGATGTGCACATTTGTACTTCTTGCCTCAAATCTGAATATTGCTTTGTCTGCAAAAGTAAACCATAAAAATGTGAGCAATGGAAAGTACCTTACAACAATTTGGATTAGAATGCCAAGTGAAGGTTTACATTTCAAATTATTGCCACAATAAATTCAGTCGTAGTCTTTTCTTATCAAGTTGCTTTGATTGTTGATGATGGGAAGAGAAATAATGAGGGAAACATTCTTGTTAGAACTATGTAAAATTGTGCAGGGTTTCTTCGAGCACTAGAGGGAGCAAGAAGGTAAAAGTTCTCAAGAAACCAACTGCCTACTTGGAGGTTAAATCATTAGAGACAAAGCCTACCCTACCAGGCAGATAAATAAAAACTATTACAGCATTAAAAATCCCCCAACAAAACACAAACCATAATCAAAACTGAAGTGATATATTTCATTTGTTTTATGAGTTTTGATTGTTTGTAGTTTTTTTCCTTATTATAGTTGTTCATGTCCACATACACACACTAACATAGAAGAATTTCTCCTC
>VWZN01021051.1:4026-42141 GCA_013396955.1 Regulus satrapa | reverse complement strand
AAAAAAAAAAATCTGAGATCTGAGTTTTTGTAATTATTTTATGTACTTAGACAGCAATGATTAAGTGAATATGTCTGAATATGTCTTTTTAAAATTGGGCAGTATTTTAGCTCATCATATTGATATTCCAGACATGCTGCTCTTTTGATAATTATGTGTCTATTGTCAGAAACAGTCTTCACTTGTATAAAAGCTGCAGGTGTTTAATACTTATTAAAATCAGGCAATACTTCTGAGGTCAAAAAAGTACATGCTCAGCCTTTTTACTTCTATTGAATATAGAATAAGATTTTGCAACAAACTTCAAAGATCCAGACCAGTGCCCCTTCTTTAGACTTATTGAAAGAGAAAAGAATAGCTCTTGATTTCTTTTGTATGCATATAGGTAGCTGTAGATAGGATTAGCTTAGTTCTGCTTGAATATTTGCTGTCAGAACTTCCTCTGGCAGTTGCTTATGACAAGCTGGAAACTGAATACCTTTTTACTTAAGGAAGATTCTCCAGATAAGTATTCTAGGTACTTTCTTGTTGTTTGAGGTAGTAGCTGGGCATGTCCTTTAAAAATTTTATTTTACTTGGTGTCCCTCTTGGATATATGGAGGGAGTGAATGGAAGTGAGTGAGAGGCTGAAGTGTTCAGCACACAGCACCTTGGAGAGAGAGAGAGAGAGCTCTGCTTCTTATTTGAAATGCAGAGCCTTTTCTGGTCAGCTGAGCTCATGGAAATTAAATATGTGGCTCATCTGTACCAGTCACAGGATAATGTGGGCTGTAGTGTTTAAGCTGTTTGCAGAGTGTTAAAAGCATATTTTTTCTGTGTAATACTCATAATATAAAGTATGGAACTACCTTGGCTTTCAGATGCTGTGTCAGCTATTACTGTAGATTTGCACTATTTATCATACAAAACAGTCAAGCTTTGGGGTTTTTTGGATCATACTTCAGGCGGGGTTCTTTTTTGGTTTTTTTTTGGTGGTTTTTTTTAGCCTCTAAGCCCTGCCATCATGCACAAGTGGAACAGAATGGTCAAGGCCCAAGTGCAAATGGACACATCCGGGTGAAAGCTTCTGCAAAGTGGGTGTCAAGTGTTTCAGCTGCACAAAGTATAGCTTTGCCTCCCCAGCTGGACCTCTGATTGAGTCAGGTCTGGGTGCTGTGTTTTTCTAGTTGCTATGAAGGTTTGTAGGTGTAGATAGGGATTTGAATATATTATACTTATTTTTTGCTGTTGTGTAATTGCCTATTATTTATTTAGTGCCAATACAACTCCTCAAAATTACTGGTAATGTATATTATATTTTGTATTTTCTCTCTCTCATGATGGTATACTATACAATTGGAAGCATTGATAAATACTTTGTAAACAACATGTACCAATTACCTTGACAAAAAAAAAGGCAACTAGCGATTTTTCCTGAACTTTGATTTTGATATCAAATAAGGCACAGTCTGAAGTGTTTTTACTGAGGTAAAAATTTCAATTCTACCAGCATCATTAGTGGAGTTTTTTTCTCACTTCTGCTAAAGATTGTTGGTAATACCTTTGATCTGTTAATGTTCATTACAAAGTTCCAAAGCCTCATCAAATTAGTATAACATAAAATTTAACCATCAGTGAAAAACTTCAGAATTTGAGTTTACTTTTATGATTGCAATGAAAATAAAAACCCAGAGTGCCGGGGTTTTTACAAGTATTTTCATGCATGATTTTTAAAAAAATAGACTTCTCAAAAAAGAAGGACCTTGGAATCTTAAGTTTATAGTCGAAGGCAAAAGTTTGCTTTGCATTTAATTGATTAGTAGCCTGAGTGTGATTGAAAAAAAAGTCTTACATAAATTTGCAGAAATGAAGTGATAGTATTGCTGCTTGTAAATAGCTTGAAGTTGTATCAGTTCTTGCAATGTGATTTAATGCTTATTTTTACCATAGTTTGTAGTGGGCAGCCCTCCATTAGGAAGTGAAACCACTTTTTCTTTTTTTTTTCTTTTTTTTTTTTTCCCCAGTGGTTAAGTAAATAAAATCAGACTTCCCAATAGCCTCTTCTTTCCTCTCTCCAGTTATTCTATTGAGGGTGGGAGTAGTTACACTGAAGGCATGAGAATAAATAGAAGGCTAAATCCTTCCATATTTTTCACCCAGAACATCAGAGCAAATCTGAAACCCTTTATGGCCCTCACTGACCAGCGGGAATGCATTTGCATCTGCTACAATTAAGTGTGGGACTTAATTAAAGCTAAACTGAACATCTTGAATTTTGATGATCAAGTACATGCTGATGTATCAACTTGCTGCCTACAGACTGTGCCCAGGAAAGGCTTTTCAGATGGGCTGGGGTGGTGAATTTGTTAATCACTCCCTGATGCTGATGTCAAGGATTACATTCTGAAGATTTTAAATATAACCAGGGATTTCAGCCATCTTAAAAAGGCTACAGTGACAGGGAGTACCCAGATTACAAGAGTAGATTCCTGGTTCTCCCCCTGGATGCTTTCTCTGGCTCACTACTATACCTGTTAGGGATTTGCACAATTAAGGGTTTTGGTACATTTAGCCATCAACAGGTATGAGTTATGAAGAATTCAGGTCTACCTAGGAAAGATGAATATGGACTTGCACTTACTTATTTTTGCTTGCCTGTGCTTAGAGTTTTAGAGATTAAAAAAAAATAATGTCATACTTTTAAAATATACATTGACCCCTCTGTTAGATAATTTACAGTAGTTATGGGCAAGATTTTTTTTTTTTTTTTAAATAGTTGGATAAAGGATATGGGCTGTTTCTTTGCTTTTATTACCTCTGTTTCATAGAATAGTCATCCTCATGCCTAGATATCTCTTGAAACAAAAATAGCTTCCTGTGATTAGTGGTGTTTTGAAAATCTTGTACAATATTGTGGAAAATTTCAGATGGGCAAATTGTCTCCAACTAAAATACCTGCATTCTGACAACCTACATTGCCATGCAAGCACCTGCCTTTTCTCTTCAAATATACAGATCTTAGAGTCTGAGCTGTGCCAAAGTTACTCAAGAATGTATGACGTGGAAATCCCCCATGATTTTTTATTTTGCAACAGCTACCTGAAATTTGTGAAACTTTGCCATCTGTTTAACACTTATGCTGTGTAGATGATGAAGGTATTTTTGCTGCATCTCAAAAATTGTTGTCAAGGATATGATACTTAAATAGTCAAGGAACAACTAAGTGAACAGTATTGCAACACACAACATAGAAAACACCCTGATCTCAGAGATGATTAAATGAACTATTCTACTTTTAAGCGTATTTTTCTTGTTGTTATTGGAAAAGAAAAGAAACCTTAGAAGTGCAATTCAAACTTTTCATAACAGAATTTTATTGATCGTATTTTCAAGACAGAATAATTGAAAAAACTCAGAGACAAATTGAAGAAAGGTGGAGTGGGAACTTGAAAGAGCTTTTTGGGATAAACTATTATGATTTCAATTAAAAAAAGTTATCTGTTTCTATAGTAAACTGAATATTGTGGAGTTTTTTATGAGTTTGTATATGGAAGTGCTTTGAAAATAAATAAAGAAATAAACTTTTGAAAGACTAGAAATTAAACCATCCCAGCAGATGAAAAGGAAAATGCAGGATAATACCAAAAAGAGATCCAATAACATGAAGATACTTGCAAGATATTAAATTGCTTTGCCTGTCAAAGTGTTTTTCAAGTATCTTGCCTCCATAATGGGACAAGATGACTAAGAAAAGAATAATATTCTATGCTGTCTGAAAAGTATCAATTCTGGCAGGCATGGAGTCACTCTCTCATGACCATTTCAAGAGGGTTATTGCTGCTCTCTACAAGCAAAGCATTTTAAGAGAGACGGCACTATGAAGCCTGACTGATGCTGCATGAGTCCTTGCTGGGTTAAGTCTGAAACCATCATCTTTATGTCCTCCAGAAAGGAGCAGACATGAGCAGGGATGATCCCAAGGCCATCCTTCCACTTGAGACCTTAGCTGGCTCCAGCACAGTCTAGCTCCGCATGCAATGGGATGCATTAGGAAGAGTGTTGCCAGCAGGTGAAGAGCGATTATCCTGCCCCTCTTATCAGCCCCTGCAAGGCCACATCCGGAGTCCAGTTCTGGACTCCTCAGTACAAGAGAGATATGGAGGTCCTGGGATGGGTTCAGCAGAGGACTACAAAGATGAATAGGGGACTGGAGCATCCCTTTACTGAGGAGAGGCTGAAGGAACTTGGATTGTTCAGTCTCAAGAAGAGATGACTTGAGGGGACCTCATCAGTGTCTGTCAGTATGAGAATGAAAGTGTCAAGAGGGTGGATCCAGGCTCTGCTCAGTGCTGCCAAGCAATAGGACAGAAGGCAAAAGACAGAAACTGATGCACAGAAAGTTTTATCTGAAGATAAGCAAGAATTTTCTTACTGTGCAGATGACTAAGCACTGGAGCAGATTTTCCAAAGAGGCTGTGGAGTCTCCTACACCAGAGATATTAAAAATCTCTCTGGACACAATTCTGCACCCTGTGCTCTGGGAAGACACTGCTTAAGCAGGGAGGTTGAACTACAGGTTCCACTGTGGTCCTTTCCAACCTGATTAATTCTGCAACTGTGTGTATCTTCCACATTTGAAACAGTTTTATGATTACAAAGCAAAGCACTGAGGAATTAAAGGAGAGTTCCTTTGTGACAGCAATTTTACACTTCCATGTATGAACTGAGTTAACAGAGATCAAACGTCAAAAAGGTAATGCTTGGAAGCACTGTTCAGATCTAATGCCTTAAAGCTGTTTTTCTTATAATAGCTTAATGTGTAATTGATTCGCTGCCTGTCCTATGCACGGATCTTGCAGAACAGTTATTGAGGGACTGTGTCATGAAATATTTGAAAAGACAGTTCCTTCTATAATGAGAAACTTAACTTGTGATAAAATTACTGATTTGTGCATGTCAGTAAGAAGACTCAATTTGTCAGTGAAATCATATCTGCTAGACTCCCTGTAATCCTCTGATTGTCAAGAGGGCATCTCTTGTAATGGAAGAAGGAAGGTTTGGGAGGGGGAAGCCTTTCATGTGTTTAACAGAGAAAACTTAGAAACATGGTCTATGAAGATGAGACTTGTGTGCCTGACTTCTAAAGAATATCTAATAAATGCCTTCTTGGTTATATTTTTCACTGCTTTAACTTCACTTTATTTTGACATGCAATTCTTCCTATCCTGCTTTGTCTATTCTTGTTTTTCTGCATCCTTATTTCAGGATCTAATTTGTGTTGGAAAAGACCTCAGGACATCTCCAGCCCAATCTCCTGATCAAAGCAGAACAAGGCAGTTCAGGCCAGGTTGCTTAAGACTGCTTTGGTCAGGACTTGAAAACCTCCAGAGATGGAGTTTGAAAAGCCTCCCTGTACACTTTTGCTTTAACCTTTGAGTGTTCTCACTGTGAAAAAGCCTTTCCTTATATGCAGTCTGAGCCCTTCTTTTTTTATTTGTGCCTGATGTGTATTTTTCTTGTAGTACACACTGCCATCAAGAGCCTGGGTTTGACCTCCCTGTGGATACTGGGATACCTTCCTCACTGAAGCCATGTGGTGGTTTAACACCAGCAGGAAACTGAACTCCAAGTAAGCCACTTCTTATTTCCCTCTTTCTGGTATGGGATGGAAAAAAACAGAGATTAAGGTTGAAGTAAAAAACTATTGAAGACAAAAAACAATGGAATAAGAAATGCACAATAACAACAACAATACCAAAAATATGCAAGGAGAGGTGTTTTACCCACAAAAAATATTCGCCACTAAACAAAAAGGAGATGGTGTATGGCCGCTGTAGGTCATGTCCAGTGAAGTCCCCAGACAAAGAAAATATGGTGACTGTTCCCATGTGCCATCCATGTGGCAGTAGAGAAAAAAAGGCAAGATAGCAAGGGAGCTTCCATGGATAATGTTTCTCACACTGCTAGCCAAAAGTAATGAAAAATCAATGCCAAACAAATCCTGCAAAAGCTGCTCATCCAATTGTATCCCATTACCACTCCGCTAGGCTCCAGTCTGCACAGGGTCCTCAGCTGCTGTTTCTACTGCTCTGCTGTGCTGAAGGTCAGTCCTGCTGTTGTTGCTCTTTCCATCCTGATGCACTCATTTTGGTCAGTTCAGCTGAGTTCAGCTGAGCTCCTTTCCACTGGGCTCCATGGTTTTGGCCAGGGTGGTGCCACCGCCAGCTGCTCCTTTCCCATGGCAATATCCAAACAAGAGTTCTCCGTTCAGCACTACAGTCAATTCATATTTTCACTGCTTTCCTTTCAGCACCACATTTCATAGTCACAGCCTGGAGCTGTGTGAGCATGACCCTGATATTCTATACCATCTTACATCAGTGCCAGCACCAGGGAGAAGGATTCTTTGTTTTCAGAAATAAAGGGTGTTCTTTTCCTGTTGAGGAGAAAGCATGGAGGACAAAGAGTCTGTCCACCATTATTTTTTATTGTTCTAGGATTGGAGAGAATTTTGCATGTAAAGTACCCTCTCTTTGTACACTTTTGCTATTAGTATTGTTGCTGTTACTGTTTATTTTCTCATGTCATTGCTGTTCCAAATAAATTCTTATCTCCACCCGTGATCTTTGACTTTTTTCTTCCAACAGTAGGGTAAATGAAGAGTGAGTGCTGGAGCACTTTCAGTGGCAGCACTTAATTGAGAAATACCATTCCTATATCATGACACCTTGTTTCTGCCCTTCAGGCTCCATATCACCCATTAACCATGGCACTCTAAGCCTGATCATTTAGACATTTTTTATCAATTCACTACAAGACTACAAGATCCTAATTTTAATAAAAGATGCTGTGCAACAATATTGCATATATTTATTCTTGCCAAATTCAGAGTAGATAAAATCCATAGTTCTTTCCTCCTCCACAACTCCAGTGATTCTAGCATAAAAGACAACTGGCTGGTCAGGTGCCATTTGCACTTAGTAAATCCACTCTGCTTGTTTTGAATCACTTTCCATTCACAGGCATGAGAACGCCCACCTCTAATAATGAAAGTGAACCTGGTCCTTTTGAAACTTGTGTTGGCCTTCCACCAAGTCAGTGAAACTGGATGGCATTTTTGTTCCTATGAAGGGCAAGATACTGAATGTTTCAAGTCAGTGGGAGTTTTATCCACTATTTCAGTGGCAACAGCTCCTAGCTGTAAACTAGAAATGGGTTTGTTTGTTAATAAATGGTCTTTCTAAGTTAATCATAGTGTAAGACTGAGGACAGGATTTTTTGTTTCATTGGTTTTTAGACAGAACCCATAGGCCAAACAATAATAAAGAATAATGTCTTGCCCTGAGAGCTGCTTTCACCCAGATACTCTTTGAATTGAAGTTCATATGATATGGAATGCATTATGAACTAACCATAAAGAACACTGTCTTTAGTGCACAGTAGTTAGGACAATAGCTGTGTCTTGAAAATCAGAATAGGGAATTTTACCTCAGTTGATAGAGAGCAGGTTGGGGGTCAAACCTGGTCTAACCTTCAAGATTACTTCAGCAGGAGTACTGAAAAAATATTATACATAAACCTTTTCTGTCTTTATTATTTTACTGAAATTTTCAGTCCTTAAATAATGAATTTAAGCCTGCATAGTCTAATGCAAGAGCAAAAATCAGTGTGAGCCATCAAGGTAAATACCTTCTTTGTTTTGTTAACTGCTAAAGAAATCCTTTCTTTTTGTCGTATATTTTCTTTTTTTCCTCTGTTGTTTAAATTTGATTCTCATATGCTATTTTAAATTAGAGTTAAACTGTGTATTAACACATTCCTTTCTTCTCTACATAACCCAGGAGTTTTGGATAATCATTAGTCCAAAGAAAAGGGCAATTGCATCCTACGCATGCTTATGTGTTCCACAACTGGTACAGCTTTAAATCACTCCACCAAAAGGATGCTCATTACCAGGAGGAGAGCCTACGCTCCTCATGGCTATGCTCATCAGAAACATTTGATATGGCTTTCTACCTGCCTCTTGATTGTGTACTAATCTGGTAATATTAGAAAATTTGACATTTTTTCTTACTCTGGCACAGATTCTCCTTATCTAATTTGACACACTCAGCTCCAGAGCTTGAGTTAGAGGCATGGTCACCTTAGAGTGTCTTGCAATTAGTATGAAGAGATAAGCACATCCCAGGAATGATTCAGCCCATCTCTGTTTATCTGTTGATTGCTAATATATGGAGCTTGGGACAGTTAGGCTCCTATATTGGTGTCTCACTAAAGTAAACGTGTCTGTCCATGTTTTCATCTAATCTTGAGCAAACACTGTTGCAAACAGAGTGTTACAAGTTATTTCACCCATTTTCAGATCATTGAAAGATTTAGGATTTTTTTCCACTTTTTTGGTATGTTCCTGGAAGAAGTGTGGTGGGGGGAGTTAAATTTTTATAGGCAAAAGGTTCATTGAGCAACTTTAAATTTTCTGTTATTTTAATGAATTTCTGGATAGAAGTCATTCAATACTCAAAAATTTCAAAAATCTGTAAACCCAAGAGTCATTGCACAGCTATGGTTGGCCAAGAGATGAAATCAGGAGCCCCAAAGTACCATGTAAGTACATGAAATTCAGAAAATTCCCTTGGCTTCCCATTGCTTTGCTTTGGTCTTCAGAACTGAGTGGAAACAAAGATAACTGAGGATAAGTGTACCAATAGACTTTCAGGTATAGTTTGATTCTGCAGAAAACCAGACTTAGTCAGACATAGGCCCTTTTAGTGGTATGCCATTTCTAGTTATATGGCCATGTTAATGCAGGAACCAATGACAGCCAGTAATGTGTAAGATATTTATTACAAAAGACTATTGAATACTACTGGACCTGCACAATAAGACAGCTGTCTTACAGCCTGCCCCAGGCAAGGGAAAAATATAGCACTTAAATGCAGAAAAGTTTTACTTGAGAAGACTTTAAGTGGAGTGCCAGTCTCAAACTGGTAAAGTTATCTACAGAATGTAGATAAGAACAGGTCAATTCAAATGTAGTAATAAAGGAAACAGGAGAGGTAAAATAGTATCCAGGATCTGGCACATTGTCACCCAGCATTTAGCTCTCATATCTTTGTGGGTGCTATTATTTTCAGGATATTGCTGGTACATGCATTAAAGTCTAGCGGTATCAGGCTGTTTATGATAAATCCTGCGCAGAATCTGCTGAAGAGCATGAAGAGAATTCACAAGGTTGGCTCTGTGCCTTCATTCTCAGATGCTGCATCTCTTTACTCAACTACTAATAGTGAATTTTTCCCAACCTAATGCAAGCTGGTTTTTTCTCTCATTTGATTCCATTGTTTTTTCCTGTCCAGTCCTCCTAATGCCTTGATAAGCTGATCTTCTGAATTCAAAAGGAATTCAAAAAAGAAAGCAAGAGCACGTTAAATGTCATATACAGTATGCTTTTGTGGAACTGATAAATGCAGGAGATAGTCCTCTTGCTAGTTTAAGCCACACCTATATTGTATGTTGTGATATTTATGTATGGAGTAAATTTTGTTGTCATGTAAAACAAAATAATCGATTTTACAGAAGAAGATGTGGCACTGTCCTATGCTTTCATAGAAGACAAGTGAATCTAACATCATATGCACTGCTTCTCTATTTGCTGCTGCACATCTCTGAATTACTTGGACCAAAAAAAACCAGCAAGTCCCTGCAGAATCCCTTAATCCTTCTTGCATAAGCCCCAAGAATTATCAGGATTTGCAAGAGTGCAAGTATACTTGATAAGTACTCTTTTCAGCAGTAATATCTTCTTAACAGAATTTCTGTTATCCCTTACTGGAAGAACACAAGAGATGCTGCAAACAGCTGTCCCCTTGTGAACATAAGATAGTTTTTCACAAAAATATTTGCAATGATAACATACAGGTAGGTACAACTGGGAATTATTAGGTTTTTTTCTATCTAAATCCAGAAGAAGCCTAAAAATCTAAGTTTTAGCAGAATCCATAGCACTACCTGAAAGCATAATATTTTTCAAAAAGGGCACCAGTGGTCTCAGGCTACATACCCACAACATGACAAAGAAAATCTCTTGGTTTAAACTGAATGAGTTCAGCTGAGCTTTAGTGGGGGTAATTTTTCTCACTCAGTTAATCATCCTCCCTCTGGGCTAATTTTCTAACATTGCTCTTTGTTTTCTCTTTACAGCTGTACTTAGGAAAGGAAGAGATAGGAAATCTTGTATTTTCCTTATTTATTTCTTTAAATGAAGTTAAATAAACTCTAATGTTAAGGAGTGAAAATTCTCAGGAAATGTTTTCATTAAAACTCTGCTGGCAGCAACTATGCCTCTAGCATTGAGAGTTGCCTGTGTGTTCCTCAGTTCTCAGTTGCTCTAATAAATGGTATAATTTCTTCCTCTTGAAGTGATTCAATGTGAGAGATGCTATATTCTAAATTGAAATAAATTATTTTTAAAAAATATAATACTTTTAAGGCCTTATTCCAGTATTGCTAATAGTATATTTAGAAATTATGAGACTACTAAGGCCAGGAAAGAGATTTTACAGAGAAGAGACTTTAACTATAAATTGATTCTTTACTTGTCTTCTATACTTTTCTGCCAACAAAAATATTTCTTCATCTTTGCTACCTCTGACGTAGAGGATGCACCTTAATGGAAATTGCCAGTTTCTTTTTGCCTAGGTGTCTGGTTCTGAAAGGGACATTTGAGAGCTCATTATGGAAGAGAGAGAAGAAACCATGTGACATCAGGTTGGACCACAAAGTTATAAGGCAGAATATAGGTGAATATCCTCTTTCTCCTGCTAGCTGTTCTGACAAATTCATAAACTGGTAAACCTTCAGCTAGCTTTCTTGTCAGTTTAGGTGCCAGATATGTTATCAAGAAACCTTATAGGTAACAGGAGAATTCTCCTTTATTTCTCTTATACATATTTCTTTCACTACAATGAAAAGTCTATCTACAAATAATGAAAGTCTTTATCTTCTTTTAAACCATTTCTTCAATACTTTGTCATATGGCAGACAATCCTATTCTACAATTGGCAAATTTTACTGCATTGGGACTTTTTGTATGACGCATGAGTAATTCTACTCCAGATTTTCTGTTTGTCAGTGTAGAATACTAAAGGTGGTTAATTACAGGTTTTTGTAAGTTTAATTCTTTACATATGCAAGAACCAGTGGCAATTAATTCTGGACATTTAAAGAATACTCTACGGAGCTGTTGGCACATTCAGAGTACACAATAATTGTCTGGATTTAATCAGATCCATAAAATACTATTGTGATAGATGACATTGCAAGGGAAACTCTCTCTGTAACTGCAGAGTTTCTGTATGCAGTTGACTGCTTGCTATGCCTTATATTTTGTAGTCAGAAACAGAACAGAAATTCTGTAGCGTGTGCTGGCTTTTTATGGGTTTTTCATCTTGAAAGTGTTTTTTGAGTAGCAACATCACCATTGGGCAGAAGGGGAAGGGGAAATCTTTTGTATCTCTGTACACAGAGACAAATATCTTATTGTCTTGTCTTGTTTGCCAAACAAACAGGGAAGATATGAAGATAGGAATACAGAACTGTTAGCAGGAGGTGAGACCCAAGGAAAGCCTGCGAAGGCACAGCAGTTTGAGACCCTGTTTTGAGTACCTTTGTTGCTATCTTTATTTTGAGAAAGTTTAAAGGAAACTAAAGGCAGAATACAAAGACTTTTCAGGAACCTAAAAAGGGAGGTGTCTGCGACTGCTGTTTCTCTTTACTTCTCATTCCTGATGCATTTCATGATCTGCAGAAATCTCCTCTCTTTCTCTGGGTGGAAGTCTTGTCATGTGGCATGGGGAGCTTAGTGTGAGCAGCACTGTAGGTTGGGGAATTTTCTTTGTGGGGGAGAGGTGTATGTACAAAGCCTTTATGTAAGTTTCACATACATATACACATGTATATATTTATCTATTGCACATCTAATGAGTATGAGAAAGAGGGAAGATATAGTAGGTCCTGAAAATGTGTCAGGGGAAGTTTAGATTGGATATTAGAAACAATTTCTTCACCCAGAGGGTGGTTGGGCACTGGGACAGACTCCTCAGTGGTCACAGCACCAGCCTGACAGTTCAAGAAGCATTTGGACAATGCTCACAGGCATATGGTGAGGCTCTTGGGGATGGCGCTATGCAGAGCCAGCAGTTGGACTTGATGATCCTTGTGGTTCCAATCCAGCTTATTCTATGATTCTGTTATATATTTAAAAGCATAGAGACATGCAAAAATCTTTACTTTCTGTACTGTGGGATTTAATAAGACGGTCCACAATAGCTAAAATTCAAAGGTTGATAAATACAGCTTGTCCATCTGTTGTAGCGTCATCAGCAATATTTCTGAATAATAACAAATAGCAAACTTAAAATGTATTTCAAATACTAAGTCTATTGAGTTTTTCAGAGTTGGACCAGGGAAATACTTGTATAACTGTGCGCACATCCGTACCTCAGACATGTATGTATGCATACCACTAAAACTCCTCAGTATTTCAGTGGTCCCTTGAAAGGTCCAGTATAATGTGCTGATGACAAACACACTTCTTGTTTGCCAGATATGCATAGCTGTATAAAAACTTTGCTGGTATATTGAAGGATATTTCACAAGCTGCCTGCTAATTTACAGCTAAGATGGAAGAGAACAGACTCTGTCCCCAGGGGAGCAAAGCACTCAATATTTTAACTTCCTTATATGCCTTTCAAAGGAAAATTTCACACTGAGCTTTCTTTGTGTACACAAAATCACATCTAGTTTTAAATACAGGTGACAATGCTTTATTCTTGTAAATGCAGTTATCCAACAGTTGGTCCTGGAACTATTTATGTTTCCTGATACACAGATTTATACCCTCTTATGTTCTTCAAATGAAATAATTAATATTGTATAAATTTTTTGTAAACTCAACCAAAAAACCAAAAATTTGCACAGTAATTTGCTTCTAAAGATGATTTGAAAGTGTAGCACTTTGCTTCCTCCAGTTTTAAGGTGCTTCATATTGAAGTGTATAATAGTTCTTCAGTGAATATTCCTGGTATTAAAACAGCAACATAAAATTCCAGAGTGTCCCATGCTAGTACAGTAGCAGTCATGTCAGGGTTCACAAAGGACAGGGATTTATGGGTTATGGGAATCAATTGAAGAAAAGTCTGTACAGATTTGCTCAAGTATATACTTGTAATCTACATTGTTCCCTGAAGAGAAGTATGCTTTCATGGTTTTAAATCCTAAGACATCCTTAGATTTAAGTATTCCCTGAGTTCTTTCATGTGACTGTTTTTCTAAGGATGTTGAAACATTTATCCCTTCCCCTTCAGCATTTTAATGAGGTCCATTTGTTTATTTTTCAAAGAATAAAGACATTGTTTCTTCATATTCTCTAGTAAAATTCACAGAGTCCCTTAGTTTCTGTCTGCCATCTGCTCTAATTTTTCCTTTGATTGTAAATTTTATTAAGCAAACATCTTACTAGTGTAAATTAATGAAGTCTTCTTGACTTTAGTGGAAAAATGATAGTTTATAACAGCTGATGATTTTGCATTATATGTTAAATGAATATGTAAACAAAAACTGGGATGTTGTTATTGGCTATGCCATATTCCAAGCATACTCTTAAATTTGTTTATTTTTCCCATGGGTGTTGTTGCATTGGGGCTTTTTTTGTATGTTTGTTATTTCAGCCAGTATAATTTATGTATATATCTCTCTTATTTGCCTTATTTTCTGAATATGTAAATTCTTTTAGTCATGCTGTTTTTCTCTGTAGTAAATTGTATCTCTAGATGCCTGCTTCCCATCATAAAACAGGGAGGATTAATCAACATCTGTAAAGGTGTAGAATGTCTCTGTCACTTCTAAAGGAAGCATAATGATTAATTTAGAATGGAAAGGGAAAACAATCAAATTCTGTCTCTAGTGACTATCTGCTTTTATTGACTTTGTCAAATGGTTCTTTTTTGAGTGCATATTGAAATTTCTGAACTCTGAAAAAAGAACCCTGTGGTTTCAAGTTTCAATGATATAGGAAAGAAAAAAGAAAAATAAGGCATGCATTCTGAAATTGTATTTATCATCAATTTATGAAAACTACCATTCAGTGTCTACCACTAGTTTCTGTTCTTTTGGCTAATGTCTCTTTTTAGATGCTTCAGAACATTTTGCACTATCAGAGATGTACTGAACAACTTGCCCACAGTGTTCCATTTGGTTAAGATATAGACCCCCCCCTTTCCTTTTGAGATAGGATATTAAAGGGAATGATTTCTGCTGTGCCTTGATATCTAAATCTTCAGACCTGGCAGCTGTATATTTTCTGTTTCTGTCTGATAGTCTATTACAGGGCTGTCCTGTTCTGGTTTGGTATTAATCACTAACCTAAGCAGCATGATTATTTGTAATAGCAGGTGGGGAAGTCTCAAAGTAATCAAATCTGGAAAGGTTAGTAGCAGAGAATAGTTACCATATATGAGACATTTTCAAACAGGAAATGGAAGGCATCAAGTGGCAGTCCTGTAAATAGGAACATAATCAAAAGTGCAGATGGAAAAAAAAAATAAAGGAAAGTAGGTCAGGGATGATTCTACTGATGCAGCCTGAGAATAACTGATGCGTGTACCAAAGGCTCTGTCATTTCCATGAAGAGCAAAAAATAGAGTTGAAAGTGGAAGAAACATTGAGTAGTTCAGAGCCTGTTTGTATTTCAGAGAGATAAACAAGGGCAATATGTTCTGCAGTCAAGAGTCTGAAAGTGCAACAAGAAGAAACCTTCAGAGTATAGCTTCTTGGACACCATTTGTTTCCCTCTTGTTAGTCAGTCACTTTCCTGTATATATGATGAAAAAAGTGCAGTTGTGTTGGTGCTTGTCCAAAAATACAGATGGTCTGGTCATCTGTAAAATGAGTCTTATTAGGATTATGTCATTCATATGGTGTGGTGGCGCTGCTGCAGATTGTGAAAATCTTTTCCTCAAAGCTGCTGGTGGCTTCTGTTTTAAACTAGGACAGACTAGGATGACTCATGGATGTTAATTTGGGTTTCAGGCTGTATTTTTAAACCTCATTCTCTAGTTTGCAAGCACTCAAAATCTGTGCCAGAATCCAGACCTGCTGCTATTTGGGGATTATTTGTATTCACAGCCTCTTGTTTCAAAGGATTGTTTCAAATATCAGTCAGGGCATTGTGTTAAGTGGACATACATCAGTTTGACAGAAAGTGTCCTAATGTGCATGTTCACCACTTGAACTGTTTCAGTGGTTCTAGTTTTAAGGTTCTCTCCATGTGCATTCAGATGGCATTACTTGTCTCTGATAGATGTTTGCTTAACATACCTTTTCCTTGGGTAGTGAACATCAAGATGATCTCCTCTCTTCATGCCTGAAGTTTCTTAGATTTACTTTAATAGTACAAAGTGGCAGTACATTTTTCTGGAGCAGATCTTGAGCCCCCAGAGTTTCCTTCTCATGGGGAAATATGTTGGAAACATGGTGTTTGCCCAATAGGAGTAGTGAACTACAGGTGGTCAAAGACATCAAAAAACTCATCAAAATATTGCCACTTCTGTTACAGCAGTCATCTCAACCTAAAAGAGTTGGGGTTTTTTTCTAATTAAGCTTTTGTTTATTGCCCAGTGGTGAGCTTGTGTTTTCATTGCCTAAGAAATAATTTGCATTCTGAAATTCAGGTGTTCTGCCTTTTCTTCTCTGCTTCACCTTCCAATCAGTACCCTGTATTTCTTCCTGAACACATTACTTTAACATTTTTCAGTCCAGATAATTTGATAAGTAGGGCTAAAATTGTTCAAAATCGATCAACACTATAGCTCTGATTAACACTTTAAAGTTCAGTCTAAAGTTGATTCTAGCCTATGTCTCTTCAATTACAGTGACTATCACTTCAGGTTTCTGATGAAGTAGTATCTGTTGTAGACAGGGTTATGTTAGTTTTGAAAGTCCTTTTATAGTCATTTTTTGTCCAGGCTATTTTTTTTTCTTTCTCTCTCTGTCATGAAGCGGAATTATTATAGGAACCCTATTTTGTTCTTGAAAAAAATATGAAGCCTATCTTTTTAGAAAGATAGAATTATTGGACCCAACTCACTTGGGGAGAAGAAAGTATGCTTCTTTTAAAATCATTGTATTAGACCCTCAAAAGCTACTGGAGACCTTGTTGTGCCTTCAACATTTCTGCTCTCTGTAAGCTTTCTCCTTTTTGTCACAAGCCAATTTTAGGTTTTCTACAAAGAATTTCTCATGATTTTCCAGTGAAAAACAGGACTTCTTTTCACTACCATGAATAGTGTTTTTCAATGAATAGCAACAATAGCTGAGAGAATTTTTCTGTTTAAAGTTAATGTTGAGAACAGTCAACCTTAGTTAGGCCCAAGTCTTTACTTCCTGTTCAGTCTTTCAGCTAGGAATAGAGCTCACAATGGATGTATGTGCATGGTTGTGTACATGTATCAAGAATGTTTGTATACTAGAGATAACAGACAACTTTTAGGTATTTGATTCAGCTTGGCACAATGCTGAAATATAACCTAAGTTAATAATCAGGCATATTTTTCTGAACAAGGAACAACTCTGGTCATCTCTGGCCAATTAATGTACTTCCATTTTAAACATACAATGGAAGGTATTCACTAGATTCTTTTTCTCAACATTCTTAAATATTAAGTCCTGAAATCTTGATTTAATATTCATAGGTCTCAGAGTTGAAATTTCAGAACAAGTAAGTGCTAGAATAAACTACAGAAACAATTTTTATCACCAAACAAAAGTAATTATTGATTACTCTTGTTAAGACTAATTCCTAAGGCAACAAAGTAGCATTGTTTTAATCTAGGGTACATGGGTAAAGCAAAATTATGTGTAAAATTAAAATATATAAAACCCCAAACATAATGAACCACTGGTAAAAATAAGCAGGTAAAAGGAAAATAATTTGTGTGGTTTTCAAAAAATTGTTTATGTCCAGTGTATGAAAATTATATAGGCCTAACTTCTTATTAGTGTTTCATTTTTTTCTGTAACTAATCATGTTCCTCTGAAAATTATTGTCATGGGATTGATCTGTGAATTGTAAAGTTTTTCACTGTCTCCCCTAATATTTAAAACTGAAGTACTAAAGAAATTCTTTAGAAAAAAACCCATATTATATGTTGCAAAAATATGACCAGTTCCTCATTTTTTTTCCCTTCCCTACATACCAATTTTGGAGAGGAGATATTTCCTGCTGAATACAAAAGGGAGGTGAAAAGTGTGATGGAAGCACTGAAGATGTATTATGAACAGCAGAAAATTTACAAAAGCAAATAGCTTCTAAAGACATGGAGTTAGGTATAAATGTTATTTCTCAGACACTTCTTCCAAGCCTCATTACCTTTTGCATATTTTCAAATGCAAGAAAGTTAAGTAAACTGACTTTACATTATTCTCACACTATATGCTCAGATCCATGGTACTTCTGGCTGAAATAATGTTAATAAGGAAAAAAAAAACCCATAAAAATGAAACCAACCAAAGCAAAAAAAAACCCCAAATAAACCAAAAACCAAAACCAAAAGCAAACAAAAACAAAAAAAAAGCCCCAAAACAACCACCACCACCACCAAAACCCCAAAAACCCCATAGCACAAAAGTGGTTTTGTTTCCCTTCCATGGCTGAGGTGGAACCTACTCTCTGCAAGCTCACCTAATCTCCAGGAGGTATTTGGAGTCATAAGGCAAGGTGCATGGCTTTGCCTATGAAAGCTGAGATGTTTATCATCATAGATGTTTATCATAGGAGAATAGAGAATGCAAATAATTAATCAGAGAATGCAAATTCTGAGCTTGAAACAGGGATCAAACAACAATCCTCTGGATGGTCGTTTAAAAATTCTTTGGTCTTGGTGCCAGAGGGCAGTTTGGAAATTAGATTTTTTGCCAATATAACTGTACAGCACTATCTCTTTTGTTTTACAATTCTGTTTGTGTTTTTTCCAGCACAAGATGAAGACACATTTTAAGCTTGAAGGCTTTGTTATTATTGCATCATCAAGGCTGGCTTCCTAGACCAGTAGTTCAAAACAGTGACATAAAAGAAAGGAAGCTTTTTGTCTTTTTTAAAAATAGGAATTATGTCCCCCTTGTGCATCTACTTCTTGAAAATGACAGCTCTTATGCTTTGAATACAAAAGGTACAAAACCAAAACAGAATCAAACATTTCCTGTCTGTCTCAAATTAATTCAAAGCAAGCAAAAATGCACAGTATCAATCAATATGTTGCTAGTGTTATCTTTTGAAACACAACAGAGTCAACTAACAAAATTCAAGTAAAAACACTGGTAAGTTTCTTCTTGGTTTTGAGGATGGGTTGTTGGGAGGATGTGATTGAAGCCTAGCTGTGAATGCGTGTTGGTAAGAATCAGGGACTGATGCAACAAGGGGAGCCTCATGACTGGCGTCTGTTTGCAGGCTGCCTGGTAAAGGGAGCCTATGAAGCCATCCTCTTGCTCCAGCTACAGGAGGCATAGCACTTTCAGGCTTTTGTCCTCTGGGGGACTTCCCTACCACCCTACTATCTACTGGAAAAGTGTCACAGTGAGCTGTACGCAATGCAGGATACTCCTGGTATCCTGGTGGGTAAATTCCTAAGCATCAGTAAGTTCTCTAGGGGATCAGCTGAGAAGGACTTGGGGCTGCTGGTGGATGAAAGGTGTGGACATGAACCAGCAAAGTGCACGTACAGCCCAGAAGGCCAGTTGTGTCTTTGGCTGCATGAAATACTCTGTGACCTAGCCTGACTGCCTAAATATACTTGTCCATGGCTTCTCAGGAGGGCTTTATAGCTTCTGTTGAATGACTGTGCTTTCCTCACCCAAACCAGCATGTCTACAAGTTCAGATAAGCTATATGCACCCAGACTGCCATCCCACCTTGGGCAGCCTTGTGGACAGATGCACTCTTGTATATACTTTTGTAGACAGGGCTATTGGAGTCAACCTGTACGAGTTTGGTGCCCAAACACAACGTAAAGTAAGGGGTCAAAATCAGACTGGTAGGCTGCCATGATGCAAATCATTTGTAGGATGGCCCTCCTGCAGATACTGCCTTCTGTAAAAGTTCTTCTGGAGAAGGAGAGAAAGAATGATAAACAAAAACATTAGGAATGCAGGAATTGCAAAACCAGACATTAAAAAGAAAACCACCCCAAAACCAGAGAAAATCCACTGTGTTAAAAAAGATTGAAAATCCAAGGACCATGCAGTTAGAGAGGAATCATGGATGTCTCCATTGATGATAAAATCAGGAATAATGAGTGATACCTAGAACACAAATCAGATGTTCTGAATAATCATGTCTCAGGATGTTTTATGCCATTACAACCTCTGAAATAGTTTTGGGCTGGCATGTCTCTTGGGATCAAGTAACAGGGGATGTTATATAACAAATACCTTTTCCAATTTGTAGATAGCAACAATTTTTGTATATTTTTATCCCTGTCTGAAAATACCACTTGCTTCAATTTCTCAGCAATAAACACTGCAGCTAAACCAGATTTGAACTCAAACATAGTACAGGTCTGACTGCTCAAAACAACCCTCTAAATAATCTCAGGTTTATGTTCCTGAACTGACACTTTACTATTCAATTGAGTCCTTGCTTGTAGACTGATGCCTTAGATACAGATGTTTCAGTGCATTAAGAAGCAAAAAGAGAGATGCAATTTGCATTTTTACAGGAACTTTTCTTTCTTTCAATGAAGCAGTTAAAGGGCATCAGGAAACTGCAACCATTATACATGCATCAGCTCACTGCAGGTTTGTCTAGTTTTCATTTTGCTTGGTTTGTGTCTACTGTGGAGCTGATGGCCTTGAATATTCATACCATTGTTTTCTGGAGTTTCTCTAAACTTGATTTTGAGTTTTGAAATTACGAAAGCAAAGATGAATCAAGCCTCTGTATCAAAGGGGAGGGTAGAATAATTTATAGGCAAAGAAACAGTTTGAACAGCACCTTAGTCTTTCATACAATACGAGTTACAAGCCTGAAAGTCAGTAATGCTCAGCCCCTGTGCTTCCTTCCGTGCAATTATGATCATTATTAACATAGATTCATGGGACATGAGATGAATTGCTGCTCCAGAGAGCTTATTCTGAGCAGAAACAAATGACACTGTTAGTTTTCCAGAATTTTGAAAGGCATATTGGACTTTGGAGATCCTCAGTATGGCTCTGATGAATTAAAAAAAACTTTTAAATCCAAAAGAATATTGGTGAAGCAACGGGATTTTATCAGAGCATTTTTATATGAGTGTGAGTGGAAGTGTAAGTTGTAAGTAAGTCTAACTTACTTATGTAAGTGAGTTACATAGCAAAGAACATGGGCTTCAATAACTATCAACAACTTCCCAAGGGCACATAACGAAAATTCCACTTTTATCACTGACAGCTAAATATGGCTCATGTTTTCAATTTGCCCCTTTCTCTTTCAATTGGATGGATTGATGTCTCCATGAAGCTAGATCTGACTACCGTGCTTCAAAATTTTTCAGTAATTATTAATCTTTTTTCCTACCATTTTTTTTTTTTCCAGTGGGAGCATGTTACTCCATGCAGAACTGAACAGAATAATTTCACTATGATTTTCTTTTTTATACTCTGGTGAAATACTACTTCTGTGTATTTTTGAATTTACATGGAATTTGTTGGGGTTTCATTGTGTTCTCTGTCCTCCATATGCAGGTCTGATTGTAGCTGTCTACAGATTGAAAAGAGAATTTGAGAAGCTTCTTTTACAATTCTTTGGTTTCTCATGGGAGGGAATGAGCGCTTTGTAACGGCTGTTTCTTTTCCACAACTTTATGAGTTGCTGATTGATTTAAGGCAGACTACCTCTGAGGGCTGCCATATAGCATACATAGAGATTTTGGGGAAGTACTGGATTTTCAATGCTAACTGCAATGGAATGCAGCAGAAATGCTTCTTAAGCTAATGTCCTGCTTGGTTCCTAATCCCTTTGGTGTCCAGGCTGTCTTAATATGCCTTATTGCTGCAGGTGTAATGTCAGGTATCACTGGCCTCGAAACTAATACTGAACACTGGATTTTTAGCAGCAGCTATGTGTGAATGGTACTCCCATATGTGATTAAAGTGGAAATATTAAAGTGGTCATTTGTGCCTTGTGATTTGTATAGCAGAGGTAATTATGAAAAATACTGCATGAAAAGATATGTAAGGTAATGCAAGGTTCTCTATGCAAAGTCAAAAAAAGTTGAAAAAAATGCTCCAACAAAAGAAGGACATGGAACTGCTGAAGGAAGTTCAGAGAAGGGCCATGAAGTTAACCAGAGTGCTGGAGGACCTCCACTATGAAAACAGGTTGAGAAAGTGGGGCCTGTTTTGTGGAGACTTCATAGCAACCTTTCAATATTCAAAGGGAGCTCACAAGGAAGTTGGAGAGAGACATTTCATCAAGAGCAGAAGTGATAGGACAAGGGGTAATGGGTACAGATTAAAAGAGGAGAAAATTAGCTTGGATAAGTAAGAAATTCTTTCTTGTGAGGGTGATGAGACACCTGGAACAAGTTGCCCAGGGAGGTTGTAAATGCCCCAGCCATGGCAGAGTTCAAAACGAGATTGGATAAGGACTTGGGCAAACTGGATTAGTAGGTATGTCCCATGGCAAGGAATTTGGGACTGAATGATCTTTAAGGTCCCTTTCAAGCTATTAACATTCTGTGATTCTGTGAAATTATTCAGGCCAGGGCTTTAGTTTCATGTGAAATAAACAATTCAGCTAATAGCTGAAAAATAGTTTTCTAGACAATATAAGTACTTTTTATCCATACAAGACACTTAATCATTTTAGTGGGTTATCTTTTAAAGAAGCCTTTGTAAGATAAGTATGTGATGTCTACAATTACTCAGACTAATTGTTGCACTTCACTAGTTGCTGGTTCAAAAATATATCATAAAAGTGAACTGGAAAGTTCAAATAAAAATATTGTTAATTCTAGATTTATGTTCTTGAAGACACTGTTGATCAATCTTTCGGGTTAAGTTGCAGAATGTTTTTTTAAACTTTTAAATGAAAGCGCTTTTTCCTGTGTTATCTATAAAAATAATATTGCATTTTTATCTCACTAAAAATATGTCAGAATATGCTTTTTTTTTTTTTTTTTTTTTTTTTTTTTTTTGGTGCCCAAAATTGCAAAAGCTTTTTGTTTTTTTTTTTTTTTTTTGGGAGCACAAATTTCAAAAACTTTTGGGTTTTTTTTTTTTTGGTTGTTTTTAACTGAGATCTGACAGTGATTTTTGAGAGCAATCTTCTTGAATGAGAAAGTGCCAATAATACTTTTCAGTAAAGAAAGGGGATTGCAGAGGGATGAGTGGGTGTAAAAGATGACACATATTTCTGTACTAATCCTGTTGTAAGTAGTAGGAGAGGGTATACAGCTCTGAAAAAAAATGCTTTGAAATCAGATTTGAGAGTACTGAATAAAAGAAATCTGAACACTTATATATTTGAAGATAGGAAGTATTTAACAACAGGTATGAAATGAGGAATGGTGGAGATGATGACTACTCTCTCTTAAATCCTAGTCTCTAAATATCTGAAAGGGAAGGGACCTAAAAGATCTAGTTACACCCTCCCTGCTTTTGGCAGGGCTAGCTTCCACTAGACCACATTACTCAAAGCCCCATCCAGCTTGTCCTTGAGCACTTCCAGGGATTGATATGATATATAAAAATCCATGTGAAATCTACAGCAGTAGTGTTTTCAGGATAGTGATGATATTCAGTTGTATGTTTACCTTGCATAGAGGATCAGATCAGAGTAAACACAGTAAATATCTCAGGTTTATTTACAAAGCTTTTGAATAGACTGAGGTATGAGTCTGATTCCTACCCATATGAATAGTTGGAGTCTGCCAGAAGAGGGGACTCTAAATTCAAGTGATTAAATGCATCTATCAGTTCAGCCTCCAGTAGGTGTTCCTAAAGTAAGGTGGAATGGAGTGATAACAGTGTGTTGGAGATAAGGGAAAGCATGTTCTCTTACAATCAGTTAAAGGAATGCACAAGTTTTTGGTAGTTGCCAGACTGGATTGATAGTATCTCCAGGAGCTTGTGCATCTAACTCATGTCTAAGAATGAGTCTCTTGTTTACTAAACTACTTTATTAAGCAGTAGATAGTAAAGAAAGGTGTTCAGAAGATGTAGCATAGTACTTTAAGCTTTAGTGAACTTGTAAAGGAAATTAACAGATAAAAGTGCATCCTACTATCCTACTGTGTGGGTCTAATAGTATTTCTGTATTTCTCCATTTTTTGAAAAAGAATAACAAAGAAAATAAGTAGATCTTCCTCCACAGATAAAGTTAGCCTTTCTCTGTACACCTGTAGATTTCTATTTATATATGCAAGCACATTATTTAAAATAAAAATAATACTTAATAGAAGGTCTTTGACGCATATGCATGATTTTGTACTGTCTGTTAAATATGAATGATTGGATGGATTCATCAATGATGTTGGTATGAAAAGTCACAGTTGTATTTGTGACCAAAATTTATGACTGATTTTGCTACTAGACAAACAGTTGTGCCGCAAAGCCATGCATGGTCTTCCTGTCTTCACTTTGATTTCACTTTATTGTGATTTGTTACAATTTTCAGTCAGTGTTTTCTTTTGTGAAAAAAAGTTCTCATGTAGCATGTATAAATCCAGGTATATTTTCAACCTATTAGATATTCATCATCCAAAAGGAGGCAGCGATTCTGTTCATGGGTATTGGTATCAGAATGAATAGGGCTTTTTGGTGTCAATTTTTGCCATGCTACAATGACTTCCTACAGCAGCGTAGATCAAAGAAGGCTGTGTTGGAGACACTGCAGAGCATTTTGGAATCAGGGCTGCAGGTGTAATCAGAGCAAACAGTAGGTTGTGACAGTCCTGCAGTTCCTCTAATGGATGACAGCACATAGCTAACAGCACAAAAATCTTTGTGATTTCCAACCAGATAAACATATTACCATCTATCTCTGGGGTACAGCTTCCTCACTGCAATGAAGTTTCTAAGAGGTTGCTGACAGTAACAAACTGTTAAACAATCAAGATATATCAAAGACATTTTTCTCCTTGTTTTCTTTGTTCCCTATCTAGTAGAACAAATCTGACATCTGGCAATAGCAAGTCAGCAGTATTTCTACATTTGTTGCTCTCTTTTATTCTGTATTATTTATATATTGATGCTCAGGAAAGTCAGTACTGCAATCTTCCACTGAAAAGAGAGCAGGGACTGTTGCAAATATTCTTGAGTTTTTTCTTAGGTTTCTGTGGACGGATATATTCAGTGAAGACTGTTTCTGTAACTGAATTGTGGGAGAGTTTTATTGTTTTCAAAGATACATTTATAGAACTTAAGTATCTGGTTACTCATTTCTCTGCTCTTTTGAGCAGCTATGAGTACACCCTGTAATTCTTTTGCATGATAGCATAGAAACATACAGAATAGCTGCAAAGAAAAATTCTAAGGTAAGTTCTTTCAGTAGGGATATTATATTTTGTCAGTTGTACAGCTGACTATGGACAAGTTAACCACAAAAGCTAATATTTTGGGGCAGGTGAGATGGAATATTGAAGCTTAGAATGGAATTTGCATGTGTCAATAGTTTATGTTAAAATTACAGAGAAAACCATCCTGTCAAAAAGAAAAAAGAAAAAAAAAATATATATCAATATATCAGTGTTAGGGCGTTTAGGCATTGGAATAGGTTTCCCAGGTGGGTGGTGGAGTCACTATTCCCAGTGTTTAAGAGACATTTGGATCTGGTGCTGAATGATGTAGTTTAGTGGTTTAGGCATTACAGTGCTGGTGCTTGGTTGGTGGTTGGACTTGATCTTAAAGGTGTATTCCAACCTTGACTGTTTTATGATTATATTCTGTGATTGTATGCTATGATTATATTCTATGATTCTGGGAGACCATCAGAGCCCATTCTGATGCATCAGTCCAATATCTGGCACCATTAACAACCTTAGAGAGTTCTGTTGCAAGTATAATAGAATTATATCCATCCCTATGACTCTCAGTGGGGCTGGAACACTGATTTCCTGCTGAATATTCAACATGCTTATCAGCCTTAACTGAAATTGTCAATCAACAGAAATGCTTAATGTTTCCTTCTCTTTATGAGGTTCAGCCTTAGGCTCAGCAGGAGACTTCTATTTGTTTCTCATACTCCATGTGTCCTAATCATGATTTTTTCCCAGTTAATGGAAAGTGATAGGGTGAAGCCAACATCCTAAGACTTGTGTTACCAGTGTATGCTTTGGATGGGAAAGGGAACAAACTACCCCTGAGGAGGAGATCTTAGGGTACTAGCCTTTTCCCAGCCTGAGACATGCAAAAGAAAACCCTTTAGAAGTGCACAATGTGCAGAGGTAAATGAAAGTCTTTGCTCTTCTTTGGGAACAGAAAAGCCATTACACCGGCTAAGGGCAGATATTGATATGCTTGTTTCAATGCAAAATGATTTAAAGCCCTTTAAATCATCATCCACAGTCATCATCCACATACCCTGTATTTCTGAATACCCTGCATGAGTCAGCAGTGAGTAGCCAGTTCAATTGTTCTTTGTACAGGATATCCTGAAGGGTGTCCTAGTTGGGTATTTAGGTTGCAAAAGCTGTGGTAGCTGTAGAAATGAAATGAACGAGGGATGGATAAAACACCAAGAATGGGGGCTTTCATAAACAAAATAGGTGCATTCATGTTTATATTGCTGAGGAGTAATAAAATTGTCTGAAATGAAAGCTTATTTGGCAAGAGGATGTTATGAGGTTCATTACCTACAGATCATTAGAGATCCATTATTTAGGTCTTAAGTTTGGGTCACGCTATATTTCAGAAAGACAGAATATAACAGGGAAACAAAGCCTCATAATATTAATTAGATGTGTATAATTAAAAGAGCAAAGTGAATGAAACTACTATGGCTCGCTTTATAGCAGAAAAGGACTAACGATCAGCATCAGAGATTAGCCTGAAGGAGTCTAAACTGTTATAATTTACAGTTTACATAAAATCTTCCCTCAAGGCCTGATCCATTGATCATTCAGAAACTTTTTATCCTAGCTGTACAGAGAATAACTCTGGATATGGAGCTTTTTTGTTGGTTCCAAGTTTTCTGTAATCATGCCTGTGACACAAAAGGAAGAAAAAAAATTTGAATTTTTGCAAATCTCCTCTTTCCTGCATCCTACATTAGGGAGTTGAGTTTGTGTCAGAGACTGTTCTGTAGGCTACCTGTCCTGCCTAGCTCATCCAAAGGACACAATATTGCTATTTATCACTCTCGGAGATGATGAAACAAGAAATGTTGACTCAATTTTAAATTAGTTTGCAATAGAAAGTAAACACTCATAGATAATACTTTAGTATAGTATAGTATAGTACAGTATAGTATAGTATAGTACTATACTATATAATATTTATAATAGATAAATATTAAAAAAACAGAATTGGGGTGGGGCAGATAGGAACCATAGGTAATTTGCTGTGTTCAAGGCATTATTATTCTTCCTTTACTTCCTTTACATAACAAGCATTTGAAAGTTTTTATTGGACTGAAATGAACTTGTGGGAAATATGAAGGACTCAGTAATAAATATCCTAGTTTATATAAATATCTATTCAGCATAAGAAACAATCCTGACTAAATATAGTATAAAATCACTAGACCATTTTAGACAAGAATAAAAGTCAACAACTGTGTGAAAAGTGTAAGCAACAGAAGAAGACATAAATCATTAAAATAATTTAAGCAAAATACTGAATGTTATAAAAAGAAAAATGTATTAGAGGAGAACTAAAATTAGACCTATAGAAACACATAGACAAAGCTATTTTTTAGGTAAAAATTGCCTCAGAATTCACTGAAGAAAGAAATTAAAACATCAGTGTGAATTAGAAAAGAAGATGGAAGGAATGACAGAGCATACAATTACATGGATGCTTCTTCCAGACTTGATAGATCAGGAAAAGTGTGCCTTATGACATTACTTGTGTATGCAGTCCTGTGAATGATTTTGTGACCAGTGAGGTCGAAGCCTTTAGGAATTTAGCACAAATTAAAAGTATCAAGGCTCCAGAACTAAGATAGTATTTCTTCTAAGGGTTTATGATGGAGGGCATGGAAAGAAGGTAGACAGGGCAGTGAAAAAAGCAGCATAGAACAACTATTAGGCTACAGTGGGTTAAGAGAAAAAATTACAGGAAAACAGACCAAATATTGTGAAATTCATTTATTGTCCTTTTGCAAGTGTTAATCAGGTAGGGCTCTAATCAAACATAATAATGAGGATTTGTTTTAGTTAGGATGTCTAGTGGATTTGATATGGGTCTGAACCTGCAGTTTGCATGTGAGAGTAAGGCTCTAATTTGGTAGCTATAGATAACCTGTGAGTGTCCTTTTGGACTCTCCTTCTGAGAGTATTCCATTGATAAAAATAAATACATTTCAGAGGGCAAGAAAAAAAGAGAAATAGATTTAGCCAATACCTTGGCTTCATCCTGTCACAAATAAAAATCAATTTTCCATATGGTTTGGTAAGTTTAAAAGATTGGTCAGAGCAAGAGTGAAGAGGATAGAAAGACCTGTTCTTCTGATGAAAAGCATAGAGGTAAAAAGTAAAAGGAAAAAAGCTGCCTGATTTACTTGAGGGAGCAGAGCTGACTGGCTCAACCTCTCATGCATTGATCTTGGAAAATGTTTCCTCTTGCTCTCTGTGTACAAAACACCTCCTCATGAGAGATGATCTCTTTGTACCCTATGTTGCTACTGTTCATTGAGTTGATGTAAAAATGTAACTGCCCTTCATCACACCAGATTTTAAATCTTATATATGCAAAGCATTACCTCTGCTTTACATTAGCTGCTCATCATCCTGTGGCAGATTATACAATAGGAGAACAGGATCTGATCTGGTTTTATTTCTAGTGACTACTGAACAAATACTCATGTTTCTCCTGTTACTTGACATCTTGAGATGGCCCTTTTAAAATTCCATTGTCCTCCTCCAGCCTTCACAATTCTGACAGGTACTTCTATTATATTCTAACTGGAGTTTCAGGACCATAAAGCTCAGTTATGTCACTTTCTTTTACCTTATGATCACCTAATGTTTTTATTTTCAGGTAAATATTTTCTTGCCTGGTTGAAGCTGACACCTTGTGGTTTGTGAATACACACCCTCACTGGTAAAACAGAATGAGCTGTTTTACAGAGGAATTTCTTCAGCTCTGTCCAAAGGTAACATGTCGGCATATACTTTTGTTAGTTTAATTTTTACATGTGAATAGTGCAATTAAGAAAATACAACACTATCCTATAAATGCAATAGAGACCAGACAGTCGATCCATTTTCCCCTCATACTTCCATATGTTTTCATGCTCAGTCAGTTTAGTAAATGTATTATTAGACAATGTATTGAAAGCTTTCAGGTTTTCATCCAATTTTTTAACATATTACCCTGGAAGTGATACTGGAGCAAAAAAGAATATAGTCTAAATATCACATCCCATACTGAATTTGCAGGTCAAACAGCTTCATGGAATCACATTTTTAATTCAAATTAAAGGAGACTTTTTTCTTGACTTGAGAGATAATGCACAGTTATGTATTTTATGTGGGCATTCATAGGCAAGCTTTTCCATCTTCCATAGAAAAAGTGAGAAAGAATAAATGTTAAAGGGGACTTAAGCCCCTAAATTGCTTAGTTTTGTATATGAGTTTCTTTTTTTAAGTAAGACCTGATCTCTTGTCTTTCATTTGTGTTGTATCTTGGGAGCCAAAGATGGCTGTGAAGCAGTGGGATATTGCAAATATTCCTGTAGTATCTTTCTTTTGGGGACTGTGACATTTCATGGTAAGATGGTAAGAACTGCAGTAATACATATTGCAGCTCAAATGAGGTTTTCTTAAGTTCACATAAAAGTGGTAAATATTTTCCATGCCTGTTTCTGAGATTGTCAGAATTTAACAAATGCTTCCTTGAGCAGAAGGCCAAATTGGAGGTTGAACTGTGCCAACAATCTAACTTTATGTACACCTCTAAACCTTTAGACACAATGGGCATGTATTTTCTCCAGAGGCAAAGTAGCATTATTTTATAGGTGTATGTCTTTTATTATTATAAATCTCTGATTTATGAATTTCAATATTAAGCAAAGCAGTGCTTTCAAGTGAATTGATCTTGAAATAAGCAGATACGTTGTCATTTAACCATATGCTTAATGGTATGCTACTTATAATTGTAATGATTGTTTGCCAAGCATAGTTTCAAATAAAGAAAGAAATGCACAGATGGTTTTCTTATTTAAGTGCATTAAAATGCATACAAAATGTTTAGAAATGCAAATCCTTTAAATCAACTACTTGACAAAATCAGGCTTTGTTCCAAGTTGTTGTAATAGAGTCTCTTGCATATAAATAAAAGATTGTGTTGCAGAAAGAGAGAGAATAAGTCATCTGTAGAACAGCAGTCAAGAACTGAGTCTGAAAAGGATAGAAACACAGAGCTTTTATAATCCTTAGGAGTTAGAAGATTCGGAGAAGTAAATTGTCTGCAGTTATTTCTGTGGGTGATTTTACAGTAGGAGCAAGATTATGTTGATGCATTCACCCCATTATAATGACTTAGAGGGAATTTACTCTTTTTAATAACTCAGTGTCAGAAGCCAACATTGCATTATTTTGATTTGTAGCATTATTAGTACAGTTTGTATTTCAGTGCCCACTCTTAATCCTCCCATTCATAGTTTTCTACCAGTTTCTCTTGGCTTTCAGGAATGTCTTCAGAAATAGTTTTGTCAGGGAATAGATGTTAAATCAACTCTAACTATGGTTTATGGTGATCAAAACATACAAAGCCAAGGGTATATGGGTAGCTCTAATCAAACATAATAATTTGGCACTTACAGTGCTGGAGTTATTATTTTTCTTTGAAATCCAGAAGGGCATCATCATGATTGTACTAAAGTCTCAGTAACTATGAATGGCTAATGAAAGGAAGATTTAAGGATGCCTATAAGGAAGGACTTGAGAAAAGATTGAGAAAATAATAAGTGGGACAATTCTTTGCATCCCTACTTTGCTATGTTTGTAGAAAAAAATGTAGGAAAATTAATGAACAAGTCAGGAAATATTGGGGGTTATAATTTGGTACACACAAAGTATCTGCAGCCATGGTATGGAAGCATGGATTATTTGCTAGCTCAGTGGCCTGGCTGTATGAGGTTGTGTTTTAGAAGATTTTGGGTTAATTTTATTTTTTTTTTTTTGTTGTTGTTTTTTTTTTTGGTTTTTTGGGGTTTTTTTGTTTTTGTTTTTGGGTTTTGTTTTGTTTTTCTTTTTTTTTAAATGCTTCATTAAGTGGAATCTTGAAGACAGTTATTCAGGAAACACTAGTACACCTTAAGGTGTCTCAGGAAGACTAATGAATATTCTTTGCTGGTATTGCAAACTCAGAGCAGAACAGTATCAGAAATACATGCAGTGAGGAAAGGGACATTGCTCATGTTACTTGATGTCTCCAGACGACCCTTTGAAAACTCCATAGTCTTCCTCTACCTTTCAGGACTGTGGCAGGTATGGACCTTCCAAGTGGAGTTTCAGGACCAAAAGTTTAGATGTATCACTTTCTTTCACCCTTTGACTACCTAATATTTTTATTTTCATACGCATAATTTCTTGCCAGGTTGAAGTTGACACCTTGTGGTTTTTGACTACATATCCTCTTACATCAAAGACTATTTTGTAATATAAAGGAGATGAAAGAGATGAGATCTATCTAATCTCAACTGCCAGTCTTCGAGTTGGATCATTTTAATCCTAGAGATTCTTGTGTTTGTTCTGCTTGGTTTGGGCTGGCAGAGAGGAAATTTTCTTTACAGTGGCTGGGATGGTTCTATGTTTTGGACTTTTGCTGAACAGAGGGTTGATAATAAAGAGATGGTTTTGTTATTACTGAGCAGGGCTTAGACAGAGCCAAGGCCTTTTCTGCTTTTTGTACTGAAACACTGTTGAGGGGGCTGGGGGTGCATGGGAGGCTGGGAAGAGACAGCCAGGACAGGTGACCCCCAACTGACCAAAGGGATATCCCACATCATCTGAAATCATGTTCAGTATATAAAGTGGGGGAAAGAAGGGGGAAACAGGAGGACATTTGGAGTGATCTTGTCTTCCTAAGTAAACATTACATGCGCTGTTCTCCCAGAGATGATTGAACATGTGCCTGCCCATGGGAAGCAGTGAATTAATTTCACAGTTTGTTTTGCCTGTGTGCAGATTTTGCTTTCCCTATTAAACTCTTAGTTATCTCCTGTTATCTGTCCATTCACTGTCATTATCTCAGCCCACAAGTTCTTAAACTTTTCTCTTTCTGATACTCTCCTTAATCCCACTGGTAGGGCAGTGCGTGAGCAGCTGAGTGGGCCTTGGTTGCCGGCTGGTGTTAAAAACCAAAATGTTTTAGCTTGTGACCATAATATTTGGTGCCACTAGTTAGTGCTTCTGCAACCCTTACAGATAATACTAATTGCCTAAATATATGGGACTAGAGACTTAAAAAATCATGTATGATGTCTCTTTTAATGAATCCCTAATGGGAGTTGCTTATTTAGTCAGTAAAATTAAAATATCAATCTCTGACAGGATAATTGTTGCATCACTGTTGTCTGTATTTAACCCTAAAATAAAAGATAAATAATATTGCACAAGGCTAATATATTTTTTTTTATGAGTAGATTTTTACAACTTTCTTCTGATTCATATGGTCTTCAGAGGATCAAATTTCCTTTATATCCTTCAAAGATCAGAGTTATTGCATGGAATGCCTAATAGTGTAATAAACACTGATTTTCTAAATCCAATGTAGGTTAAATAGGCTCAGGAAGGTTGAAGACAAGTACAGTCACTTGCTTCCATATTCCAGTTTTCTTGTATCTAGTGATAATAAATTAATTTTTGTACAAATGAAAGTGATATTTATTTCTGACTGGTTTGTTTTTCACCCTTTTTGCTCACCCTCTTTTCTGTCGTGGAGTAAGCTTCACAGCAATAGAAACAGATCAAAATCTCAACAGAATAAGACTTTCTTAAACAAATTTCACATGGCAGAGGTGAAAAATCGTACTTCCCTTCCCATTGTGGACACATCTGTTCTTTCTGGGACTAATTTTTTTGTTTTTAGTAATGTCTACATTTTTTTTTTAAATTTGCTGTCATATTTAAATTTGAGATTAAAAGCAGACTTCATAGAATCAAACATTTTATTCCTTCAGGTTTGGGCCATATCTAATAAGCAAAGGCAATACCCGCTGTGAGGTGAATGATCAAGGACACATAACAAGTGCCCAATTGTGAATAAAATATTAGTCAAATCACAATTGGAAAAATAGCTCTACTAGGCTGTACCAAATGATCATGTCCCTCTGTACTCTAAAAGTACATGTAAAGATGCTCATGAGCATCTCATAGAGGAAAAGTAAGATTAGACAGACATGTTTCATTAAATAGTCATCTGGATTGCTAACGTCATTGTAATCTGCATATTCTCTATCTAACATCCTGCGGCATGAAGCATTAAATCTTTCTGTTGGATTTGATGCTAGCTGCTAGCTTTCTCTCAGTTCTTGTCCTTGAAGAGTGCACAAACAACCAGCCCATCCTGTAGCACGTTTCCTACCTCTTCTTTTGGTGTAAAACTCTGTTATTATGTGTCCAATTTAAATAGTCCCAATCTATTTCTTCCTCATCCAGCAGCCACTCTGTACCGTGTAGCCCTTCTCTGAAGTTCTTAAACTTCTCATTTACACCTCAGATATGAGTAGATATATAAAGCAGTGCAAAGATACACTCTACCCCTGTGTCATAATAGGAACAGGCTTTAAAAGATAGAGGGTTCCATCACTAGCACAGACCACTCTCTCAGTATTCTTGTACTTTGACTATTTCTGAGTGACAGTGTTTTTATTTCACTGCATTTTCAGAATGTTTATTCATTCTCAGGTTTCCTTTTCTGCTGTCTTATTTCCTAGACTTTTAGCAGTGCTATAAAACCATGTGTTTTGGGTGTGTTAGCATCCCATTTAAATTGCACTCTGTCATTTCTTATAGGACTGTTTTTTTATCCTTCATGAGTCATACAATCTGTATGGTGTTCTGTGTAAAAGACATGCTCTTTTATACATGTCAGCTTTTCCTCAATCTTCAGTTTAAAAATTCACTTTCAAACTTTTTGTCTTTAAAGGCCAGCAGTCCAGTTCACTTAGAGTTCAAATTAAATACATCGTTCTTCTTTGGCCTTCTTTTACTCTAGAAGTATTCCGTCCAAACCATTAGTGGGGAATTAACCTAACCCCTAGTTTTAATCTCTTAATAGGTTTAAACCAATAGTAGAAAATACGGTTTTAAAATATAGCAGAATACAGAAATTTGATTCTACTTAAAATTTTTTTGTTAAAAGTTTTTACACATTTTGGATAATATTTTAAACTTAAATGAAAAAAATAACATATTTTTCATCTAACTATTTCTAAACAGTTGTGATTTTTTTGTGAGCTCAAAACTGTAAACTCAATTATCTCAAAAAATAGTCAAGAACATTAGGCTGTAAAAGATTCACTAGTTTATTAATATATAGGATAGCGCTATTGTCATAAACCATTCTAATAATAGAAGTTCTGCCATTTGAAGAAATATAAGTTTTGACTATAAATTAAGTTCTGGCAGTATTGGAATAGAACTTCAGCAAAAAGATACTGAATGACCTTCTTTTTTTGGGAGACGTCCATCTTGCACCAATGCTCATGGAAGGTCACCCAATTTGACAATGTGCTAGAGTTTACAGAAAGTGTCAACTAAATGTCATGGTCACTCATTTGAAAGCAATTGCATTCTAGCTTAATGAATTTGCAAAGCTATATTGTTAGAAATAGTTAGTCTTTTGTCTTTAAAAAAGACACACAAAAAACCCCAAAAAAACAAAAAAAACCCCAAAAAACCCTCCAAAAAACCAGCAAAGCTGAAATTAAACCAGGTTTCCACATTTTCTCCCCCTTAACAGTTTTGCTAATTGGATTATTTTAATTGTCTAATCAAATTAGTAGCAGGACACTACTTTTTTGGGGGCTATAGTTGATAGAGAGAAAAAAACAATCTACTCATGACTTACATTAGGAATTGAACATTGTCTGATTTTCTCACTCAAGGCTGCTCCTCTTGTGTACAGAATTAAATTAAATGAATGTTAATGTAAGAGGTAAAAAGCCAATAACACTACATTCACAGAAGTTTTTTTCTGATTGAGCTTTATAAGATTTTTTTCAAGTGTTGTTTGCCCTTTGATCTGTATCTGCACTAAAAAACCAATATTTGGACCAAATAAAAAAAAACCCAAAAACCTCAAAAACAAAACAAAACAAATACAAACTGGATATGAAGAGTGTTTGAAGTTAGAAAATATGATTTTGTATGTGGAATAAGCATTTCTCAGTAGGAAAATTAATTGATGTGAGGTAATAAACAAGGAAACTCTCCTTGATTTTCAAAGGGGAGTTGTAATTAAAATAGATTATCTTTAATTTTATTATAGAATTACAATGAAAACAAATAATCTTTACTTCTATTAGGTGAGATTTATTAATATCTTGTTATCTTATGACATTCTAATTTCTCTAGCAATTTTATTCTCTTATCTTTCCCTCATTATGCTCTAGAGGTTATACAGGAAGAATCTACAGGATTGTTCCCAGGTAAACAATAAACACTCTCTGGTTTGGTTTTTTTCTTTATTTATTTTTTTTTAATAATTAATATGAAATCATGTAAGCACATAAATGAAAATGAACACCATATCTAAACATTCTTTACATCACATGGAGATACTCTTACAGAAACTGCATAAAAATGTGACAGACAGTATGAATGTGAGGTACAAGATACACTCCAAAAAATTCTGAAAAAAATATAGGATTTAACTCATATACAATAAAAATGTACATAATTTCAATCCAGTTTGGGTAGTTCTTATAACTCAGTTTTTTATCCTGCTCTTGACAAGGCTTGCAAGGAACTTACTTGATTTTTTTTTCATAGTTTTGAGATCTGGGATTTAGAAAATCTGCAGCATGGCACTACTCTTCAGTACTAAGAAATAGTAGACCATTTGTCTGAGAATGCAAAATGTGACATATTTTGTTTCTTTCTAATTCTAATTTTTTATACTTTGATATAAACTGTTCTTGAATCAAGCTTCATTTCCTCTTTTGCTATAGAGGTAGACAAATGGTAGAATTAATCCTCAAAAATTTGTGTAGTTTGTATATATTATATTGCATTTTACATGAGAGATCCTAAGAGCATAATTGTAATACTCCTTTCACTGACTGTTTGGAATAAAAATTTAAAATTATTGTAGTTTTGATTAAATATTTTTTCTCTCTCTCCTTAGAAGAATAGGCACATTTTCCCCTACCCCAAACTATTCACTCAATTCCCTTCAGATTTTCTTTTGTCGTTGGTATCCAGTAAATATATGACAGAAGATCACATAACTCAGCTTTAATACTATTTATATTATCAAATCCACTTGCCATTGTTTCTTAGCAGGAATATTTAAAAAGGGTTATAATTTTACACAGAAAATTAAGATGTTATTAATGGCAGATAAAACTTTCACAGAGCTCCACTGCTTGCTGAAATAATAACAACTATATTTCCTGTTCAAGTATTCTGTTCTATAATCTGTATATAAAATACTTGTGTTTGTTGCTTCAAGCCCTAAAATACTTATAGTGTTGCATAAATTATGACATCATAAGAATCATAAAATATTGCTATTTTTAAAAGAGTTTTATATTACTTATTCTGCAGTTTTGGTGAAAAAAATATTTTTAAATTAAAGAAATTGTTACTTTTGACCATAGTAACTTGAAAATGGGAGCTAGGCTTTAATAAAAATATTCACATGCCATGGCAAATTACCTAATTTAAAACATATCTCTTGAGTTATAACCTCTCATTTACGACTAACTAGAATATTTTCAGAGTGATAGTTAGTTGCCTGTGAGTTTACACAAGCAAGGTGTCATATTATTTGATTTCTGGAAGTAGAGTCAATAATCAAGGTCCTACTGTATTTTCAACTGCTTGAGACTTTTTCTTTATGTAACACAAACAGATGTTTCTGCTTTTTCTAGATAAAAGAACCAGACTTCTTCTGAAGAGACTTGAAGGGACTGGAAGGCAGGAGAGAAAAATTGTACATCAGAAAAAGAAATTCAGACTTAATTCACTAAGAGACTTATTAGACAGAATCTCTGTTGCTGCCCCTGGCAGAAAGATTTCCATCAATAGAAAACTGCTAAAAGACCCTGCCTCTGTTGCTTGGAAATGCCCACGATACTGCCCACTAGGCCTGTGAAGTCTACAGAGTGAAAAGAAACACAGGTCACATTAACAGGTAAACCCCATTAATGTAGACTGGCTTAAACAATTAATAGGCTAATAGATTTATGACATAACAGATCTATTTAAAGTATTTTGTCATGGATGGACTCTAAAGGGACATTGATCAACCTAGAATTAGTGTCTGTATCCTGCTGCCATATGACAGTCACAAGTGTGAGCAAAAAACAGCCCCTGGTGAGAATCTAAGAACAAACATGCATCTCAGATGCTTCACTGTTTGTTCTTATAGAACAGCTTTAAATCTCCTTAAAATAACCTTAAATAAACTTTAAAATGTGTTTTTAATAGCCACTGCTACTCAAAAAAATGTGCTTCCCTTATACTGCTTCAACTGAGTTTATATAATAAATAATACAACAAACTTTTTCCTTAGGAAACAGTTTCCATCAATATAGGTTATTTTTCCCTGGGCTGTATTTCTACCCAATGTACATCTTACCTATGAAAGAAGCAGCAATCCATGAGGTTTTGTTGCTCATTTCTGAGAAAAATGCATGTCACCCCTGGATGATGGACAACCGTGTAGATAAAGTGCTAGTAAAATGCTGGCAAAGAACACATTGCAAGAAACTGAGAATTAAAATAATTTGATTGGGCATTTACAGTGCATTGCTCATCTGTAGTTTTCAAAAGCAAGTGAGTCATACCTGTGTTTAACAGTAGAGGAATCAGCATAAAGAAATCCCTTACACAAAATTGCCAAAGGCTAATATGGATTGTCACAGTTGTGGAATAGCCCTAGTGACAACATCCCTATCCATCATAGAGGTCCCCATGATCACTTGAGAAGTCTGGCGCAGACTCGGGTCTTGAAACAGAGAGAACCTCCTGTTTCCTCACCTGATAATCTACTTTTGAACTGAGGAGGGGTATTGCCAATAGTTCTTTATTTGAAAAGCATTATATGATATTGATTTGTTTCTTTAGTAGAGATGCATGAAGAGTTTATTGAAATATACAGAGAAAAGTTTGTACAAAGTATCAAGTATTGACAATAGGTATAATGAAGACAATATTGAATCACAAAATCACTGTTTCTGATAATGAGCTGCCAGTGCCACAGAGTTGAAACTTCCAGTTTGGTCTGATACAAAACTGGTGAAGATTTTTAGCTCTGCACAGCTCTGAGGTGGCTTAGGCTCTCTGATAGGGCCTGAGACCATGAGAAAAGAAGAAGCTTGTAACCGTCATTGTATAAACAGAATGAGAATCTGTACAATCAATCTACTATGTAACTTAGCATAAGTAAGCCCTGTGCCATAACAACTTAGCATAAATAATTTAGCATGAGCAGGCCTCACAGCCTCACTCTGTCTCGAGCTGTTTGTAAGTCCTGCTGACAGAGAGGATTGTCAAGGCCACCAAGTTGCAGCTGCATGATAGCAAGACGTGGAAAGTACCAAAATTGTTTTAATTTAGGTACAAGCCTGCTCAGTAAGAAGTTAAGAACAAAAAGGGAGTTTAGTTCTCAGAGTGCAAAATGGGCAAGACATACTGTTGTAATCTTCCACTATATTAATGTAACTGTCTGCTATGAACCAATCCTAATGCATCACGTATGTGTAACTAT
>VWZN01021050.1:257248-270001 GCA_013396955.1 Regulus satrapa | reverse complement strand
CCAGCTTGTATTTTGGTGAAAAATATCTGATTAGAGTTTAATTATTAATAGTCATAGTACAGTAGTACTATGAATCAAGCCTTGGAAATAACGAAGTTCAAGAAAAACAGTTGTTGATTAAGGGGGCAAAATCTACAAATGGTGTAAAATAAACTTTGTCTGTGGCTTCATGCCAGACTGTTGAGTGTGCCTTGGAGGACAAAGCCTTTAATGCTGAATTTTATCAAATATCACACAGTCAATTAAGTATTATAGTTAGAGCCTAATCTGAAGTTTAAGAGCCACAAGCCCTTTCCTTGAAGAGCTCTTTCCTGAGAAACAAGGCCTGTGGTCTTGAACCACCTGATGACTCTTCCCCATAGATACTGTTGTGAGGAAAGGGTTTAAAGATGGTTTTATAAGTAACTCTAAAAAGCAGAGAATGTGTAAAACTGCTGCAAATTTACAGATGAAATGTAAATTTTATTAACTAAATAATTCTGCATGATATGCACTTCAAAATGTTTTCAAGTCATTATTTTTGCAGGAGTTATGGAAACAAACAAAAAACCCAAAAAACAAAACTGCCCAAAAATCTATTTGGGCTTTCCAGCATAGTATATAGCATGAAATTACATTCCAGGGCACTAGAAGAAGCTGCTAAGCAATGTAATTATATGTTTGTAGAGCAGAAAATAAGAAAGCCACAAATCAGAAAAGAATAATTGCATACCTTGAAAGAGACTTTCTATTAGGCAGTCAGTTTCTAATGCTGGAAGATTTTTTGCTGAAGACTGCTACTGCTGGTTAGGGATTTAAAATCTGCTCTGTTCTTGTTTCGTCCAATTTTTGAATGAATGCAATGAAGATTTATTTTGGCTTCTGAAAAGCCACTGTTTAAAGCCCCACAGCATTCAAAGGCAAATACAGGCAGGAGAGAGAGAGAAATTGGTGACAAAAAGTGTAGTGAGTGAAATTCAGACATTATTGCTAGGCTTTCTCCTGTGGAAACATCCAGCCAAAAGTGAGGTGTTCTGTCAGTCCTTCTGTTCAGTTGTCGCTTGCCCAGCACCTGTCCATGAGGTAGCTTATTCCCACCATTCTTATAGCTCTCACTTGCATAAATGTTCTTCCAGAAAAGAGGGTGTGGATGTGATGATATGATAGGGGCATTGTTGCTTTCATCATATGGTACTCTGCAATAATTTATAAAATGATTGCTATTAAAACTGGAGAAGGGGAGTAAGTTAGAGAACTTGCATCTATCTTAATTTTCAGGATGATTTCTCAGTTTTAGCTCCTTATTGTCACTTTCTGGTTTTTACTCATAGTTCAAAATGTATGTAGGGAAGAATGTTTGTCTTACTGAAACCATTATTAGCATTTAAATCTATTTTAGAGAATATACATTAAGGGTCATTGTAGTGTTTAACTACAATAACTGTAGCTGTTAACTATAACACATTTGAGTCAATTGAAGTTAAAAAGGGGCAAGTCTTACCTTCCTAATATGGAAGCAATAAATCTGTGTTTTTGAAACAGGCTAAAACCAAATTGGGACACTCTTCTCATCTGCTGGTTTTGTGAAGTTAGATATTGGTATATGCTCTGATAGAAATTATTTTTTCATGGCAGAATCATGACTTTGAAATCAGCATGCATTTCTGGCACCCTATTGATACACTGAGAGGTAGTTTTATGCATTTGATGAGCTGAGCTTGCACTTGCAATTGGTCAACAGGCCAGGCTGAGAAGTTTGATGCAGAGTATGATTAAAATTGAGTGACAGATCAGATGACCAAGAAGGAGAGAGCATTTAATGCTTTTCCTATTTAAAGAGAAGCCAGCATGTTCTCATGTGTCTTGATATCAATTCTTAAACTCTCTGCTCATTTTAAAAACCTGTTCTCATTCATTAAATATTCCTTATGCAATTGAAGAGTCTTTGCAGTCTTTGTAGGAAGTGTCTTTGCCTAAGACTGTATTGCAGTTTATTCTGCTAAGAAGATATTTCCTTTAACAATGTCCAGCCAAAGGACACAGTTGAATTAAAAAGAAAACATATAGAGCCTCCTACTGACCTCTTTTAAGGTTGAATGTATTTCTGTCCTTGTCTTCTTGAACTGTTAGCTAAATCTATGTACTCACATATGGCTAGTCTCAGTGAAGTGAATGAAGATATGGGAGTAGAAATTTAATAAATTTAACAAACATACTAGTTTAATTTTTCTATTCAAATTACTGATGTATCAGTCTGATTAAATTTTATTAAAATTTTATTTACCATCATGTTAAATATCCTTTTCTTTTTAATCCTCAATGTACACATTTATTATGATAGTATTAATCAAAAAAAGAATGGATAATGGTTAATGCAATTTGTCCTAATCTTTCATGGGTTGTTACAGTTCAACTTGCAAATGGTACCAAGACACTCATGTAAAGCAGTCCATGCAGCTGCTTTGTGCCCTTTCTTATTCTGTAACGCTCTTAGACTTATGAAAGATAGAAATTAGGGTAAAAATATCTCTTCAGAAGATAAAAGCACTTGGAGTATTGTGGAGCAAACCAATCATTGTGATATGAATTAAACTTCGGGTTTTTTATGCAAGAGTGTGCTTTGAAAAAAATTACCAGTCATTGACTGATACAGCACTGTAGTATAGAAGCCTACAACATGTTAAAAAATCTTGAGATAGTCTTCAGGTTTGGAGAATTGCATAACCATTCAACTTTCAAACTTTCAACAGATAAATGGATTTAGGAATTTAGTCAAAGCAGAGAAGTGCCAGTTAAAGTATCTCGGGGGTAAAGAGGATCTTCAACTCTACCTTTGGGAGATTCTCAAAGTGAGATTGGGTTTCCTTCTGTATCTTCTTTGGCCCATTATGTTTGCAGATCTTTGCCCTTGCCATCTTAAAAACTGCTTTGACAGAAATGTGGAGCTTTGGGCTCTTCCGCTATGAGGGTGGTTCAGCCTGTGGATATCTAGGCTACTAGTGTAACACAGCAGAACTCATTCTAATCCCCGAGATTCAAAATTAAGAGTTCATCATTGAACATGAATGTATCTGTTTATAGCATAAAGATAATTTCTTTTGTAGTTTCTAACAAACTCACTAATGTTTTGTATCAGTATATTAAAATATGAGTTGATGTTTAGTGCAAAAAGTTTTTTATACCAAAACCTTCTTGTAAGTAAATATGAAAACATATGAAGGATGTCAGTTTTTAAAAGAGAAGGAAAGAGCCTTCGATAACCTAGAAATGACAATGTAATGTAGCTTAATCATTGAATACTCCATTCATTTTAAGTGTATTGCCCGCAAAACCAGCTGCACACCACATTATTTCAGGTAAATTTGCTTGCAGAGGCAAACACCTCCATTCATAATATATTTTTCATAAAAGCTTCATGGTACTTCTTACAAGGGCAGATACTTTGACTGACACTGCTAGGCTGAAAGAGCTGGTAAGGAACAATTGGCTATTTTGCTGTTCAATGTGAATTTTGTTTACCAAGTATCTAGACAGGCTTCCCTGTGGACTGGAAAGTGAGAGGACTGGGAGTGGGAAGGAAAGACACTAAGTGTAGTCATAGGGATAATTTGGAAAACTAACAACTTCTTGGAAACTCAGAGGTAGAAGAGAGAAGGGTGGAAACTAAGAAATGGAGGAAAAGAACATGTGTATGGAGTCAAGTGATGATGGAGAGATGAAGAGAGTACCTAGAAGGAGGGAATGAAAGCCCTAAGTAAGAGATGAAAGCTGCAAGGTTAAGAGTTATAGTTTCTGCACTTCTAGTTAAGCCTTTTTTTGAAAAAGGAAAAGTGAGATGCCTGTGACCTGGTTTTTAGAGCTGTTGAGAACCAGAGGTTAAGGCTCTTGCCTTAACAGTTCTGAAAACTGGTGTGTTCAGCGTCTCAGAAAAAAACCCTATCTTTTCAAAGGAAAGCTTCTAGATGAAATAAACCTCACTTGCTCCCTTCATACACTACACAACTGTCTTGTAGGAGCCAATAATATAATATTGAAAGGTATAAGCAAATGAGCATATGCTTTTCATGCTCCATGAAGGGGAATGTAGAAAAGAATTATGTGACGTGCGCTTTGAATGTGGTCTCCTCCTCTGTCCAGAGAAGCTGAGGTGGGGAAGTTTTGACAAATAAGAAGAACTAAAGGTTAGGAGATTGTTCAGCTACATTTTTAATAGAGAAATAGATTTTACAGTTTAATTCTCTTATATAGCACTTTAGGAAGCTGTCAAGGTATCTTATTTCTTTCTTGAAAAGTGTTACATTTAACTTCCTTAACAGAGAGTATTCACAGAATGGAGCTGAACATTTGCTGATACTAGAAATAATTCTATGGGAAGTTTCAGTTCTAAGGTTTCTGGGCTTTTTGTGTAGAACAAGTACAAAGCTTCTTCCTCCATTTCAATTAAAATTCAGGCATTTGTATTCCAAGAAGATGCTCCCTTCTTACCTAGTCTTTGAGAACTTTAAAGCAAAATTAATTGGCAGTCATGCTACAGATGTATAGTAGATGTCTAACAAATCAGAGTTCAGCCATTAAAAATATATTTAGATAAAATACAAGCAAAATGAAGTGTGGAATAAGCTGCATTCTAAATGAGCTTTTGGAAAAGGGAAAGTTAAGTCTTAGCTAATAGATTAAATTTGAAAAGAAAAACAGACTCAACTTCTGTCTTAAATTAAAATAGCAACATAAAATGATTCCAGCTGACTGATGGAGTATGATATAGCCACACCAAACATCTTGGCCCAACTCCTGTCTGCATCTGAACTGTGTTCAGCATAAAGGAAGAATTGCGTAAATCAGAAATTCTTTAAAGCTGCCTTTAGTGCCTCTCTTTTTTCCAGTCCACTTCATAAAGTACAGCCATCTCAGAAGTGCTTGATTCTGTGCTCCCTAACAAGTTTTCCCTCAGAGCTGATCAGGCAACTGGGGGCACCTTTTCTTTGCCTTGTTGCTTTCAAGGTTGTGCTGTGTGGTGGGGTAGGCAGGGAAAAATACATGTTGATAATGGGATCCTGTGTCCTTTTCTTATTTCAGAAATATTCAACATCTGCAATCACCACTGTTCCTAGTTGCTGTGCTTCTGAAGAGTGGTGTTTGAAACATTTATATTATGGTAATACGTGCATTAAAATGCTGATGTTGTTGCCTGGAGGGACTGGTTAATCTATGCTCTTTCATGAATCATTCACAATGTATCTGTCTGAAATATTGTAGTTGCTGAGGCACTGACATGTTTATTTTTGAACTGTAGCTGCATTCTATCCAGCTAGTTATTTGCTCATGTAAGAGCATTGCTTGAAAGAAATAGATAACTTCCCTCCTGATATCATGCTATGCCATGCCATAACATATCATACCATAGCAGAACCCAACACAAATCTGGGACTTATTCCAACATTTAATGCTTTATTTCTGCTCCTCTGCTGACATCTGGGGAAAATCACACTGACTCTGCCACTGCTTTTTCTTCTGTGACCAGGTAGTGAGTGACCAACACTGTTCATTGCGGAGAGAAGCTAGACCTGGAGAAAGAAAATGGCAATTATGATGATTCTTTTAGATTGTCAATGTAATATGAGCGTGACTCTTTAACCTGAATCATAGAATGTCTTGGGGTGGAAGGTACAGTAAATGCAATCTATTTCCAATCACTCTGCCATGGACAGGGTTATCACCCATAGGACCAGGTTGCTCAGGGCACCATCCAACTTGGTGTTTAACCCTTCTAGGGATGAGGCACCCACAGTCTTCCTGGCCAACCTGTGCTGTTGCTTCACTATTCTCTGAAAAAGTATTTTTTCCAAGAATTGAACCTAAATATTTTAATTTAAAACCATCCTCCTGTGTCCTATCACTATCTAAATGTATAAAGGGTCATTCTCCTTTCCTATAAAACACTTTAAATTCAGAGTGACCACAATAAGATCTTCCTGGAGCCTTATTTTCTCCAGGGTGGAAAACCCAGCTGTCTCAGCTTCTCTTAGGAGAGGTGCTCCACTCCTCTGATAATTTTGCGGACATACTCCAGCAGGTCCACATCTTTCTTGTGCTGAGAATTCAATAGCTGGATGCATTATCCCAGGTTAGGTCTCCCTGAGAGCAGAGTGGAGAATCACATTCCTTTACCTCCTGGCATCCAGCCAATTCCTTATTCACCCTTCAAATCCATGTTTCTCTAGTTGGGAGATAAGGATCTCATGTGGGCCCTTGTCAAAGGCTTTCACACAGTTCTACGTAGGTGACAGCAGTCAGGTTTTTTTGTGGACCATTGCAGTCATGCCATCATAGCAGGCCTTCAAATCCTGTGAGAACAGCTAAGGACTTTGAGCTTGTCTAGTTTGGAGAAAAGAGGGTGAGCAGTGACCTCATTGCTCTCTACAGCTTCATGAAGAGGGTACATGAAGAGTGAGGTGCTGATCTCTTTCCCCTAGTGTCCAGTGACAGGACATGTGGGAATGGCTCAAAGATGCATCATTAGAGGAGGTTCAGACTTGATGTGATAAAATATTTCTTTACAGAGAGGATGGTGAAACACTGGAACAGGACAATGTATTATGCTTTAATATCATGCTTTAATTTTTGGTCAGCCCTGAAATGGTCAGGGAATTGGATTAGATAATCCTTGTAGGTCTCTTCTGGTTTAATTCTGTTCTATTCTATTTAATTCTAATTTGAATTTGATTTTTTTCCCATCTCCTCCTTTTCCTGGAAGTACATGCTGAGGGAAATCTCTCATATTTCTACATTAGTAGAAGGAACTGAATGGCTAATCAGGTTCCAGCTGTTGTGTTGCTGTGTCTGTCTGTGGGAAGAAAGCACGAAGCTTTGGATGGGTGTGAGAGCTGTGGATCACCTTATAATGATTTGAAAAACTGAACAAATTTGCAAAAAGCATGTGGGAGGTGTGGTTTTTAAAAGTTTGCATTCATCAAGTTCAGCTGGGTTTCCATGGGATAATGAACCCATACATCTCTGACACTGACAAGGCTCAAAGACAAAGTGCTCAGTCTGAAGCAGAGTGTGGTCCTGAACTAAATGATTGTGAATGCTTTTGAGATGAACAATATCAATACCTGTTCATTTCCCTCTTTTTTTTTCCTTCTCCTTGTAATCAATTTTAGAATTGCCTGACCTGTTCTCTGTGGAAAAAAATGCCACAGTAAGGCAGCTTGAGAACAGCCGTGCTCATCAGAGCAAAGGGCCATTGGCCCAATGCTCTTCTTCAAAGTGGTCAACAATCATTGCCAAAAGGAAAGCTTATGAGTTGTATAGTTCTGCTCCTGCCAGGATCCAGGGGGAGTGTTGGCCTCCTACATCTGGGACTGGCATTCCCTGGAGCCTCCAAGCACACGGTGTCCTGCCAAGGATCCAGGGACTGTGTCTCAGCTTGTCCTGGGCCCTGCAGTGCTGTCTGAGCCATGCTGTAGGTGTGCCCACTTCTCACCTCGTTTCCTTGGTGAGCCTGGGACCTGCCCTGCAGATAGCTGCTCAGACTAGGTCGTAGCTCTTTAGGCAGAACTTCAGGCATAATATAACATTATTCTATTTTATTCTATTTCCTGTACTCAACATGAGTTGAACAAAGATGAGACTGTCATTTGCCTGAAATACCAGGAGTTTCCAGCTCCAAAACCACTTTCAAGGACACACCACAGAGATTACAAGTGGAAACAGGATTTTTATTTATTTTCTTTTGTCTTTCTGAATCCTTTTCAGAGCCAATGCTCACAAGAAGTAAAATTGTCTCCCAATCTTTAGATTATTCAAGTTCTCTTACAGCTAATGCAGACATGTCATATTTTATCACTTAGTGGTCTTTTCTGAATCCAAATAATGTGTTAAAATCTGTTTATTCATTATTATGGATTACTGAGTACAACTTTATTTAAGATTAAAGTTATTTTTAAAGCCAATTTTTCTCTTGGCATGACTCTCTAGATTCTGTTCTCATGAGTTCTCTATTTTGTGTCTTTCTAAAGTGAAGGGTTTTTTTATCAAAAATGCTTAAAGCACATAGGGCATCTTTTTATCTAGAATTTTTGGGTCAAAGTGAACCCTTTTGCTTATTATCAAGTTGAGGCTCAAGCATCCATTGAGAAAATTACTTAACTTGCTCAAGGGAAATACAGCTGGTCTGATGCAAAGACTTTGAGAAATGATAATGATAGCTAAATCCTAAAGATATATCTGGAATTGTTTTCTACCTTTATTTGTCTGAATAGATGTATCTATTATCTATGTATACCATACTTGTTATACCTAGACATATTAAAAATGCAGTTAAAATTAACAAAGATAGCACTTTTCCGGTGAAGTGTGAAAGCTGTGAAATTCTACATTGAATTAGTAGTGCCTGGAATTTTTTTTTGTAAAGTTGGCTTTTTTACTTCTACACACATTTGACCCTGATTGGAGAAAGCAGTTTTATTAATACATTTATAGTATGTAATTTTCTTTGCTTTCAAATTTAGTGATTAAAATAAATACAAAATTTTGAAACAACTGGAAAATAAAATTACTTTGTATAACTTTTAATAAAGGTCTTAAAAGTTGACTAGTGAAATATGAATCTTGTGTCTCACTATTATGCCAAGATAAATTTGTGGCAAAGGCTTTTTATTATCATATCTAAAAGCAGATAGTGCTCATAGTTTTAAATCTCGATTTATAAATTTTTATATTCAGAAGGAATAGATTTTTTTCCTCCCCTTGCTTACAGTCATGACAATCATCCATAGTCTCACAGTATATATTCAGAACTCATGCCATGAATTCCACTCTATTTGTAAGGAATAGACCATGCATTGTAATTAGGGGACAGGAAGTTTCTTGAGTTGTAACAAAAGTCTGTCAAGTATAGCTTTCTCAGACATAAATTATCTGAAGATTTAAGGAACTTACTTCTTCTTGGTCTTCTTTGCACTCATCATTAAGTGTTTTGTGTCTGTTTGTTTTGGATTTTTTTCTCCTTTTAAGCATTAAAAAACCAAAAAGAGGGACCTTTCAGAATGTTGAAATTTGCTAGAGGTATTATAGTGCTCAGAAACTCATGGGTAAGGTGAAAATTAGTAGATCTACTATCAGTACAAAAATGTCCCTCACTGGTAAAATGTTAAAAGAACAATTGTTAATAGCATATTTCTCGGGACGACCACATCTGTGATGGTCTTGACAAGGAGAATTATTCCTGAATATCTATGGCAGTGCAAAAGTTTTGAAAGCCAGCCTTTCTGTACTGATTTTCCCCCTAGTCCTATATGGTCTGGCATACTGAAGGCAGTGAAAAATTACACAGAATATTAAACCTTTTATTTTAGGGAAGGGTTTCCTTGTACAAATGCTGAACATGTGTAGGCAGTTCTAGCACACTAGCCTTTATTAGTTGTGTCTCAGCTGTGGGCCTGAAAAAGCACCAGTTGGTCTTCAGTGCTTTGAAACAGATCACTCTGAAATGTAACAGGTGTCATTGCTAGATGAGATTATGCTTTTTACAATTAAAATTCTAGGTTTGAGATAGCATGATGAGTGTAGGATAGGAGCCTTTGTAAAGCAGAGTAATTGAAATTTAATTCCTCACTTGAATTTAGACACAACACTGAGAGTGAGAAGCCTGTAGTAGTTACAAGTAACATCTGACTCCAGTTATCAGATTTTAGCCAACCTTCCTATATTAAAGAATTTTTCAAATAAGTGTACGATGCCAAATATAATAAACAGTATAATAATAGGAAAAAGGAAACAGAAATTGTAGAGCTATAATTCTAAGAAATGGCATATTGCAAGATTACTGTTTATACAAAGATTATGACATGCTATCCTTTTGAGGGTATATATTTGTTAAGATTCCTTAGGAGTAATACACAGAATCATTAGGCAAATCTTGAGAACTTCCCAGAAGATGTTCTGTAAACTAAAATTCACTCTCTACGTGGCTGCATTTTGTTGTATCTGGAGCACATAACAATTTCTCCTGTGATTCTAACTAGAAGTTGAATTCCTTCCATTCTATTGTCATGACTGTTTTAATATGAAGCTTGATACAAAATTGAGAGTTTTTGTTTTGAGAAGCGATCCAAAAGTCTATAGGAATATATGTTATAATAATAGATTCCTATAAATACCTGTCATGCCAAAAAATAAGTTGCAAAAATATGTTGAAAAATCATTAAAAAAATTGTTCTAGAGAAATATCTTTAGTACTCATCTTAAGGTTAAAAAAGTACCTAATGAGGGACACCCAAGCTGTAGTTCATTACAGTATTCATGAGGATTTCTGAAATATCTTCTTTGCCTTGCAGAATACTGGGGTGTGGGTGTTTCGTGTGTGTGTGTGTAATATGAACACAGACTACCTTTTATTTTGCTTGTAATATAGATGTTATCTGAAAGTTTTGAATAGGTTCAAGTTAGCACCTGAAATGTTGGCATATCCTCTGAATTGAAGGTTTTCCCATCAATAATTTATGTAAGCAGCTATGATACTTACTGAAAGAAGTGTTTTTCACTTCAAGTTCCTTCATGGTTCAAACTTCAGGCTTACTCTATATTTGAAGGTTGGAACAAATTCTCTCCGTGAATGACTCAACTTCAAAATGTTTTGTTTGCACTGCAGAATATGATACACTCTCCACTGGGAAGCTGCTAGCCTGGCATGTTTAGCTACTTTCCCTGCTGACTTACCAAGTGTTATACAAGCATTGCTATCCCATGACTTGAACAGCTCCTGTTACTTTTACTTTAAATATGGACACAGTTTTAAAACATCTTATAATTTATAAGATTCCTCATGGAATTTAAGTGCAATATTTCAAGATACAAAGGTCTGAATGAAATAAATGATTCCACTTTTCTTTCAAGTGTGAGTTATATGCCTTTGTTATTTTTAAATAGAATATCTTTTTCTCTTGAAAGTATTTAAATATGCAATATTTAATTTAAAACCATGGTTTGTCTTCTGAATTTTCTATCTGACAAATATTTTCCAGAAAAATGTGGATTACCCAGCAATAAAATGAACTCTATTTATGTGGTCATAAAAATATAGGGTGGAATAAATAATGAACAAAATATATTTTGAGTTCTAGACTTTATAGTTCAGGCACATATAGATATTGCAAACCTCTCAGCCACAGAGGATGAATATCATCCAGAGGAACATAAAACCTTTATGAAAAGGAAGCAATGTTGGATTAATGAACCCCCTTGTTTTCCAAGTCAGGTTGCATATTATGGAACTGTGGTGTGTGTTATAATGGCTAAAATCTTACCCATATGTTATATTAAAAGGAAAAATTATGGTTAAGCTTAAGGGAAAATATGCTTAATATTTAACCATTATATTAGAATTGACCAAAGTGATGAAGCTTGGTACAATGAAATGAGTCATATTATCTCTTGTGTGCTTGTCAGGAGAGGTAATACAATTAGCATTTCTGGCCCCTTTAAGAAGGAAATGCAAACAAAAGAAAATGTGATGAAGTCTGAAGGAAAAGAGACTGCTCTCCAGGAGCAAGTTAAAACGAATGTTAATGTATTTTTAAAATTACACAGTTAAGACTTATGCTAGAAGGGGAGGAGGGTTTTTGTTAAACTATTATGCTACGTAAAAAACCTTAAGAAGATAGATATTTTTATGTACTTCAGTTAAAGGTGGTGTAAACAAACTGTATGGCATCAGATTTGAAATTGATTTGATTGACAGTACAGCTGGCCAGCCTGTCATAGTGCTTACAGTTGAAGCAAATGTTATAGTTTTAAAGGTCCCACCTCTGTAAACACTTCCTGCTCCCTTGAGCTATTTTGGGAGTTTTAACATGCAATGGTTTCGAAGAAGTGGTGCCAATGAATTGAGCATAAAACCAGTACTGAAAATCACTTACTTTAAGTAGGAACTTGTATATTAGATGGCAAAGTGCCTTTCAACTTAGCCATGTATGCCTTTATTTCTGGCAGGATTTGATTTGTTAATTGTTTGCTATTTTGTGCGCAATGGACAAAAAGTATGGCCTTACAGTTCAAAAAGAAAACAGAGTCCATCAGTTATAGTCAAGATGTAGAATGAAAGGCTTCCTAAGAGCTAAATTTAAGGTACAGGTAATTAATGGATGATATTCAAACCATGCCAAATTTGCATCCTTTCATTTTCACCACGCTTCTAAGTTACAAATTTCTAGATTTCAAAATTGGAAAGACCTGAAAGTAAAAATGAAATCTGCTACAGTTGAAACTAAGAGAACAGCAATGTGCAGGAGTTATATAGTAGTTGTTGGGAACAATATTCTTTTGGAGTGTAGCTGGACCATAAAGCAATATTAATAAAAGAGATGCTCATAAGACAGCAGTGGCTCTTTATTAATAGTGATATTGGAGTCTGGAAATGTAAGTAGATTACAAAAACATGCATCCTATATTAATAAATCAGAAGTTTTTGTACTTTTCTAGGCTTTCATACATAAAGTGTAAGGTATCTGTGACAGATATTGGTTTATGGACTAAATAGCAGGATATAAAAATACTCAAGTGATTTAGACTTCTAGCTTACAGATCCTTTCTGAAGATGGAATTGGAAGCTGCTATTAAGTCAGTTATTTAGTTCAATTTATTCATTTGTTTGATCTTTTATTCAGTATTTGAGCTTTCAGTCCTCTAAATCAACTCATGGCCACTCTTACTGTTGATGTTGAACAGCCTGAGTCAGATTCCTCAAGCAAACCCACAGTGGGTGGTCATAAT
>VWZN01021050.1:233544-252786 GCA_013396955.1 Regulus satrapa | reverse complement strand
CTCTTTGGAGGGACTGAAAAGATAATCAGGACAGAGAAGAAACATGGAATCCAAGAGATGTAATTCCAGGAAAAACATTATCAGCTATATGAAGGGGAGTTTGATGGAAACAAGTATGCATGGCACATTTATTGTCAGTCATGTCTAAGAACAGTTCATGGGAAAGAATATCAGGACTTGTTTCTGTGAAATTCAAGAGCCAAAGGTATGTTAAAGAGGACTGCAAAAAAACCTAACTGGAAACAGTTCATGCTTTGTTATGAAATAAATGAGAGGTGATCTGTAACTGGAGAAACAAATGTGGACAACAGCAGGCGTTTTAAGGATGCAGAAACTGAGTGTTCACATTGGAAAAAGCAAGAGTCAGATGACAATGATAGTAAGTAAGGAAGAAAATAAAGGAAGTTAATGTGTGAGACTGGGCTTCTGAGGCAAGGGAAGAAGTACAGAAGAGGAATATCTCAACTGACAAGGAAGCACTGTAGTAGGGGAAAATAAAAGGAAGAGAAAAGTAGAAAATACTGTGGAGAAATACCAATGATTAGGAAATAAACTGTGGAGATTACAAACATGAAATTAGATGAAATTTCATGCAAGAAAAGAAGCATTATTAGGAAATGTAGTAACCTCACCAAAAGCAGAGAATGAAGATTCTCAGATTCTTTATTGAAGTGCTTGCTGACCATTCCTATAGGTAAACCTTTTCAGTTCATTTGCTCAGCTGAAGCAGCACAGTTAGTCAGGAACTCCTTCATCCATATACATAATGAACAAACCTAGTCTGTCATTAGGGTAATGGCTTCCTGGCACTTCAATTGCAATCCCTGATAGCCTATATTTTTATCTTTTGTAGAACTTGTCTCAGAGGTCTGTACTCAGAAATGTGTAAAAAAACCTCTCATGAAAAAGGCAGATTTTTTTGTTAATTGTTTAATCTTTTTGAGTATTACATGTGAAACTCATGTTTTGGTATTAGGATGGAGTAGAGTTGGCTTCTTTAAAAGTCTTTAGATTACTTTCCTCTTGATTTTACCACACATCAGTCTGAGTCTCTCAATTTTTTTTATTAGCTGAGTAGGGCAATATAGTATTCATTATGGACTAAATTTTATAGAAATGATGGCAGCCCAAGGATATGGTGTTTAAAAGTGACCCATCAGTCTTACAACTACTTGAAGATCTGACTTTTTCAAATGAAATAAGAACCAAGGCAAAGGATTTTTTTAATGTATGCAATTCTGACTTGTGTGAACTTATGCTATTGATATTTAGGTGTTTACATGCCAAGATAATTATACTTAATGTTCTCCCATATGCAATAGTAGGTTCTCAGAAAGCTAATTGCACCATCCGGCCTGATGTCTATATATGGAACATGTTATCAGTCTGGTTGCTTAGGTTTATTCAAAAGGTACCTTTGGAAAGTGACACGTTAGCACTGGGCATGCCAGTGAAACCTTGACAGTTTCATGGTCTTGACTTTGTACTGGCACTTGAAAAAAAGGAGAGGAGGAAGGATTTTTTTTTTTCCATTTGAAATGTCTTTTTCCTGAAGGAAATATAGCTTTTACGTAGAAGTGTAATAAGATTTCTCTCTGTCATAGACACTTTTGATCTGTCGATGACCTAAGGGAGAAATGTTACTCAGGCAAAACTACAGAAAAAAAACCAAGATCACAAACTTGTTCTTTGGGATATATTGGACAGGGATTTGAGTAAAAATTAATCTTCAAAAGAAGTAATAGCAATTTATCTGACCAGACTACTAAACCATTATTTCAAATAGTTATATGCAATTAAACTAACCAAACATAACAAAAAAACCACCCAAAAAACCCCACAAAAAACCCAAAACAAACCCAAACAACAAAAAAAGAAAAAGAGAAAAAAAACCCAAACAAAAATCTTGAGGTGGAACAAAATCCAGAAAGAAAGGAAAAAGCAAACAAGATTTGTGTATTCACACACAATTCTAGTGCAAAGCTTGAAAGTTGCAGGAAAGGATAGAATGAGCATTTAATTGTATAACATGAAAAGTTCTTAAAACAAAGGGTAATAAAAATACTAAAAGTCAGTAAATGAGGTGAATAAAAAAGATATGCCTTGTAGTTGCAAGAAAATTAAATTAAAATGTGATACATTTCAACAAGAAAAATAATAATAATTTAAAAACTAAATATTAACTTTATAGCAATAATGATATAAAATAAAAACCAGTAAAATTAATTAAGAAAATAGCTGTATGGGAGAAAATTTGTGTTATGCAGCAGTGGATTATTATGTTTGCATGTAAGAGACAAAGGATTTTCTTGATCACTGCACATAAGGATGGATTGATAGTAATTGTAGTGTCACACAACCTTTTGTGAGTGGATGTAATTTTCCAAGCTTATACTTATAAAAATGTATTTTTAGATGCCAGTGCTCTGGGAAAGAAATTGTTTTAGTAAGTATTTTATTTAAAAAATATATAGCATATTATTTTATGCCAGATACATTTTCAAATACTTGTTAAAATTTAGAGAAAAACTGGAAAATAATTAGTGAATTATAAAAATAATTTCAGTCCATTATGATACAAAATATAGTCACAGGACTGAAAATGCTGGGTTTGACAATTTTTCATGAAATGTTTGTAACAGATCCTCAGTGCTATTTTATTTGGCTGTGGAGTCTGCTTTCCAGGCCAAGAATTTGGGGTTTGATTGGCCTAACTGGGACATTATGTAGTACGCATGGTGAAAAATCTTTATTTGGAGATAAGATCTATTTCTAAATACTGAACTTTGTTTAAAGGTTAGTAATTGTAGTTGTACTTAATTTGACAGCGATTTTAAAATGCAAGCAAGTGTGGTTTTATGTTTTGTGGGCTCAAAGTGCAGGATGGAAATGATGGACCTTGCTCTGACAGGCATTAGTTGAAGCAGCCATCTGTTTTATTTGGCACAATGTTGTGTCTGGAGGCAGTCATGAAATGATATCAAGTAGTAGCAAAGCCTACTGGAGTAATACCTAAAGCCACAGTCAGGATGTTTTATAACATAATGAATAGGGACCCTAAATACTCTAACGGCTTCTTGTGGAAAGGTGCATATACAACAGGGTTTTTCGCAGAACCTATTCAAGAAAACATGATGCTAACAGCTTGAAAGTCTGAAGGAAGATTTTTGTACTTATTTTCTGTGTAAATATTTTACACAGATGAGTGGAACTGGTTTTCATGTGTTTTCATGCCCATTTCTGTATCTGCCAATTAACTTGACAAGCTTAGATGTGTAAGGATAAAATTCAAAAGTGACCCACAAATTTTGGCAGCAAACAAGACCCCAGGCTTTTGTAGCCTCTGAAATACCACAGGACATGTCCCTAATTTTCCATTGTTTAATCTTTGAAACTCTTAGAGAATGTACCAGCTCTCTTCTTAACTATCCAGCAGAGGCAAATTTCTTTTTATGTGGTGTTTTATTTATATTCTGCATGTTCATTTCCACATTAGTTGCTGGGTCCTGATTATGTTGCCTGTCTTGAAACTTCACTGTTGACCTCCTCTTGTGACCTAAATGAATGGACTGAGCTTCACCCGTGCCTCTGGTTTGGAAGCCCACTTCCACTCTTTAAAGAAGGAATACATACAGTTAAGCATTCCAGTATTCAAACCCTGAATTAGGCAGAAGTATCAGGAAAAACTGACATTCTCTCTACTGTTTGTCTCTTTAAGATATCATGTATGTTCATTTTTTGGATTATTATTTAGCTACTGAGAAAAAGTGGTTGTTTTTAGTAGAGAATTTGGTTTTAGATTTCAAGGATTAGTTGGTCCAGGCATTCTCACCTTCTGCATGGCTGCTCAGGAAGCTCTTAATAACTTGGACCAAACCCTGGTGCTTCTGTATATTATGTGCTAACCATTCAGGGGAATATAAGGGAAAGAAAGTACAGAGCTCTGCTTCCCCTGAAACAAATGATACCAGGAGCTTCTGCTGCTAGCCATGGCTTCAGCCGTTCATAATGTACCTTTTCCCATTTTTCCTCTATTGTTATCTCTTCTGCTAACAGAACCACTTATAGGAAGATGCCAACTTTTACTCTCCAGGACCACTTTAGGATTTCAGTTGGTTCTATCTTTTGTCTTTATTTGAAGCTCTAATACAGTCCTTATGTTTCTGCTTTTTCAAGCTGTTTTCCTTCAGTAAATATAGAGGAAAACAAGGATTTTTTTTTCAAGAAGGTTACCTCCCTGTGTGTGGTAGAGATGTCATGATTTCAGGACTGCTTAGCAGTCCGGACCTGTTTAATGGATTGGAATGGATCTTCAATGCAAACTGTGTAAATCTGCTCAAAGGAAAAAGGAAAAAAAAGAAACTGAAAATACATAGTGAAGAGGACTGGCATTCCAATGCTGAAGGTGATCAGATGCATTTCAATCCCAGAAGACCTGATTCTTCCCCATTTGTCATAGGAATTCTGTGAACTGCGTGAAGATGCACTTGGCATCGCTGTCTTCTCAGTGCACTTGTGGAAGATGGAGAAGTTCCACTTAGCAAGAATCATCTACATTTATGTGTCCATAGTTGGGCCCTATTTTGCCATTAAAAGTTTGCATCTTGGCTCACTTCTTGCAATTACTAATGTCAGCAATTATCTCAAAATGTTACGACTATGAAAAAAATTCAGACTAACCATCTGTTGAGTGGCAAAAGTGAAATGAATTATGGCCTTCTCATCAAGATGATTTTACATACTGTGGTGATAATGAATGGAAAATTCACTTCATGCAGCTGATCCTGTAGAGACTTTTAGATGCCTTTAACCTTCCTGTACTGTAAAAAATCATCTTCCACTTTTTGACAAGAGAGCTTTCCCATTTTAAGGCAGGAAAGCACTAAGATTTAGGACTTATCCGTGCTTTTTAGTGTGTTAGATTCCAAGGGACAATAGCCCATGAGTCTCAGAATAGAGCCTATGGAGGCTATAAAGGCACACTCGCGCTGCTGCCAATGAGTCACCTGGTCTCTTTCATGTACAGACTGTTGTAATGTGTCACTAGGGAGTGGGAAGGTACTTTGTTCTGGTGGTGACATCTCATTATGTTTTATGGTTTTTGGCTGCCAGTGACTCTAATTCATTATATATGGAAAACACATTTGGCTTTTCCTCTTCGTCAAAGTTAATCTTAAGAATTACTTTCAGTAGTTGCTTCCAAAAGTGTTTTTGACAAAGTGGATTTTTTTTTTCATTCTTTACGAAAGTGATAATAGAATACTAGTGCAATGATTGTTTTTAAATTACATTTCTATTACTGTGATTAGGAAGGTACAATTCTACAGTTCGTGTATAAGGCTGAATTTTAATCTCAGGTTAAACTTTGTTTAATACATAGGTTTATAGAGGATGCAAATAAAAATGTCATTGTTTTCTACCATTTTAGGCAAGATTAATAGACATATGGAAATATTTTTATTTAATCATTGTACTTTTGCTTTGATATATTTCAGAATACATGAAAATATTAAGAGGCTTTAGAAAATTTAACTTGCATAAAAAAATCATCATGCTACATTTTTTTGGGTAGGGCAGAACTGAGGGTTTTTAGCATTTCCATTTATGTTAATTTAATGTTCTTCAAGAATTACGTTGGTGGTATTTAAAAATACATGTATTTAAATAAACTCACTACATCTCAGTAAATTTTTTGGTATAAGCATATAAGAAGATTATTAACTAATAATTGTTTTTCTCTATTTAAATGGTTAACCCAGAAATAAACTAAAAGCAAGCAAATTTAGGATGCCCCCAGCCACTGTAATAGTTTCAAAATGTTTTAATGAGATGTCTGTTTTTATACCCTTTTTTTAAACACCTAATCTGTTACATTTTATTTCAAAATATTTTAAACCATGATGACAATTTAAACTGTGTATTTAGGTACACTGAAGAAATGCATCCACCTGCAGTTACTTTAAACTGGGTCTATATCTGCCAGGCACAGATTACTTCATTATGTTGCTTTGGGCCTCTGTGACCAGTAATTAACACCTAATTAAAAAAAAAAAAAAAAAGTTCTTTCTCAAAGCTTTTGCAACAAAGACTTTATGTTACTTGAAGAAAATTTTTTAATATCATATGGGGAATAGAAGCAACACTATTCAGGATGAATAATATTGAGAATTTCCTTTTAGCCTTGCATTTTGTTTTGAAAATGTTAAATGTAAGGAGTAATAATAACACTTTCATACAAAAGGCTTATTTTATATTTGTCTGTCTTTTGTGATACATAATTTTATAATGAAGTGAGTATTTTAAATATGGAAATTGCATGAGTATATTTGTGTTTTGTTAAAAAACCCCACAGTATGCTCTGAGTAAACATGTACAGTCATTGGAGTGTGGAAATGAAAGAAATATGAGGCTGTTAAATTCTGATACAAACTACAGTTTTAGAAAGAAAAATCCTTTCCTCTGGTGTTTCAAGGATAATTAGGGGTGTAAAAACTACCTCTTTGAAGAGGAATGCCTGATTATGCTTCTGTGGCTAGGTTTGCATGAAGGAATTTTGGTTTTTTAGTGTATTTTCCTGTGAGCTAATGTCCAGATTTTGAAGTGGAATTTGAAATTATACACCTGAGTGGGATGCTAGTAAAACTCTTTTTTATGTTTGCCTCAATTTTTTTAGTTACTGAGTGAAGAGACAGGATTATAATGTCAATGATGTCATGCAAACATTAGTAGCCTCAGATTATGGCAGGCTTTTGAAGAATGTCTGAGATTACATTTAAGTTGTTTCAAACCCATCATTAAAACAAATGATCTGGAAAACACTCATGATCATTTGTCCAGCCATGTGAGTTCCAAGTGTATTTTGCAGACTTTGAAAAGTTGCTATTCTAAGGATAGAGTAAAAGCATTTTCTGCATTAAAAATGCATTCAAAGTATCAAAAATTATACATATCTTTAAATTGATTTGGATTTGGTGTTAATCTGTGCAAGTTTCCCTGCACATTTTCTCATATAATAATGATTGAACCTAATAACTCCACTGCACTCTTCATTGTTTGTCATCATGCAGTATCTTCAGAACCCTTCTTCACCAATTTAATATCACAGGAAAGTTGAGATTGGAAGAGACTGCTGGAGGTCATCCAGCCCGACCCCTCTGCTCAAGCTGGGCCATGTGCAGCAGGTTGTTCAGGCCCATGTCCAGTCAGTTTTTAGATGCCTTCCAGAATGGAGTCTCCACAATCCCTCTGTGGCAAATAGCAATCTGACTGCACGATGGCCTAATTATGACACCCCCTTTATTACCATGACACACATTAAAAGTGGGATTTGTATCTTAAAGACTCAGCAGCCAGATTAGAAATGGTCTTCTGATTGTGTAAATTTGTGTCTGCTGCACAGAACTTGAGGTAGAGAACCATGGAGAGGGGAGAATTGCCTGAAATCCTGAAATAATGTGGAATTCTTAGTGGAATTCTCTAGTCCACCCATGAAACTTTCAAAAAGTATTCCTGAGAAATAACAACCATGGGAAAACTTAAAATTTCTTTGCTAGTTTCCTGCCTAGTAATCACATGAGTGAGGATCTGGAACAGATTTCTCACTGGAAGTTTAGGGATAGAAAGACTTTTAATTGCAGAATGGATCTTGATCGTATATGAAACAGATAAATGTTTCTTGATCTAGAATATTCTTTTCGTTCCATGTCCTATGCTTACTTCATGGTGAACTGTCAGTGCAGGTTATTATTTAGTTCATCTGGAAATTAATGACGCTGCCAACTCCTGCACATAACTGCAGCCACATGCCATAACCTGTACTGCAGGCTTCCTTCCTAGTGTTAGCCCCTCTTGTGCAGCATCAGTTCTTTGGTAGTACCCAAAGCTATGCAGGTCTAAAAGTGTTAGCTGTCTGAAGTATATAAGCATGCATAGACATGCACATATGTACAAATCTGTATGTATTTAAAAAGAATATTAAATAAAACATTCTGAAGCTAAAAGAAAAAAAAAATCTCATATGAATTGCAGTAATCAGCCAATAGATACAGCAATATAAGTCATAAAAAACCATTTCCAGGGACATGTTCTGGACCATGAATCCTAAGTGAATTGAGCTTCCTGCTGCCTCATACTGGGTAAGGAACCAAACCCTGGAAAAGAATGGAAGTTAGGACATATTTGTGTTTTTGTTGTTCCTGTTGTCTCTTTTGACAAACATCTTCCTACTCTGTGTGCTGGTCTGGTTTCCTTTCTGAGGTGCTTAGTTTTCTTATGGTGTTTTATGGACAGCTAAGGTGACCATCTAAAAAATTAACTTCATGGTTAAATTTTTTGATAGAAGGACCATTTGCAGCTTAGATGTAACTGACTATGATACAAGTCAAAGCAATTAAAAAAATAGAGTTACAACATGGAAACCAGTAGAATTATCCAGTTTAAATCTGGTTAGGAATGAAAATCTTCTCATTAGTCTTTATTTATTCTTAGAATTGAAAATAATTTTGTGGCATTCCTATTCTACATCTCAATCTCCAAGATTTTAAAGCTCTGTGGGTCTCTTTTTATGACTGCAAAACAGATGAAGTAGGGTGAGTACCTAAAGCAGAAGTGGTAATCTTTGGTGGTGGTATAAACCACAAAACCCTAGAAATTATTTCCGGCTCTTTATAGTTGCTGATGACTTTCAATTCCAGTGGGAGCATGGCTTCATCCAGGAACATCAAAACTGTTCAGCTTTTTTATCAGAAAATAAACCAGTGCTGACTTGGAGTATGAGCTCTCAAAGGAAATAAATTACAGATGCAAATGCTTACAGGCTGTTTAGATATTGTAAATTTATAAATAATTGTAAGAGCTTAGGTTGGGTTAGTCTAACAATGGATAGGTTTATTTCTTCTACTGTTTTAATGTATGTGAACCACTGAAGTAAGACATTTTAAACTTCTCAATGTAATATCCTGAGGCAAGCCAGCTGTACTTTAAATGGTGTTGTGTTTTTTACATGTAAATTGGTGTGTATTTATAAAGACATAGTATTATTAAGATAAAGTAATATTAACATAGAATTCTTGTTTATATGCATATTTCTGAACCTTCTTGGATTCAGTAAGAAAGGCTCTGAAATATTCTTTATCTGAAACACAACCAATACATAAACAACTTTTGAAGCTTGAAGAAAGTAACAATAAACTCTATGTATTTGTATGGATATAAACTCATGTCTAAATGCCCATATAAACATGCATTGTTAATTTATGGCATGATTTTACCAATAGGGGGAGTAAAGCAGAGGAAATGTTCATGGTATGGTTTTAATTTCTTATTGATGATGTAATAGAATTAGCAATTCAATTCTTACAATAATTCAATTATTTTAATTATAATTAGTAATTCTTCTTAGCTGAAGAAGAATTAGCAGTGGTAAGGGGACATAGGCATAGAAATTATCTGTGACAGAAATAAGATTTAAATAGTTTCAGGTGAGTAGCATGGCACCTCTAATTAAGGTAAATTAGAAGCCTGTTTCTTGGAATACAGACCTAACTGGCACATGAAGTCATACGATTTGTTGCCAAGTTTTGCACTAAGTGCATTGAATGAGGGATGGCAACATATAAATGTCAGACATCAATCAATTTTTGTAATTTATCTAATCTACATCAGTGGTACTGAATCACTATGTGGGATACTGTTGCAAGTTTTGGATGTTGCATTTCAAGGAATGCTCTACTGGCCTCTAGAAATGGTATCTATTATTGACTCCAGTAGGTTTGATGCAAGGGCAATTTAGCCTTTGCCAAGGAAAGCCGAACTTCTGTGTACAAGGACCATATTTGGCAATATGAGGAATAATATATGAAAAAATAGTATATCACAAACTGCATCACTGATGCCCAAAACCTCAACAATCACTTGTCAGTTCTTACATGATGAGCAAAGCAATTTTCAATCTTCTTATGTTGTCTGCAGCAACTGTGTCTCAAGCCTTGGTAGTAGTGAGCTACTTTCTCTGTGGCCCTTCAGAAGCCCTTACTCTAGACTAAGATTTTCCCTCGTCCATGAACTAGATGTGCTCTCTGTGGATTCCCATGGCAGGAAGTATTGCAGTGTTGCTGTACTACAGTCAGACACATTGACATTTGACTTCTGGTGTTAAAACCAGTGTGGATTATTGTGTAATTTGGGGCATAAAATGTGGTCTCCCACCATCTCACTGAGAACAGTGTGGATCCTCAGGGTGTGTGGGCTGTGTAGAATGCTGGATTAAAACATTAATGTCTGCAGAAACTAGAAATGTTCTTGCTATAAGATTTTGGTATCTGATATGCGTTTCCTTTGTGTTCTGAACCCACACCAGCTCTGTTTTCCAAACTAGTCAAAACACCTCAAAACTCTTAATTTGATAGGAAGTTTACTAATTAATTAGTGGAAGTATAATTAAGTAATCTGAAGTAAATGTCAGCTTTCTATGCATCTGTAATCTAGCAAGGGAAGTCAGAACAACTGAGAAAGTGGTGTACATATGCATACGGTAAATTAAAAATCTTAATTACTGTCCTAGCCCCCAAGAAGTCCAAGAATTGGAATTTTGCCAAGGGAAAAACTCCTTATCTTGGATATGGAGGCCTGCTTATTAATCTAAATAAAGCTGAATGCATTGTAAAACAGTTTTTCTCAACCTCAGATGGGAGCAGTAATTAGGCATAAATGGCTCAGTTTTGTTTTGAAATTTCTTCTCCTTTTTTGACTTAATACTGTTATCAATATTAATGTGTTTTATTCCTCTTCCCTGTTCCTTAGCCTAGGAAAAGATAAAATAAGTTATTTCCTCTTACTGGTTTTTGATCTTTCCAGTTAAAATTCTTCCTTAAGAACTTTTGTCTGTAATTTCTTAATTTTAGACCTGATATATGCGGTAAGATGTTTACTGCTTTCGAACAAACATTCAACAAGCAACTCAGCTTATCTACTAGAAAGTAAAAATATTTTTAGTATTTTATTTACTGTTATTAGTTATTTAGGTTGAGGAAAAAAAAGATAATATAGAGGAAATCTAGAGTGTATAGGGATTAATAGAAGAAAAAACCAACAAAAACCAGCAACAAACCAACCAAACAAAACCAAACCCAAACAAACAAAAAACTCCCCTAAAACCTCCTCCACAACCATACTCAGTATTTCCAGATTTGTGAACATAATTTGAAATGTATCTTACAAAACTGTAATGAAGAATCCAAGAACAAGTTGATCAAATAATTTTAACACATCAAAAGAATTATTGGGCGTTACTAGTTTTACTTGCCTATAAAAATGTCATGTTAAATGAAATAGATGAGAACTCTGCTTTTATTGAGCATATAAATAATATTTATTAAAGGCTTGACAGCAAAGAAATGCAGGTGCTGAAGTAGGTAATATATTTAAAAGTATTATGCATTAAAGAAACTTCCCAGAACGTTCCAGGAACATATGTCCACAAGAGATGAACTTAATCTGAGTCATAAAGGAAGACAAAAAGTTTTAAAACTGAAGAAATAAGATGGGGAAATAGGGTGGACATCACTGAGTGAAAGTGGCCTTGGGTGACCTGTTAGGCTTATCACAATCTTGTTGGAAGAAGGGTAATCAGTGGAGGCACTGCAGTACATTGCCTACAAAGTATATAGGGAACACAGACTGCTCCTTTGCTGACAGTGGAGTTATGCTTTACATTTAAAAACAGTATAGAAGAGAGGCAAATTAATAAGCCTCAACAATAATGGGTCCTGACTAGGCTGAAATTCCAGTCCTGTATGGAAAGAATAGAATATTTTTATACCTAGTTGTCTTTAAATTTATCTGTTGTGTGGCTAGTGGAAATACTGGGTATGGTTGATCTGTTACATTTACATAATTCTTTTGATGGGGTTTGGCAGATATAGGTTGCCTGGAAAAATATTTTTATTCATTGGCCTCTCTACAGCCCCAGCTTATCAACTTCGAGACATTCTTTTCCTTTTCCAACTTAAGTCTGTTGAATAATCTGTCTTTCTATATGATTATTCTTCCTATCAATTCTAGAAACTAATTTTCTCCTCTTTAAGGTGAAAAACCTACCTAGAGCATCTCTATATAAATATCACCAGTGGGTCCTTTAACAGCTGTTTAATGTCTTATTCATATGACCTCTGATCTTGAGCCCCCTGGATGGGCAAACCACCTCTGATACAAAGCATATCAAATACAGTAAATAGAGACACTAAAATTGGTTAACCCTATCCTTGCACTGAGCATAATGGGAGGAAAAATTTATTCATGTCAACTACAGGTACTATAAAAACTGAAATTCTTAGCTTGTTTGACATTACGTGTATTTAGCCCCATATAGTTATGTGTATATGGTACACCTCAAGGAATTATGGTTAAACGCTCTGAACCTTTTTTGTATTTTCTCAATTCACATTTCTGCAATAGGAGAGCTATCTTAAGAATAAAAGCTTCTGTCTCCAAAATACCATGTGGCTTTGATCTAGATCAAGATATTTTTGATCTTGATTGAATTCTTGAATGCAGCTGTCAATTAAACACTCATCTTTCAAGAAAACAAATCTTTCCGAAGTCCTGCTTGCATGTCTTCTCTTCTTAGCTTAAGCTACACAATCAGAGCTGGTAAACCCTTCATGTACTATAGATCTTCAAGAGTAAAGGTGATGAATTCTATATTGCATTAGACTCCACCTTCTAAATAGGAAAAATATTGTAAAATCCAATTCCATAATGTTCTCCTTTTCCAGTTGCTCTTGCTTGTTGTTAGTTGTGAAACAAATGCAAAATTCAAAAGCATTGGTTCTACTTGTGGCCTCTTATTTTCATAGAATAGTTTGAATAATGAAAGCTGAAAATACTAACCCGCCATCTGTTCTGCTTGGATACTGGACTTTTGGCCATATGATGCTTTTTGCTATGCAGCCAGTGGACTCCTTAAAAATTTGTGTCTCTACTTGCATATTATGCATCCTTATGCTAACTAGAACAAAGCAAAAGAATGTTATGTACCTGTAATAGAAAACCAGCTGAAATTGTTTTGATTCTTATTTCCTGAAGTACAGGACCTCTTGAACCCTGCCCTGTGTACATATATACATGTGTGTGTATTTTATGTGAAATATTAAAACAGAATATTAGCTTGATGCATTTCTATACAAATTCAGCTGTTTGTGGCTTAAAAAAAAAAATCCAGGTCTCTGATTTGCAGAATTTACCTCCAACTATAGGCAATGCTGGAGAAATATATAAGTTGTGTTAATCTAAAAGGTAATGCAGTACACAATGTTTTGGAAATAGTACTGTTAACTGACAGCCTTCCAACACTGCATGTCACTGGTTTAGCTTAAATATCCAATAAGCTCTTATATGTTGTGCAGACCATGAAGTAGAATAGAGCTGTCTTCAAGAACGTGTTCCCCTCCCCATTCTGGTGCCAAATTCATAGGTACATTTAAAAGCTTGCATTTTTTTTTTATAAAAAGCTCTAAAATGCACAGAACTTCAATCTTCTCCTCTGCCCTACTTGAAGGTCTTTTCTGCCCTCATATATCCATTGGTAAAGAAAGCAGTCCACACTCATGATATTCCATAATGTTCTGGTGTTTGTCCCATAGGAAACCTTTACATAGGTGTCAAATTAATCACAGGACTGATGCCAAGATTTGAATACATAATAGTAAGACATAATTTGTTTGGGAGTTTGTTTTTTTTTTTTTTTTTTTTTGGTGTTTGGTGTTTTTTTGTTTGTTTTGGGGTTTTTTTTGGGTTTTTTTGGTTTTTTTTTTGTATTTTTAAATGGTGAATAGTATATTGGCTTCACTACTATAGAGATATCAAATATAATGTAAAACAGCTTTGAAGTAGCATGTTTAGGAGCCGAGGGGTTTGCATGAAGTAATATGCTTGCATTATTTGAAAATGTAATATTGGCATAAGTTAAGCATTTTAAACCAAATATTATTGAGATTTATTTGGATTCTAAATACAGTTGAGAACACTAATAATAAATTTTAATAGCTCTTAAGTGTGATAACTCAGAAATTTCGAGGGTCCTACATGCTTGGTTTTAGTAACTCTTATTGTGTTAATACAAATTGCAATTAGGCTCTCTCCTTTCTCATTATTATATTGCTATTACACTATTAACTACAATTTCTATTTGCCTGAAATATAACACAAATCTCTCAGAGTTTAGAAGCATTTGGACACCTGGTGTGATTCTTGTGGATAGTGCAGGACCAGGAGTTAAACTCAATTATCCTTGTGAGACCCTTCCAATATTTTGTGATTCTATGAAATATTCCATTTACATAAATGAATATGCTTTTTCAGCAGTCAGACATAAGGTTTTATTCTAAAATCTGAAGGCTGAACTGGATGCCCTGTGAGTGTGTACTAGCAATTTAATTTGGATCAGAGTTTTGCTTTTGAAATCTCCCAGTTGTCCCTACTTATCCCACTTCACTTCTCATTGCTGTATCCTTAGTGAGGGTGCATTTTGGACTTGTCTCTGACAATATCAAACCAGAAAATGAACTCAGTGTGCTAACAGACTTTCAATCCATTCAAACAGAGCAGAGCTGGTTTACATTAACTCATATAATATCTAAATACATAACCCAAGAAAAAGCTCATTCTGAGGATGAAAATCACCCTTAACACTGAAAGAACTCAGCATGCTAATGGTTGACACCATCAAACAATCTATTTTTATGAAGTATTTCTTTAATAATTAGGCTTTTTTGTACTATGAGTGTTAATTGTCTAATAATTTGGTTATTTTTGTTAGGTTTTTAAAGCATCAGGCTTAATAAAAACTATTGACTCTGTATATATGCATATTCCTATTGTTCATGGCAAGATATTGAGTGTAACACTTCTCAGGAGAATGGTGCAGTCAAAGACCAACCCCATTTTACCTATTGACAAGGAAAGCAGGTGAAAAAAGTAAAGGAAAGGGAAAAGGAAGGAGAAGGACTTGAGAGACATCACTTCAGAACATAGGGTCATCAATGAGGGATCTTAAAGACAAAAGGTGGGCGTTTTTAGTTCAGCCAACAATTCAGTGATTGGTTTGGTGCTGCCAAAAGTGTGGAAGTGGCTAGTTGGAGTAGAAAGATAATTTTTTAATTTTTTTTTTTTTTTTAATGAAAGGAGAAGGTCCCTGAAAGCAGAATGCAATAGCAGTGTAGCAGATACATTTAGCAGGTGGAAGCCAAACTGTGTTTTGCTAATGTCAGAGGATATCATAGGAGGATTGACCATACATTGCAGTTTTTGCAATTCAGGTTGGACATTAGGGGGGAAAAAAGGATAAAAAGGAAAGACGGCTAAAAAGCCACTTAAACATTCAAATGAGTTGTGAAATTTCATTGAAATCTTCAAGATTTAGCCAGACAAGGCCATAGCTAAACTCATCTAATGTTTTCTGTAGTTGTACCTTGAGCAGGAAGATGGACAAGATGACCTCTTAAGGCTTTGTAAAACTTCATTTTGTTTAAAATTATTTTAAATTGAAAGCTAAACAGGGTTTCTGTATTATCTACTCTAATATAATAGAATCTATGTCTGATTTCTTAGGTTATATTGGTTTTCTTTTGATAACATGAAATACTAATAAAAAGTTTGGGGGTTTTTGTGGTGGTTTTTTTGGTTGGTTGGCTTCCCCCCCCCAAAAAAAAAAAAAGCTACAGAAATTTAGAAAAGACACATTCCCTAGGTATTTTACACTTACATCATCTTTCCAATATATCCAGGTTTTGGCAGGGACAGAGTTAATTTTTTTTCTAGTAGCTGATGTGTTTTGGATTTAGTATGAGAATAATGTTGATAACACACTGATGTTTTACTTGTTGCCAAGGAGTGTTTATACCCAGTGAAGGATTTTTCAGCTTCTCCTGCTCTGCCAGCAAGTAGGCTGGAAGGACAGAAGGAGTTGTGAGGGACACAGCCAGAACAGATGACTCAAACTGGCCAAAGGGATATTCTATACTATGTGATGTCATGCCCAGTGTATATAAACTGAGGGGAAATCTGGCTTAGTGCATCTGCTTGTGAAGTGTCTGGCCATCAATCAGCGAGTGGTGAGCGTTGTGCATCACTTGTTTCATACATTATAATTATTTCATCATTATTGTTACCATTAAAATTATTGTTATTTTCTTCCTTTTGTGTCCCGTTAAGCTGTCTTTATCTCAACCCATAAACTTTCACATTTTGATTCTTCTGATTCTCTGCCCCATTACCCTTGGGGTGGAGCGAGTGAGTAAGCAAGCAGCTGTGTTGTGCTTAGTTGCTGTCTGGGGTTAAACAAAAAAGCAATAATAAGTTGCACAGGTAGATACAGAAGTCTTTGGAAATATGTTATTATCTTGGATAGCTGTACAAGGTAGAGTTGGAAACATCAGATTGGATGGTTCTGGATATTCTATACTTTCAGGTTATGTGAGTAAGAAAAAAGAAAGTAAAGGAATATAAGTCACTGTCTTGGGAGACAACACTTTATGAAAGACTTGATGAATTGGTCATTGGAGATGTTAAGGAGGGAATATAAACCCAAGAAGATAATTTATTGACAACAGAGTTCCTTTATCCAGAGGAATAAAACAAATTAGTCAATGTATCAAAGAAAGAACAGATTAAGAAAAATGAGAATGCAAAAAGTTAACCAAATGAACAGGTCAGAGCATGAGATTTCTGTTTGGTTCCAGTCCTGCAGATTTTTTATCATTGGTGAGAAAGAAATGACTGTAAATCCTAATATGCAAGGAGTCAACACCTTGAATTTTTAATGGATAATAAGTGGTGTCATTTGTAGATCATCCCTTTCTGAGATACAGCACGTTTTCAAGTGGTAGAAGTAGTGCAGAAAATAGTGTTGCCTCTTATTTTATAATTAAGATACTTTCAACCTGATGAAAGAGAGCTAATGCAGCTGAAGGATCTTTATTCATGTCTTCAAGACTTGGATCTTCATAGAATTTTTCTGCATTTTTTCTTACAAAGGAAATTCTTACTCTACACTTAACACCAATAAAAACCAGAAAACTGTATTTGTTGGTATGCCTGATTTAATTCACAGTATTTTCCATCTTCATTTATTCCAACTAATTTTCTTATTCCTTCCATATTCCCTTCTTGAGTCATACACAGTGAAGTCTGTTTGACTTTCTATGTGGTTTTAACATATGCTTCAGTTTTACAGACTGTTGATGTGTTAGCGGATGTTGACACAAATTTGAAAATAGTTGGAAAAGAAAAATCTAAGTGCAATGGAATTTTCAGATTAGCTTGGTTGAGAAGAGCCTATGGGTTTTGGGTTTTCCTTTTTTTTTTTTTTTTAATATGAATCTTGGACCTCTTAAAATAGAAGTAATTTAATATCATATTAATGATCTTCATTTGGTTTGTTGCTCTAAAGCAAAGTGTGCTTACTGGAAAGACCTTCATTAAGGCCATATGTTTTTTTTTTTTTTTTTTGAACTGCAGCTCACCACAGCCACCTTGGATGGCAAACTCCGATTGTTTCTACCCTGACACTCGCCAACCTGCGGAGCTTTGGCTGTAGTTCCCTGAGAATAATGACTTGCTGAGAGAAAGGAGACTGGTAACTGGCCAGAAGCAAGTGGCATAGTATACCCTTTTAAACTACAGCTTTCTTCTGATTTTATTTTCAGGAAGTTCCTCAAGCTGTTCTCAAAGTTTTTCTGTTGTACAGTCTGTTACCTTTATTGCAAAAATAAGGATGAAACATCATGAAAAGGAGGAGACTACTCCTTCTGACTTTATTCTAGCAAATCACCACAGAAGTGGCTTTCAAAGATCTTCCTGGGGTTCTTATAGGTAGGTGCGTTCTGTAGTGCTTTGTGAGATGGGGACCACTTTAGTCTAGACTGAAAATGCAAGTAAAATAGTAAGTGTTCCATTTTTAAAGCTAGATGTGTTTGCGACATATTTTTAAATTAATCTGGAAGAAAAAAGGATTGTATATCTCTCTGAAATGCCGTGAGATAGAACTGTCTCTCTGTTATACTTCTTTGGGATTACTGGAATCAGCATGGATGCTGTTTGAAGGCAGAAATTTGTTGGTTTACTATTTATACTACATTCTGTAAATTTCTTAGGGAATATGTGACAGATATCTTCTCTTTAAAATAAACTATTTCTGACTTTTAAACAACTGTTAAATATTTTCAAAAATGCTAATTTAATATGAAAATAAAATTATCAGAAAACAGTTCATTTCTCGTATTCTTCCTAGGAACTTTTCTTGCTCCTAGAAATGAGCTTTTAGACACTTTTTTTTTTAGGCTAGACATTTTCACTCTTCATTGACTTTAGCTAAGAGTAGAGAGCATGTATGTGATTAGTTAAAGGAGATGGAGTTTTTCTTTTTCTTGCAAAATTGTGCTGCTTTTCAAAGTTAAATTTGCCAGAAGAGAATTAATTAATCAGATTACTTTTAAAAAAAGAAAAATTTGAGTTAATACCCCTCTTTAACACCAATCAATAAAGCCAGTTCACTTTCAGTAGTGTAAAGAATGTTTTATTTAATGGATGTCCTTCATTTATTCATGTAGTACTTAGTATAAGTAGATCAAATTATACCTGTAAGTTGTTTAGCTTCTGTTAAACATTGTTGTGTAAAGGATTCAGCAGTTTTTTGCTGAGAAATATCATACACAGGTAGGATACAAAGTATCATATCTAGATATTCTGTAGAACACAGTGGTCTCATCAGTGACTATAGGAGTGTAGGGTAGCAAGATCATACTCGTCAGAACTCTATCAGAATCAGGTCAGGTTTTGTATGATCAAAGCAAATGTAGAATAACTCACTTCAATACTTTTAAATACTTTTCCAATTCAGAATCAGATTAACCAAGAAGTCATCCTCTATGTTGCAGCTAAATGCTGGTATGCTGCACTCACAAATTATCATCAAGATTTAAATTTTAATTTCCACCACAGGTATCCTCAGGATGGTCTTCTTCAAACTTAATTTAGCTAATTTTGTCATCTGCATGCTCTGAATTGCCACATCAAGAGTCACTATCGAATACAGAAGATAGCCCATAGCTGTATTTGCAAGTAAAATGTTTCTGAGCAGTGGATTGCAGCTTAGTAGTGATTGACTCTTCAGGGAGGTTCAAACATATGCTGAAGAGGTGTGAACTGTATTATTACTTGTTTTTTTTTTTTTTTTTTTTTTTTTAA
>VWZN01021050.1:191918-231233 GCA_013396955.1 Regulus satrapa | reverse complement strand
GCAGCACTTTATTCTTTTTTTTTTCCCATTATTTTTTCATATAATCTTACCAAATTATCTTTTCAGAACTGCGCTGTGGCTTGTATTTTCCCTTTTAAAAATGAATAGATCTATTTTTCTCATGGTATTTTATTGCAGAAAGAGGAGATATCAATAAAAATACATAAAACAGTTAAATGTTGATACATGTCTAATAATGAAAATGAAATGGTAGGGAACTTATGTTAGAATCTAATTTAGGATGCCTTGCTTCAATGCCTGTGTGGCAGTCTAAAAATATAGAGCAACAGAAACTAAAGACTAAAATAAGACCTACCCTGTAATGCTTGCAGGTTTCAAAGTGAAATCTCTTTTAAGGACAAGGTAAAATGTCATTCTGGGAAGTAGTGCTTTTTATCTTATTGTCTATATTGAACTTCTATATACCAGCATTCCCATGATCACTTAAGCCAAATTGTGCTCTCTGGAATTCTGCACTTCATTAAAGCCGGAGTAATTCTGCTTTTTTTTTTTTAAATTATTTTTTTATTATTATTTTTTTAACAAAGGTGCTACTTAGGGTGGACTCTGTCTCAGGCAATTTGATAAAGGGAAGGGAAAACAGTACACCTGTTTTATAACAAACTTTTAGTGACGAAGCAGTATAGAGTCTAAAAGCTGGATACACCTCTGAAGGCCTACAGAAGTCACTGATGTCCTATGTTTACTGATTTATGTTGAATCTTTGTTTGATGTGAATATAGAGTCTTTAACTAAAAACTCACCTTCATTCAAAAATTGCTGTTAAACTGAAGGTCTTTCTTATACATATTTTCACAAAAACAGAATGTTGTTAAAGGAAGACACTGGACCAAACAGAGTAAATGATGTGGCATGAATTAGATTTATAGCTATGATTAATTTGGTTTAACAATGTAATATACATTCCATTCCCAGATTAAGACATTCCAGATTAGTTTTATGTTGTTCATTTGAAATGAAATGAACCGCAATGTAACATTACCACTGCCTTAGTTAATGTAAACAAATTAAAACCTTCCCTTCTGTCCAAACAAGAGAGAATTTTTATTTGGTTTAGTTTTTCTGGATGAAAATATGTTCCAAAGTACAAAGGTATTGTAAAATAATGTAAAAATTAGCTTTCTTCTGTTATCCAGTCACAGAAGACCCCCTGAGCAAGTCATCTCCATAGACCAGTCCAAAGCACACACTTCTAAATCTTTAATGGAAGATCTTTGTCTAAACTGCTCTTCAAAACCTCTGCTGACAGAGATTCCTCAGCCTTCCTGGGGGGAAATCCCTTTGGTGCAATTTAAACCCATTACTCTCTGTCTTAATCCACTAGGTTGGTCCACAGAAGATAATTCGTTACCTTCTTGTTTTAGCAACCCTCTACATACTTGACGGTTGTTATCATGTCTCTCCTCAGACTTCTCTTTTCTACTTCAAACAAAGCCAGGTCATTCAATCTGTCTTCAAAGGTTATGTTTTCTAGACCTCTGTAACTTTTTGCTGTTTTCTGAACTTCCTATAGTCCCGTGTTCCTCTTTCTGGCAGTGCAGTGCTCTCAAAAGTTTCCACCAGTATTTGCCATGCCAGTGCTGTGTAGGGTGAAAGCATGGCTTGGTTTCCATTAAATATGGTGTTCATAATTTGGAATTCCACCATGCTGTTAAGTTTGTCCACAGGTATGTGGCACTACTGACCCATCTCCATCCCCTAGGTTTGCTGGATCCTTTATTTCAGCTCATTTTTCCAACTGGCCACTATCACACTGCATTCTGATTCTGTGCTCCAAACCACCTCTAGCCAGAAAAAATTCCATTTTTATTATTATTTTCTGTTAATCAGATCAGTAATGATTCCAGAGGGTAGAGAAAGATTTGCTGATTTGGCTCCTAGGTTATATATTCATTACTAGAGCAGGTTTTTTTGTTTTTGTTTTTTTTTATTTTTAATTTCACTTGCTCTACATGGCTCATGCCCATGAGAGAAGGTATTTAGTGGATAATTACCTGAAATTACTTCCTCCAGTGAAGGCAGGGCACTTCCGCTTTTACTGATTTTGCTGAGGACAACAACATGTGTTGTTGTTACTTTACTATTTCATGGTAGAAATTTCCTCTTTACTCATCCAGACTTTTTGTAGATGCATTAGTCTTCTACTGTATAAAACAATCCTACACACATTTATGTGCAGACAGTTTTATCTGAAGGCATGAGCTTTGAAACACTGCTGGTCTCACTCTCTTTTCAGATTCAAGGAGGTTCATACAAATCATAGAACAGCTTGTGTTGAAGGGAACCTTTAAAGAGCACTTGCTCTTACCATAAGCAAGAATATCTTCAACTATATCAGGTTTCCCAGAGTCCCACAAAGCCTTATCTTGGGTGTTTCCAGGGTTGGGGCATTTATCACCCCTCCTGACAATCAGTTACAGTGCTCCTACCATGAGAAAGGCAGCCAGTGCTTGGACCAGCTATGTTGGCTGAAATTACTTCATGATTGTTTTACACTGAATCTCTCCCATCATTTTCAAAGAGAGGTTCCTCATTTGCATTAATAAAATTAAGGTGAGTTAAATCTCTGACTTCTCTCCAAAGTCGTTGTAGTGAGGTAGCACTAAATCCTTTTGCTTGGCTGTGTTGATTCAGCCTCAGCAAATTATCATTTTTTAGAAGGGATAGGAAACACACCCCAAACTAATACTATTCTCATCTTCAAGACAGTATTTTGTGATTTTTTTTTTTTTAATACAGCTTCCATGTAAAGGCTTCCATGCCACTGCAGGAGCTACTGGAAGTTCCTGGCTGTTGTTTCTCTCATTAGCTTTGTCAAGGATAGGGAGCTTGGATATTGTTGCATAATATGTCTCAGAGCAGTTGAATTAAGAGAAGAAAAGAATTATGCAATTTTGTTGAAGCCAGAGCAAAAATGAAAGCTATGTGAGGTAAGCAATTTCCTCATTGTTTCATGCTCTTTGTTTGACAGTTAATAGGAGTAAAAGCAAAGGATAAAAGTTAACCTGATTTTTCTGCGCCAAGTTTTAATTTAAAAACAGGACAGGCGTTCATAGGTCTGAGTCTCATTGGCCTTAAAGTCCTAATCCAACATTTTTAAAATCTCTACATGGAAGAAAACTTCTAATCATCTACCAGCATCACCAAGCATCTATCTGCTTGGGGCCTGTGATGGGCAATTACAGGGAGTAAGCTTAAGCATGGCCAAATCTTCCTGATACATTCTGCTATTTTAAGACACAGAGAAACAGTAAATAAGAAAAGGCAGTTATATCTTAAATACAGGCTCAAACTATTTGTTCACTGGAATATTGTTTCAGTACTTCCGATTTGTTTGTCTGGTCTATAAGAGGAAACGTATCCTAGAGCCATCTTGTAATGGGAACCACAAAGTCTTGTAGTTGTGGTTCTGCTTCCATGGTATTAACTTTGAGATCTGCCAAAATGCCTGGACGAACCACTTTCCACTTTTCCAAGGCAACACCTGTCCCTAAATTTACCAATTAAGCTCTCATGTTGATAGAGGGTGATGTTTGCATGTAGTTTACTCCCTCTTCTGTAGTTTAGAAGTGTCTCATTTTATCAGTTTCTAGATGGGGCTCACAGGCAGCTGCCTGTCTCTGGGTAGAAAGCATTGCCTCATGTCTGTGCACTCTGACTAGCCAATCTCAAAGGCAGGCCTTGGGAGGGTGCTGGTTTCAGGTAGGAATGATCCCAAAAAGAAGGAGGTCAGAGACTGAAATTGTTCCTGGCCCAATGCCACACACTTGGCTAGTGTTGCACCAGAGTGAACGTGACCTAATGAATATAAAACACACTGTCCACAATCATAGGTAAAAAAAAACATCTTGAGGAAAGGAAATAATAGCTAAAAAAAAAAAAAAAAAGAATTNNAAGAAAAAAAAAAAAAAAAAAGAATTAAATGCCTTTCATCCTGTCTGATCCTGGACTGTGAAAAACACAGTTGCAAGGAGCTTTATTTTCCCTTCTTTAGTTGAAACCATTGTGATCTGTTGTCTGATATAGTGGAACTTTTGATTTTATCTATTATTGCTTTTTGCTCCCCCCCACTACTATGAAGTTGTAACACTGAATATATTCAAGTAAAGCATGATGTGTAGCTATGGTATTCAGTAAATGAAAATGACCTTTTTAGTTCACTCATCCAAAGGCTTTTTCATTCACTGCATTTTTTGTTTGATTATTTGCTTTTTAATCTCAGGATAGAAAGCTTCACTGAAAGGAAACAAAATTGTGTAATGAGACAGTGGCAAAAAAACCCCAAAAAACCAAACATGTTTTATTCAAGAGACATACCAATGTGCTTTTATTCTTCTTTAGAAATATTTATGTATTTGTACTTTCCAGATTACCAGTGGATACCTTAATACAAATAATCTTTATCATCTCACTCTTAAGCACTTAGTAAAATGGTTGGCATGCTCAGAAAAGGCAGAATAATCTAACATCCAGTGATCAAAATAAAGCTCCAAAGATGACGTGAAAGCAACGTAGTTTGGGTGGAGAAGACTGGAGATTTAAGAGATTTTTCTTCCAAGTGTGGACATCTATTAAGGATAATGAAGATGCACACCCATTATATATCTCATAATGTGCACACACCATCATCATTCTTCACAGTCTTTTGGCAGACAGACTGGAAAAAACATTTTAAAGTTAATAAATGATGACAGTAACTAAGACTTAGTACTTATCCCTATGAAATATCATATTTATTGTGTAGGTAGTACATTACTTAAGAAGACACCTATAAAATATAATTAGGAAGGGAAATAACTTTCTCCCGGAGGGAAACCTGTAAGAGGGGTGACATTTCCTCCTGTAGTGCTTTTTCCAAATTCCTTATAATGTGAAAGATGCAAAAAATTCAATTCCCAATCTTCTCTAAGATTCCTCAGGAACATAAACAGCCTTTATTTTCTCTAAATGGAGCAGAAGAAATGATATTCAGAAAATAAACCTGGTTAAGTGACTAATTTTATCAAGGCCAAATATGATAGCAAAAGCTATAGCCAACACAGAAAGGATATTTTGCTGATAATACTGAACCCATGTTCATGGAACCCTGACATCAGGAAACCCACTGAAGAGTTGTCCCTATAAAACTGACCTTCAGTGTAATACCCTTTTCTGGGTCTCTTAACCCTTGCCTGCCTCTGCTTTTGCAATTTGTCATTCACTCCAAAAAGGATTCTTCTAGAGCCCTTTATATTGAGTAAAAAAAGACTCAAATTAAATGCCTGAGGTTTCAGAACTTATCCTTGGAATTTTTTCCTTAAGGAATGGAGCTCCATGGAAATTCAAAGCTCCAGTCACATTTAGCTCCTGTTTCCCTTACCCTTTCTTTGTGTGCACGCTTCAGAGGGAGAGTGTGTCTCTGGCTGCCATCTGAAACTGAATTAACAAATAGCCCCATCCGTGGTGCTGACAAAATGAGAATCTTTTCCCAGTAAAAGATTTATTTATTATTAAAAGGGATTTTTTCTAAATGAGGACAAGATGTCCAAGGGCAGACTTTGGGGGTTTATTTCCCAACATGGGGGGATTTCCAGGAAATTCTACTTCATGAAAGAAAAAATGAAGTTCTGCTCTCCTTGCTCCTCCTGTTTGGTTTGTAGGCAGACAGGCTGCCTGACTCCAGCTGCTCGTAACAGGAGGGATTGTAGATAGATGTTTAGTTGACAAGACAGATACCTGGGAAGGGGATCCCCAAAGTCCCAGGTGAGGTCTAGGAGACAGTTCAGCTACTCTTATTCCCAAGCAGTGCAAGGAACAGCAGAGCCTGGGAGTCTGAAAATCAAAATTACTGGATGGGCAAGGAGCTCACCATGGAGCCCATTGCTTAGCCCTGGGGCTGGCCCATATGGTCAGGGAGAAAAGCTTTGAGACCAGGTGAAGCTGCTCACTCACCTTGGAGTAGCCTCTGAATCTGCAAAAACCAAAGTTCTCCAGATCCCTGGCATCTACTTGGAGAGCCTGAGTGAAAAGAAAGGTTATGACCTCAAACATGTAATTTGCCAGGTTGTGTACAGAGAAACCAGAAGTCCAAAGTACAGCTGGGCTGAAATGACAAAACAGCAGCCAGTCCTCTTTCTTTTATCATGGGAAATTGTCTCCAATAAAAAATTCCACCCAAGCTAGTTAACCATCCCGTTTCAGCAAACCCCAGAAATATACAGAATTTGAAGGTGCTAGGAAGTAGAGTGCTCATTTGCTCTGACATGATGTGTTTATAAACACAGCCTAGAAAAGTCTCTTGCTACTCCATCCTTACAGAGGATAAAAATCAGCTGATCCAACTGCAGTTTAAAAAAAAAAAAACAAAACTAATTACTTGTTTGTCTACTAGTATTCTCTTAGATGGTCTGAAATCCTGAATTTCCAGGCTGGGAATAAACTACACTCATCAGCTTATTCTCACTTCCAATGTGTATTTGCAGAATAACAAGAAATTTTGGTTTTTTATACTTTTGTCCCATTAATCATTTTCTGTTAAACCATTTATCATTTTGATGAAGGTTTCAATTAGAAGATGAGGTTATGACTAGACTAACTGGCAAAATTCCAGTGAAATAGTAAATTCAGGATGCATCCTAATGCACTGCATGGGATCTCCAGGCTAGAAGTACTATTTCTCAGTGAAACCCCCTGGACAGCTGCTAGACCTGGCAGATCACTTTATACTTGAGTGGCTTAAATTCAATAGCAGAATCACAGCTCCAAATTGCATTGACTTGGTATTGCTAAACAAATCAGGAATTCAGAGAGGCTTTCCCTGAGCCCAGCTGCAGTTTTAAAGTCAACTGCTTGCAGTTCAATACTTGTCTCTTATGTTCTTCCAGAATCCATGCCCTGTTTTCTCCCTGGAGGTCACAGACCACAGGGGATTCATAGGGAGTCCTCATCCTATTGCCATGCTCCGTGCAGCAGAGAACCAAAGTCTTTGGGATAAGACTATGACAGATTCGTGGGATATCTGTTGGATGTCCCAAGTCCTGATAAATCACATGAGATTTGCCCCAAGGTACAGGCAAAGCACAATGGATCGGTGCTGCTGTCTGGAATGTCTTGTGTTGTTCCTTGCTGGAACTGTGGGGCTCTGCTCCCGCTGCTTGGGAGAATATCTTGTTTCTCAAGACTCTGTCCGCAAAGGCCAATGAGAAGAGACCCTCCTAAATTTTTTTGCCATTTCGTTCTTTGTAAAGATTTAAATATGAAATGCCAAAAAAGCAATGCATGCAAAAAATAATAATGTAACTTCCAGTTCCAAATGTGGAGGGTGATAATGAAGTTAACGTAACATATGGGAAACAGTACTGCTCTGTTTAGCCACTTGGCTTGAAATGTAGACTCCATGGTGCTTGCTATGCAAACAATGCTCTGTTGATCCATCAAAACAAAATAATGGCCATGTATAATACTAACGATTAAATGCTTATTCTCCAAGATCACATAACATATGGCTTTGTGCTAGAATGTACACAATCCCAAAGGACATTATGTGAATATAAAAGATTATTGACTCACGATGCCCTGGTTGTGTTCTCTGGCAACATCTCTTTGAGAAGAGAGACACATACATAAATATGAGGACTTTATTGGGATTTTTTTACCCTTCATCTTAAGGCATTACTGCCAGCTGTGTTTAGGATCTTTATTAGCAAAATTACACATATTGGTAACTTTGAGCTCTAGGTTGCATTGATGATCTAAGAAGTCAGATAGAAGGATGAAGTAATGACATATTGCAGCAATGATAAAAATGAAATTTTTTCATACTGTTTTGTAGTATGCTTTTCTTCTGATATTTAATTATTTCATAAGATAATAAATAAAGGATGGGGCAATAATAGCTGGCCTTGATTTGTACAAATCCTCAGAAATACTGTTGGTGCTAGACAAAGACTTTTCAAACCAGTATTCTCTTACCGTTCTGGCTTCATACAAAACACTTTTTTATTTCACTTTTCTTGGACTCTCCCCTCTTCTTGCTACCTTTATGTCATGCACATCTTTTTTTTAAATAAATCCTGTGAGACCTACTTGGCAACTAGGAAACCTTTTATTTGATGAGCTACGGAAGGCTGCTGATGGTCCCCACAGTTCTCCTTCCATGCTTCCTTTTCCTGTGGCAACTCTTTAGGAGTCTGGACCCTGGCACAAACGAGTGGGCTCTGCTGTTTTCCACCAGAGTGGAAGTGTACAGAGGTAGGAGTGATATGACTGGTACAGGAGTCCAGGCAGGTCCTCTGAGGTCCTTGGGGGTAGAGAAGGAGCAATATCTCTCTTGGATGGGAGTGATGGCAGCGAGGGCCTGACAAACATGCTATTAATAACTGCACAAAGGTACTGAAAACTCCTACCGAGAGGGACCAGTGTGCCAAACTCCTCTTTCAAGCCTGGATGGCTCTATCAGAGTCCTGGCTGCAGAACACTGCATCCAAAAGTCACCTTTCTCCTTCCCACTGCAGATTTCCATCTCTCCAGACATATTTAATATCTGAAGTACAGTGTGAAAACATCACTGCATTTTTTTCAAATTAAAGTTGGATTAGCAGAATTTGCACAATAATTTGTATACAAGTCTTGTCTCTCTTTTCTTAATTGTTCATTCTGAAGTGTTTCTATCTAAACACAGGCATTTTAATAGGTTTTTTTTGTTTTTGTTGTTGCACTACTTGCTTGAGTAAATAGACAGTATGTTTGAGTATATGAATGGTACAGATGACTTACAAACTGAGCCACATTCAGCTATTTCATAGAATCTAGTCCTTAGATTAGCTGAAAAATTAAATTTCAAAAGTAAAAAATTAAATATAACTCATTCAGCAGGTAATTGTTCTGTCTTAGAGGTCTTCCTGTCTGATTTACATATGTATTTTAGCAGGAGTAAATAAATACCAGATGAAGACCTGCTTCCATGTTGCTAACTGTACAGGAAGAAATATCAGTGTTAAAAACCCCTGAGTTTACAATAACATTATTTTCATGCTCACCAGTTTCTGATTAAGCCCTTTTTTTTTTTTCAAATCTTGTTCTTATGCTCTAAGTATGCTCCTGTTAATCTATCTAATCAGATACTCTCAGTTACCTGCTTTCAGAATGCTCTGGAGAATTAATTAAGTCCTTTACTTTCCCTTATTGTGGCAGTAAATTCCTCCATAGAGGTGTAAGCAGAGGTGCAGAGCTGTTTGATTTACACAGTAAACCTGTAGTAGAGCCTGGGGGAGAATCTTGGATTCATTATTCTCCCTCCAGCTGACTCACGAGCTGCCTAACTTCAGAGATATCTCAGCTGCTGGGCTGTGAGTTGGCCATGTCACTGGGAAAACAACCATGATGGTTTGTCCAGGAATTAAAAATCCCATGCTCCACAGCTGTTGATACTTTGCTTCCTGAGCCAGATTTAGGCAACATATCAGTAGTTCATAAGGAAAATCTTTTATCTTTCTTGCCTCTGTTCAGCTAAAGCTGTAAACAGGACACGTTGTGTAATTTTTCTAAGCTGAGCTTGGCTGAGTGTGGCTGCAGCTGTTAATCAAACTGAGTAAATGTAAACATTTGATTGTCTTAAAAGTACAGAAAGGTATGCTTTGTTCTCAGTTGAAATCAGTCATGCTGACCCACCAGAGCATTGCAATATGTCTTCTGGGCTTTCATCTGAATTAAGAGCTATCAGCTAGACAGAGACCCAGCTCAAAGTTTTGGCTCTGACAGTAAAAGTAAGGCTGCAGGTGAGGCAGCCGATCATTTTTGCCCAGAACCTTCCAGCTCATTGGGCAAAATCTCATTTCAGGGTAAAATGTTCTACTGCTAAGACAGAAAGCTGTGTATGAAGTGCGGACATCTAACTGGCACGCTGCAGTGATGTGCTGGCCAGGTCAGAGATTTATACTAGCCTGCACCATGATTAGGTCACTGGCAACCTGTGGAAACAAAGCAGGTTGTACTACAAAGTAGAGGAGCTGTTTTCCAGGTCCTTAGTAGAGGGCTTATGTTTGCCAAAACATTCAAAACTATCATAAACAGCAAACGGGGATTAACATAAGTTCTTTATCTGAGACGTTTTATCTTGTCTGCCAAGTCTTTAGCTCCTAAAACAAAGAGACCCTATCTTTGCTCATGCAGAGCATATGCAGCCAAGAGCTAGAGCTGACTGACTTTGTCCTGGCAAGCTGTTCTCTGTGCCTACCAGGTCCTTCCCAGAGCCACGCTCCGGGCACAGGGTCAGAGCCAGGGCAAGCCTAAGGGAAAGGAAGAGGCCAGTGGCAGGCAGTGGTACCAGAGGTGATGGAGGAGGTGAAGGAATCATCCCCACTTGTCTCCAGGGGCTACTTTCTTAGAAGAAAGGCCAATTCTGCTTGGGAACAGGAGTGGGAATTGAGAGCAGAAATCCAAGTGGACCCAAAGAGGGGCACAAGTAGCCAGGAGAAATAGAGAAATGTTGGTATTTTTCAATGCATAGAATAGGCAGCTGTGGGTGGAGGAGGGTTTATGAGGCCATATGCTTTCCAAGAGAGCAAAATGAGACCTGTGAAGGCATGCTTTGGGCTTTGTTTGGCCACTGTATTAAATTAAGCAGGCCTGCACAGACTGGCTACTTAATTCAGAGGTTAAATTTTCCAGGCCATTGGTCACACCCAAGTTCCCTGTAGGGATATGCATTTGCATTAAGGACAATTTTTTTTAGGGCCTAAAAGAAGATGGCATCAGTTTTCTTCATAGCTGAGAGGGACCAATCCAGGGTGAAATGGAGACACTCAAGGGAAAGGCAGCAGGGATCCAGTTAGTACAAGATAGGGTCCTTTATTGTGGTAATCACCACCCTCACCATTCAGCTTTAAAAATGCTGTTCTGAATTACAGCAGTTTACAGAGTGAATAATTTCCTCCCATCTTTTATCACTTTTTCATCATGATTATTATTTTGTCTCTGTTGGTTTCCCCCTGCATTTTTTGAGTGCTTCCAGACAAGCTGGTTGCCCGGCATCCTCGGCTCTCATGTTGTATTCCCTTGGAAAAGCTGGCTGTTCCCTTACAGGGACACAGTTGGTGTTGGTTAGTGGATTTGTCTATAACAGATATTTGAGAGGACTACCTCCTCTTTGGAAATTTTCTTTCCATTCTGAAACATCTTTGCTCTTGCTCTCTATGTTGACAGTCAGTTGAAAATGCATGTTTGCTTTCAGAAGGAGGTTGGGTTTTATTGTTTTTCTTTAGAGACTGAAGACGTATGCAGATCAGCCGAATCCTGTATGGAGCAGCATCTTTTCAGTTAAGAAAATAATACTGATAAAAAACATGATTTTTTTTAAAGGTCTGAGTGATGAATCAAGTTCTATTTAATGAATACTCCTGGATGAGCCATGCTATATAAACCAATACCTTAGGCTTAAAATTAGGCTTAAAAATCAGAATGATGCTGCTTAAAATATTATGTTACATTTAAAAAAAAATAAAGGAAAACATAAAATAGGTGGACTGGGATTCTGATCATCTGAGCCATTTTTTCCTATCAATATTAGCCTAGGAATTTCAGAGCTTGAAAGAAATCCTCCTTTCTGTAAAACTGTCAACAAAAATAAGTCAACCGGGTAAATACAAGAGCTGCAGTGGGTGAACAACTCATATTAAATATATATCTCCTCTGGGCCATGATGAAGACTTGTACTAGCAGTTATGTACAAAAAGCTTCAATGTTAACAGAGAAAGAAGCAAAAATGCAACTTTTCCATCCTGAGGCCCTTAAATTTGAACAGGTTAAGACACCCTTAACATCATAAAAACAACAAAACATTCTCTACAAGGTGATTAAGTCCTGTGCACAGCTTCCCTAGGTTATGAACTCCATGTTGCTGAGCAGGAGGGCACTTTTAGAAATAAGATCTGAAGAGATTTGTGTTGGCTACATAATTCACTTGCCCTGTCAGAAAAGAAAGGATGTCTCTGGTTTAAACCCATGGTAGCCAACTTACAGAACCAATTAAAGAGGAAAAAAATATGATCAACAGGAATTGTAAGAGGAGAAAATAGAAGGAATTCAAGATATTTATATTACATTCTTATACCACCAGACACAGCTGACTTTTGTCCCAAAGTTCTAAAGCTGAGGATATCTTTGTCCTTCTGATACTAATTTTAAAGATATCTTTGAAAACTGAGAACATTTCAGAAAACTGAAGTGTGCTAATGTTCTGCCAATATTTAAGAAAAAGGCTACACTGTGTTCAGACAAACAAAATACTTGCTCTGCATTTAGTCTTGGATAAAATAATAGTAAAATTGATAGAGGTATCAAATGATGGTTAAAAAAACAAAGTAGAAATTCTGATAACATAATCCATGGAATATTATTGTTAAACAGAAGTTACATACATCTCTGATGCAATCTCTAATGATCAATGCATAAGATTTGCATAATGGAGTGTATAGAGACTTTACAAAGTAATTTGCTGGGAATGTTATGGTATTTGAAGTTAGCACTGCAAGAAGGAATATATTTTAAAAAGATTAAAGACTGTGTGTGAGATTAATCTCATTAAAAAAGTAAAAGTAATCATTATCAAGAATTATTATCAAATTAATTCTTTAAGAAGGCACATTGCATTGAGCTATTGTTTGGCTGGCAATCTTCACTGTATCCATAACACGGAGTAGAAAATCTAAAATAGATAAAATCTGTCAGCGGATCAAAACTGGTGGTCTTCTGCAAAAAATGAGAACACAGCAGCTGGAGAACACACAGTAGGCTTACAGGTAATGATTAACTTTAAACATGAAACTGGAACACAGCTGAGGAGACCTAGAGGTGTAGCAGAGTGATTTTGCTTTGAACTTGTCAGACACTGAAGATTCAATGCTGCTGTCAACCAGAAAAAGATGAAAAAAAAAAAAATAGAGAGCTAAGGTAAAAAAGAATACCAGAAACAATTGAAGAGATAGAGAAATTATTTATATGGCAGCATTTAAACCGCTTCAGCTGTATAGGTTATCAAAAAATGGGTCTTGGTTACATCATTTGAATACCTTCATATCTAGGGCAAAGCAAATATTACATTTTTATTTAATCCATATGAGAAAAGACAACAATCTGTAGTCATATGTTTTTAGCAATGCTCAAGAAAAACTACCAAGAAAAATGGTGAGTTCTTCATCTCATGCAGTCACCAAACAGGGGTGCCTTTGACAGTACTGAGAATGAATGAAGTGACAAGAATGGGGAAAAAGAAGCTCCTCCACATCACAGCCATGGGACCTGGATGCCTTTAAATTCAACCTAACCCAGCGTTGAGAGGAAAAGTGCTTGTCCATATTGCTTTGCTCAGATCCTTTCTAGGAGGCAGTTTTAGTGAACCCTGGAAAAACCTTAAACAATTATCTCAAAGTTGTTCTTCATTTTCCTGTAAATTATAGTAAAAGTGGTAGATTAGTAACAAAATTTCAAGCAAGAAACCTAAGGTCTGTTCCCCCATCCTCTGCTCTCCAGCTGTTGGCTTTCATTAACAGAATGCAGTTATATTTAAGAAGACAAAGATCTGGTACTGATGACATCCGCCATTAACACTTATCTGCATGTCTGTAGAGTAATATAGCACAGTCAATAAAACAGACAATGGGATTGTGAGCCATCTGCATCTATTCTAATCTTTTTGTCATCCAGAAGAAGTTCCAAGGCCAATGGCATCTTCTGAAACTCTGCAGGAGACCAGAATGAGCTCTAGATGGTCCTTTCTTGCTCCCTTTCCACATTTCTTTATTGACTAGTCTGTCTAAAAATGCTGATTTAGTGTAGAGGTGAATATTTCTTAAAGTGAGAGAGTTGTGGGAATCAGTTAGAGGCTCAGAAACATAAACTATTTTGCTTGAATTGAGTGCTAGCTAGTGTTTCACACTCAGGAGATGGGTGCCCTTGGGATGGGTATTTTGCAGTTGGCAGTCAATTGTACAATAACTCCCCCCTATTTATTCTTTAAAGTAAGTCAAGCAGTACAGTATTTATTGAGTTCTGGGTAATTGCTGAATAAATGCTATTATTTTCTTTTAAACAGAGAGCCAGTTGCCAGAATTGTGTCTGAAAGCCAGTGTAGACTGATGGGGAAATTGTAGGTCTGGGGTTTTCACCTGGACAAGCAATATTAATTGGATTTGGGAGATGAATGCTAATGGAAGTCCATTCTCCTCACTAAGGTTGTGGTTACATGGAAAGATGAATTCATAAGAAAAGGATTCAGAGCCCAGGGGAAGCTAGAAAAGATGTGTATTTGAGATGGCCAGTGTTTTGAGCCCTTTAGAAGAGGTTCTGCACAGATTTGTAGGTGAGTTTGCTGAGAGCCTGGGAGGCTGCACACCTGCTGTGAAGCCCTGGGACTGAGATAGCTTTGTCTTAGTTCAAAGCATGTTTGGATATTCCAATGTGAGTTTTGGAGTTGCTGTGCAACATATCCCTCTGGTGTTGAGGAAGTACAAACTTAAGTTTGGTGTTGCAATCCATGATGTCATGGGAACATTATATAGTGGGATGTATATCTGCTTTTGGTCCTCTTTTGAGCAGAGGCCATTATAGGAGGGTGATAAATGTTTGAATAGTTCTTGTACAATGATTTAATTGGGTTACTCTGTTCATGTAGTCTGCTCTTTTTTCTTTTCTAGCACAGGTGAGTCCCTAATGCCATCTACTTTATTCTTTAAGGTTGGGTACCTGAAAAGTAAATTTCACTTTTACAGTTTTCTTGACAACAGAAATGAATCAGAGTTTTAAAGCCACTTAAAACATTTTTTTGGAAGTGCTGTTATTTAAAACAAAAGCAAGCAAACAAACCAACCCCTTAGTCTTAGCTGTCCTTTTTCCCCCAGCTGTAACAATTAACAGGCTCTTCATGGATTTTGGTCTCTGTGCAGCATGCCCACAGGGGCATTTTTGGTCAGAACTGGGAATAAGCACTGAGAACCAGAGTGTATTTGCCACCTCCTGATGGTGGGGTTATTTTAAGAAACTGTTAAATACTAGGTAGACATTGCTGGTTTTAGTTGTTTCTGGGAAAGATGAAGCTTGTCCTTGAGGAATTTGTTCTGTTACTCAGAATTATGTTAGCAAAGACACGATTCACCCTTTTTCTGGCTGAGAATTTAGTCATTCTCCACAAAACAATCTCTGAGATGTGTATCAATAACCTCAGATCTCAGCAGGGCTTCACGTCTGTCCTGTGTATGACATAGCACAGAGAGAACGTGAGTGGTCTGCCAGAGCCTGTGCGCCAGCATCAGGGAATGCTGCACATGGTGAACTTTTCCATGCAATAAATAAATATACTTATTGTGAAGCACAGATTATTTTACTGACAATAGATGCACAGACTATTTTAAGGCAGTGTGCTTTACCTGCAATTCACAGGGTCACTCCTGATGAAAGTAACAAGTCAAGACTAACCCTCTATCCTGCACTGTGTGCCAAAATTCAGCAAACAACTACTGCACTAACTCTGAAACATATTTTGGGGGCAATACTGAACTCTGTTCTCCATCTCCACCTGAATTTCGGCTCTCTTTTCAATGTGGTGAGACAGTTGTCCAGGAGCATTTTGTTAGGTAATATAAGTTTTAGACAGGATGAAAAGTTAGTGGGAATTTCACTATCAAGTGGGAGCAAAGTACATACAGCAGAGGTAGAGTTAATTTCTGCCCAGAGCAATGGTACTGAAATTTAAGTACACAAATGCATTTACTTTCTATAATTTCATAACAAAAAATGAAGCCTGAAGTAATGCCATTTTGCCATAGATTCTCACCGAACTATGGCTCATTAGTTACTTTATGTTGCTTGGCAAGGTCTGTTTACATGTATAGAAATTCAGCTAATTCAATGAGTCCCTTCTTTCCTCACAGACATCCCAGTATTCTTGCCTATCTGACCATGCCCTGTGGGTTTGCCATCTGTGTGCTGTATACAGAGCTGAGCACATATGCTTATTTGAGGAGGAAAAAAACCCCATTGAGATGCATTCCAGCTAACTGGCAATCGTATGGGCTATTTCAGGCCAGGCCTGAAAATATTTCATCATGATTCACTCTACCTTTTCTATGTTTTTATGAGACCAGAGATCAGAATCATGGAACTCAGTCTAGGATTGCTTGAAATGCCACATTTGAGGAGTATGGTTGAAATCTCTTTTTGTCCAAGCCATGGCTCTTTCAAACCATCTATTTTGACACAGAATAAAATGACCTCTCCAAAACTTCTGCCTATATGCCTCATTCCTGAGGTACTTTGCTGTCCCTGATACCATGCATGTTTTGCACCCTTGTGCTGGACAATAGACAATGTAGGATGGTGGGAGAGCACTTGATCATCAGTATGGAGCCTTGGAATACTTCCTGCATGCTTTGAAGAGCCAGCAGAAGACCATGGGGTAGCTGACAACTCGATTAGGATTTTTCATGAGCAGATTGGTATTTCCACTCTGACAGGGACCAAGGGTGCCCTGGGATGAGGCCTGCAGCCTTCTACTTGCTCTGCTGTGTAATGACCTTGTGATGTCCCAGTGACATAGCTTGATTTAAAGTTAGTTCAGAATAGATAATATTTACATATTGTGTGCTACATGTTTGTTAACTTTTTTCATACAATCAAGTCTTTATTAATGCTGATGGTAGGAACTAGCCATGGTATTTCACAACACATTCTGTGTATCTGCAGTGAAGTGATGAATTTATGATAACAATATAAGCAGACAGATAAATACAAATACCCAAACAAATGTATCTTTTATGGCTTTCAGTTAACTCTGGGTTTGGTTTAAGGAGACTTACTTATGATCCTCAAATGGTTTTCCATTGTGATTGCCTTCAGGCTTGATAATTTTCCCTTTATTATGAGAGCAAAACACTGAGACAAAAGCCACCCCAGTATCTGATTCAAACCAGCAATTGGTATTATTTCAAGTGTATAGTTCAAAGTACACAAATCACCAGCTTAAAACTATAGCTTAAAACTCCATTTTAGGCCCACTAAATAGTATGTTCACTTTACTCAAGATATATTTCCTCAGCAGCACAGAAATATAGTCTTGACTTTCATATATATATGAATATATAGTCTTGAATATCATTTTCAATATAGTCTTGAATTTAATTTCCATGAAATTCTTTAAGTCATTCCACAGTGAATTTTGTAGGCAAGGTGCCAACTATGTAAGTAAATTAATTGCTAGCAAATTTTTACCTCACTGAATGGTAAATGATCTCAATTTTATTCCCATTTTTAGTTATTTATGGGATTTTTATGCAAAACTGAAGGATTGTTTAGAATGTCTCGTCTTCACCTGTGCTCTCTGTACAGACACACACACACACACACACACACACACACACACAATCATTTCCAGGATTTCAACCCAATGTTTTAGCCAATGAAACTTCAGGGAGGCACAGCTTTTCATCTTAGGAAAAAACACTGTGATGTGCCTTAGACTAATATTTAACACATATGAATTCTAATCACAAACCCACCGGGTTTTTTTTTCCACCTGAAACATTGAGGATCCCCATTCATGGCTTCCTCAGATGTCAAGGATGATGAAAATGCAGCTGTTGTTAAGAGACATTAGAATCTCCTCAGCAAAAAGTCTTGCTTTCTCGGCACCAGAACACCCATCTCCCTCTCACCTTGCAGGCATTTGAAACACTATAGATTTGCCTTCTCACCTTTACTAAAATAACAAATTGGAAACCAAGCTGGAACAATAAATTTTTCTTTTTCCCCAGAAAAGGGGAAACAGAAAGTTGCTGCACATACAGGAATGAAGCAAAGGCATGAAGTAAAAGTAAGCAATTGGGAAACAAATTAATTGACATCCTGAGATAAACAGCAAATCTTTAAAAGAAACCAAACCATCCCATTTAACAGGGATGAATAACATGACCAAACTCAACTAAAACCCCAACAATAACAGCAGCATCTTTCACAGATTCTAGGCAAGTGAAGTTCAAGCCAGCAAAATACTTTCCAGTTTATAAAAGTTTTAAAAACTGTCAGGGGATATGTCCTGGCCTTCACAGCAATGGAGCAAGTATGAGCTCCAGCAAATCACATGGAAAAAGCATAAGGGGAGCAGATTTTCCAGGCGTTAATTCAGTGCAAAAGGGGGTCTCCCTTCCAATATTACCAAGTACTCGTCTTAGTGGTCTCCTTTCCCACATCATTGAGCCCTGCTGGACGGATTGCAGGGGGTCTCTTTCCAAATACCCCTAAGTCCAAAGAAAAGGAAAGTTCTCTCTTTTCTAGTATCAATCAATTATTAGAAAATGGATATATAGAAGGTCACAGATTTTGCTGGAGAGGTGGTTTTNTTTTTTTTTTTTCTGGAGGAGAAGGCAGGAATAACTATAAGGACTTTGGCACATGGCCCTTATGGAAAAAAAGATGATAGATTTTAATGGAGTGATAGTCTTCCTACAGAATTCAAAAGTCAATTTGTATAATTGTATAGGAGGGATGTTGGATAAAATTTCTATTGCACTTTTTGGGCTTCACTCATCACATTCCAAAGGATTTTTCCATAAGTGAATAAAGCTGAATATAGTGTACTGGATGCCTTTACATTTCACCTACTGAAATACCTCTGAGTGAGCTTTACAAATACAGAGGGTCTTTAAAAGTCTCCAGGTACTTCAGTGTGCATTCACTTTCCATGATGATGATGGGTTATTCTTGTACAGTTTTCTTGTCATACATTTTCATAATCTTTTAATTTGAAAAAGCCAAACAAATCAGCAAATTAGATAATATTTTTTTAAAAATTCAATGCTTTTTCAGGTTTTGTGTGGTTAGTGAGAGGAAGTTATTGTTTCTGGTTCTTTTATGGGGAGAACATGATCAGTTTGTATAGATTGCTACAAGATTACTTGTGTAAGAAATGCTATTTAGGCTTGCTTAGCTACTTAGGCTTTTCTTAAATACTATTTAAGAAAAACCTCTGTAAACACTCATATTAGTCTGTCACATCAGTTTTCTTTGACTTCATGTTCACTCTGCACGAAGCCTTCTGCTATTCCCCCCCTCCCCCCCCACCCAGGAGTGTGGGGGGCATCCAGGCAGGTCTAGAGAATATTTAACAGTTCCATGCCCTAAAACAGATGTTGAGCACCTAATTATACTGATGGCTCTTAAAATCATCTTGTGGGTTTTTTGGACAGAGATGGATGGCTAAAACCAGTGATATGAATTGTTCTGGGAAGATGTCTAGCAGTCTCCATTGCCTGTGGGAGTTGTATCGATCACTAAATAACTTAGCTTGGATGTCTGTGTTTTTGAGGTGCAATGTTATGTGGGCTGAACCCAACCCTAAACAGACACAAATGTGCTGGACCTGGTCACCAGTTCTAGAGGATCCCTCAGGAGGAATTCTCTGTAGAAAAGTACTGCTTTTCTCAGCATCTAAGAAAGCATTTTTCTCATACATATTATGCTTTTAAAGCTGAGAACTCTTTAATGCACTTTGAATGTGCCTTATAGTAAGAAATTGCCCAAATGTCCAGTCCAAATTTTCCTAGCTGACTTAACAAAGTAAATAATCAAGTTAATATTTTTATTGTCTCCTATTGTTCCTGTATTTGCTTCTCGACCTTTCAGCTACTCAGAAATTTATAACAAATCCTTCTGTTTACCACTGTGTTATAGATAACACATTTTTACTGTAGGCTTTCAGCTGTGCAGCTCTAATCCAACAACCAGCTGCTGAGCACTACTGTGGTTAGGTGTGTTTATTTTCCAGGCTGTGAACAAGCTAGAATATACTTCACAGTACAGAACCTCTGGATGTTTACATCTTAACCCTTCCTGGGTCACAGAGCCCTTCCTATATTTGTTTGCTTTGGTTTTATAAGAGCTAGAAGAACAAAAGGCAAATTTTAAGTTTCCTGCATCCTCAAATCTGCCATAATGAAATGTATCAAAATAATGTCAAAAGACGTTGTGGGGGTTTTCTTAACTATTTATGAAATATCTAAGCTTTGGCTTATTTCTTAAGATACCTCAGTCTCTTTGACAAATCATCTGCATCAGGAATGTCCAGCCACATTTTCTGCAAAGAGAATTTGGGGAGAGGGGGTTGGGTGTGTTTGTGCTCTTCCTTGAAGAATGAGGCATTATGGCTGTTGCTCTTGGCTGATCCTTCAGAGTACACAACTGCAGGTTATAGAATGAAAGGCAATCCAGGATATCTAAAATCAAAAAGTCTTCATAAAATTTTCAGGACCCAGATTCAACTAAAGAAATTGAGGAAGAAACTGTGGGTGGGTTTTAGCTCAAAGTGGGATGCAACTTCTTTTGTTTGTTCATCTTTGGTAAAAGTACAAGTAGCGGTATGTGTTTTTCAGGGAAATAGCAAAACTGGAGGTTTCTACCCCTTGAAACTTTTCTGTCTTGAGTAATGTGAGGGTAGCTGGTGCAGAGATCCACTGGGAAATGTGCCAAAGGCTCACAGACCTGCATGAGGTTCATTCTGTGCTACAAATTTCTGAATAGGTTAGGGCAGTCTCAGGAGGAATATATTGTTCATATTTTCCTTCTTAGTTAATTTGGGTTGAACGTTTTTAATCTATATTTGGAGGCTGCTCTGTGACTAAAGAAAGCATTGGAAGACACAGAAGTTGCACAAACATTTAGTGCCTTCTGTTAAACGCAGTAGTATAGGGTTTCCTTTTTGTAATTGTCCAAATGCTCCACAGTAAAAAATGTTGCCTCTTTTTTTATTCTTTATAATTCTAGATTTCCAAAATGAGCACAGTACATATTTCTTTCATGCTGCCTAATTACATTCTAATAACTTTGAATATAGAGTTTACTGAAAAATTAATTTAAAATAATTTCATTTTTATGAGTAGAAGAAATCTTTTCCAAAATAAAAAGTGGAAAAGCACTTGTAAAACCTTCAAAAGGATTTGTACAAAATCAGATTTTATGTGCATATTGTTGGAGGGAAATTTCCTATTGTTTCCCAGTGAAAACCTGATTTTTACTGCTCAACCTGAAAATACCTGCAGTGTAATGTAGTTAATTTAATGTGACTATACAATGCTAAGGACTGTGTGACAGTGTGGAGGGACGAGATTCCATGACTGGAAGGTATGAAGTTGAATGATCATCTTATCTTTTTTTGAACCATCCAAACTACTGGAGGTTGCAGGAATGAGTTGGAAATCTTGTGAGAAGATACTTTCAGGAGTGATTTAGATTTATGATGTTTCATTTTTCCAGTCAATATAGGGAAAACCCATCTGAAGGAGAGTCAGGAGACCAGGTGAGTGGATCTTGATCAATCCAAAAATAATGAACTATGTGGTACATGTGCTTTGCAGCAACCACAAGTGCCATGTTTGTGTCTGGGCAGAAAAAAATATATTACCTGCCAAGTAGAAGAGGTTCTGAGGGACTTCTGCAGCTCTGAAACTACAAGTGCCAGAGCTGACCTCTGCTTGCATTGTGTACCTTTGAGCAATGAAGGTTCCCACTTTTCTTTTTGCTGTGGAGATAACAAGAAAAGTGGAAACTGATCATTCAACCTGCATGTCTGCCTCTGGGAAACCTGCTAGAAAGCAACAGTTCCTTCTAGTCCAGATTTTGTGGGCTTAGTGTCTGTTTCTGTAAAAACTATGAACTTGGGCCCTCTCAATTCTTTTCTCAGAAGAGGGATACCTGACAGATCTGTGGCTCTGTATAAGCTGTAATAAAAATAAATCCAGTGGGTTTGGGGTGATTACTTTCCTCCACCAGGAAATGCTCTATGGAAGTGGAAATAGAGCTGAACTCAGAAGAAAGATCCCTGGAGTCAGGAGTTGCATCTGAACTGGGAATTACTTATACAGGGCAGATGGATGTGTATGTCTTTGTGGGGTGTTTCCTGACCCTGCAGACTTTAGGACTCACCACAGGAAGTTAAAAAGTATGTTGTAATGAGGCAAATGCAGCTGCTGCAGCTCAAAGAGAGTGGAAACAAACAAAGTAGCATAGAGAAATCTTTAGGACACTGAACAGTGCTGTTACCTTGGACAGCTTACACTGCTTGCTGTACAGAGACACAGTGAACAATCTCCACTGTCAACAGTGGCTTAAGAAATTCTCCCATTGTATCACAAGAGGCACAGAAACCTCAGCCATGCAATGATGGATTGCAACAGATGCAATTGCCCTCAAAATTCCATCCTCACATCCTAAAAGTGGGAGTGGGAATGTGTTTTAGATTGGGAGATATGGTCATGCATGTCACCTCCTACCTTACCTTGGCACTGGGACTGAAAACAAAACAACTTGCATTCCCAAGGCTGGACTGAGTGTTCAATTTTGTCCTGGTTGACTTCGCAACAGAATGTTTGGAAACACATATTTGAGTTTCTGCAGGAAAACCCCTGTCCAGGCGCGAGTTTCAGCATGTGAGAGGGTGAAGACAACAGGTGAGCCTTGTCACAAACTTTGTGGGAGGCACAGGCACAGCCAGACACCGTGTGCTGCTGCTGACAGCCTCAGCACAAAATGCTGACAGCCTCTCTGCTCTTCTTAGGAGATAACAAGAGCAGCATTTTGTTGGTATCATACAGTGTAAACATGTTACATGCTATCTATTTTCTTTCAGGGTAGAAATGGGGAAAGCAACTACATTGACTTATTTTCAGCCTTTTCCAAAATTTAAGATACATCAGACAGTTAGTTAGGAACAAGTTGGGTCAGTGGCTGAGATCAGTTAATGAAGTTGCAATAGGAAAGGTTTCTAATCAGGAAAGACTGACTCCTTCACAAAAATTGCTATAATATCTTTTTACTCACTCTAAATTTGTACTGTAAATTTCCCACTAAAAACAATGCTGACCATTAAACACGTAACTCATGTACATGTGCATTTCGTAACATAAAGTAATTTACAGCCTATGAACGGATGTCAGATTTATTTAAAAACTTGTTATTGGCAAAGGATGTTCTCAACTGCCTATTTACGTTCATCGTTAATTCTTTACATATAAATATACCCAAACACTATGTTCTCATGCTCACCTTTTCGAGCATACTCTTGCAGGCCCAAACATTGAACTGCAGGCAGATCGCAATGTGAATTTTTTTTTTTTAAACCTCAAAGAACAGGTTATGGATAATCAATATAACATAGACATTTAATAAAAAATGATATTTCAGTGAGATCTAGAAGGTGAAAGTAAAGAGAGGTTCAGATGATCTCTGTGAGTAAATAATTTTAAGCAAAATTTTTGGTGAAGGTGTATTGATCCATGAGCTACCGTTTGGTTATAAGGTGCCCTCCATCTCAGCAACCATAAGGATGTGACATGTGCAAAGCCTAACTTCAAGGGTGACAGTATTACAGTACCCAGCCTTGCCTTTCCTGGCGCACTCTGAGAACCCTGAGTAATCACATAAAATATGGGGACAGGATGTATTTACAAATTTCAGGCTTTTTTGGCAGAAGAGTTGTTGGTTTTTTGGTTTTTGTTTTTTTTTTTTTTTTTTTTAATTATTATTCTGCAGGGAATAGAAAGAAAATCAAAATTTATTGCCTGTCTCTGAGGCTTCTCATTTATACTTACCAAATTTCTGGATCAATGCAAGGAGTAATTTAGGCGAAAAACAAAAACAAAAAAAACTCCAACAACCAAAACCCAACAACAAAAAAAAAAGTCATATAAATAGAAACAGAAGACAACAGAATAGCAATGCTGAGATAATGAACTTGACAGGAAAGGCAGCAGTGAGAATTATGGGATGTTGGTGCTCTCCCTGTGAACCTGATCCAATTCCTGTTGTTTTGTACCATTCAAGAACATGTACGGGAACTGTTTATGATCAATGGAATGAAGAAGAAGGGAAGACAGACAGCGATCTCCTTTGGCTGGCCTTTCCCAGGGAGTCTGATACACTCATGACTCAGTGAAACAAACATGTTCAAATCCTCAGCCCAGTCCTTTGGAGGTTGTGTAACCCATAAGCCATTCCAGTCAACTGGACACATTTACTTACTTCATTTGTTTATAATTCAGTAATATCTGAATGATTCTGTGCTGTATTTTGGTTTTTTGTTGATTTTTTGTTGGTTTTTTTTTGACCTATTTATTTTTCTTTGTTACATATACATATATATATATTAAGATTAGAATTACTTGAGCTGAGGAAATTCCTCTGAATTACTACATGGCATTCCACAAGGCTTGAAGGAGAGATCAAGGTTAGAAGTATACAAAGGCCAGTGTGGAAAGCAAATGAGAAAGAAGGCACAGAATGCACATTCTGTTGTATAGGTTTGGGAGCAGATTTTTTATTTAAGGACATGCAGGAAGAAATCACTGTGTGTGATGGGGAAAAACAGACTGTAGACACTGCAGAAGTCCTGCTAGAGCTTGACATCCAATAGCTCTCTTGCTGCACATGGCCATGTTGTGTCCTTGCTCTTGGGGTGAATTAAACAAATCCTGCCTCAGAAGATTATGGAGCAGTCTCAGGCAATCCAAACTGATGCTAAAAGGTAGAAACGCATTTCCTTTGCTTCTCCTGATGTCTGCAAATGTTTTGCAGCTTGCTAGAGAGATCCTACTCCTTGAAATGAGGTGCTGTCAGAAAAGAATGAGACATTACTTGTTGATGTCCAACAGTTTTATTTTTGTTCTTCATTCATGCTTAAGTGCAGACACAGAGCTGGAATTGTCCCTAACAAGTAAATGAGGGAACTGTCTTTTAGGAAGAGTAATTAGGCTTATAGCAGGAGTAGGAAGCTCCATTCTTTTTTCCTTTCTTTTGGTTATGAGAGGTACCAGCCCATGTAGGAGCAGCTCCTCCTCCTCCCTGGGCCACTTTCCCCTTTGAAGCAGTCTGTGGGATATGTGAGCAGTGTCTGTGTGCTCTTGGAGTGAGCTGGGGCTCCTGTCCCATTGCCTTGCCTGAGCAGTCCTTCCCAGGGTTTGCACAACTCCCCTAGAGACACTCTGTGCCTGAATGGGGTGGGAAGGCTCCCAAGGTCATGGGCTATCTCTCAGCATGAAGATCAGCAGAGATTCCAGCAAGGTAATGCAGTGAGACAAACAATAAAATGACTGATAATAAATAGCTGTAACTTCACAAAATGAGTTTACCATTTCCCTCCCCTTCCTTGCCTTCTCAATTTATTAAATGCACTCATTGTCACTGCCTTTTGGGGTTTTTCACTGTGTTCTGGCAGCAAAGTACCCTGAGTCATAAGCAGAAACAGACTAATATTAATAGCAAACGTCTACAATTAAACTATGAATGTTACCTGTCTCTAATAAATAGACTCTCAAGATGTGCAGGGCTTGGAATTAATCCAGAACTGGTACAGATGCTCTGGATTTAACATGACTCCTATCTTCTTCCAGGAGCATAAAATAACTATAGTGCTACCATTAAAAACTTGATCGATAGCTGGCTTTAAATACTTTCACAATCTGGCAAGAAAGAAATGAAAACAACCCAGAATCTCACAGAAAATGTGCTTTGGCTTAAACTTTCTTTTTCAACAAAGTAATGAACCATTGCAGGGTACATTTCATTAGCATATAGAGACAATACCCCACAATCTGTAATAGACCACTAATGTGATGCCTAACATTGCAAAAGTTTTATTTAAAACTTTTGTGTGTCCATAGAATAAGCAAAATTTTAAGAATACTTAAATATATTTTTTAAAAATCCAATGAATTACATTTACTAAAACATTTTCCATAAGGTTAAAATCCTGCCAGAGCCAGTCATGTGGCAAGAAAGACACTCTTTGCCAGAAATTCCCATCTCAGGTGTTGTCATGTATTAAATTTTCCTCTGATATAGAAACAATGTAAGGTGATCCCTTGTCACTACCCCACCACTTCTGTGCCACTACTTGACAGCCGGAGCTGTCTGTAGAATATCTTTCTGGTGGTGACAAGTGACATATTCCCAAAAAACCGAAACATTTTTGGGAGCAGATGGAGATCAGGGAAACTTGAGTGTTGGTGAACTGCACCCAGAGGACAAGTGGGTGTGATGGATGAGGGAGAATAGAAGAGGAACATAAGACATTTTTGCCATTGCAGGAAACCTTCCTCATTTGTCAGCAGCTGCCAGCACTCAGTGTTGCAGGGGAAGCAAAGAAAGACATGATGAACAAACCAGGGCAACAGCATGCTGTGACACCACAGCCACGTGTCACTCTGGAAACCATTTCTGCCACAAGTGTCAGCCTGTTTGCACCCTGAGCCAACACAGCTGGTCGTTCTTTCAGATGGTCCAACTTTCCCTCAGCCTTGTTGCTCATGGTGTCAAGGGAACTGAGATTTGCTTCTCTCACACTGTTCTTTCTCTCTTGCCTTGCCCTCCTTGTCCCTTCTAGGCTCTCAGGTATCAGGGGAGCTCTAAATGCTTATGAGGAGCCAGCCTGCAGAGCCATCTGCGCGCTCCTCCTCTTGAGTTCTTGGCCAGAGGGGACTGAGCTCTGACTGGAGACTGCTGATGTGTTACACAGAGCAAAAGCATAGTCCCAAATGTGGGATCCTCCTACCTCAGTCAGAAGCTTTGGCTGCTCAGCTGATTTAATTTTGTAGCTGAAAAAATTATTAGCGGTAATAAATTTGTCCGCCCTTTTGGAAGTCCAGCCAGTGAACCTTTACTCTCCTTTGTAATGGGATGGAAAAGGATGGGGAAGGGATCAAGTCCTGAAAAAATTATGGCACCAGAAAACTGCAGAAAGTCATTTGAGAAGAATGTTTGCTGTCATCCCAAGGGGGTGATGTAAGAAACACCAATTGAAAGGATTCAAACAGAAATACACACGCACACTCACACACTCACACACCGCTGCATTGCCAATTTCATGAAAAATCAATACCAGGCAATGATGTAGTGGGTCCTTTGTGCACCACACCTCTACACAAGTGAGATCAAACTTGGTCCTTACCAAATGCCTAGGTTTAATTCTCAGGTAGATTGGCACAGAGTGAGTTGTAGGCGATAAGTAGCAAAAAGTCTGCATAATTCTGCAGGCTGACTTGTGATGTTCCCTTTACAGGTGGTATTAGCAGAGCACCCACTGAGGTGTATTTTTTTGGGTGTAACAGTTCAGGACTAAGTACGAGGGACTTGGAACTGTGTATTCATTAGGGTTTGTATTTTGCTAGAGAAAGATGAGAATGAACGTAAAGTTTTCTGGCTTTGAATTTCTTCTCCATGCTCAAGTCCCTCTGACACATTTACATTCATATTTGTGAAAAGTGATCATACATGTGAGGAAAAGTGAAGAAGATCCTCCAGAGTTATAGTTTTACTATGGTAATAGGTAAATATTGAAATATGCAACTAGTCTAGAAATTGTAATCGTGCCATGCAACTTTACAAAGTGCAAATAAATCTGGACTTCAGAAGCAGACCCTGTCTTCACAGAAGTGATAGCATCCATAAAATGAAGTGTTTGCTTCTCTGCATGGCAGGAAGACATAGGCTTTCCTGCACCTTCCTGGGCATGGAAAACCATGGGCTACTTGTGGGAGCTTCCAGCAGGCCCATTGAGCCTGCTAGGTTGCAGTACTCTCAGACACATCTCTCTGCCCTCAACCAAGGAACTGCCTTTTCACCCTTTGCACCTCTCCTTAGCTCTTTTTTGTCTGGAGAGGTCCTGGGTCCAGGCCATGCACTGGCAGCTAGGAGGGAAGAGGAACACTGATGAGCCCTGCAGGTGAGCTGTCAAAGCAGCCACAGCAGCAAGTGCTCACGCCTCACTTTGAAGGAGGTGATCTTCTTCATTATATACGTGGCTGCTGCTTTCAGCCACATTTTCTTGTTGGGTCTGGGATTCTGGTTTTGCTTTTTATTTTTTTCCTGAAAGGAGAAAAGAAAGAAAAGTGTGAGTTTGCAAGACATGTGGAATAATGGCATGTGGAGGGTGAAGATGGCTTGTTTCTGATGAAACGTATTTTATTTGACAAATTGAAAACTACCATGCCATTTATTGGGCTGATGCAAAATCTGTCTTTCCAGTAAAACTTGCTCGGACAGTTTTTCCTACATCTCTTGAAAGGAAAAAAAAAATTATTCCCAAGAATTGTTCTTTCTTTGCAATTGTTATTGCAAGAGGGACTTTCTTGGTAGACATACATTTTTTACTTTGCTTAGGGTCAGAATTCTGCATTGCATAAAGATGGGAAGAATTAAGGATCTGCTTTTGTCAATGGATGTCTTTTGAAGCTGATATCAGACTTTCAGATCAGAGTCACTCAGATATGCAGAGTCTCTCAGCAAAGAACCATTCTCAGTGCCTCTGATTATTAGATAACTTAGGGGCCTGATGTTTCTTCTTTTAATAGCAGCAGTGTTGTGCTGTTCTGCTTTCTAAACTGGATAATGTTAAAAATGATTTGAAGAAAATGGAGATTTCTTTTGGGGCGGCAATCTCCCTTCTTTGATTAACAAATACCTGCTGAGTAAACTAGTGACATTTCTAATGAAATATGAAAGTCGCTTAATTGAACTACATCTCAAATCCATGAGACCTTCAATTTTCAGTCCATGACCAACACCAAACTCTCCAGAGAGGGCATAAATAGCTTTGTGGAAGACAAGCATCTTAGCCAGCAGTTAAAAGCTGGCTAAGACCTATAACCATTTTAACTTTTACCTTTTATCTGTCCTAATGAAAGTTATTTTCATTAATTCTCCAAACTCATCTGCATGCTTTATTATGGATCAGGGAAAATATGAACTGTGGTAAATTTTTCTTTCACCAGAAAAACATATGGTTCTTTGACAGAAACATAGCTTTTCTGCTCCAAGGATGTTACGGTAAATTCCCCCTTACTTCCCTGAGAGTAGGAACCCAATGCCAGGCTTCAGTAGATTGAAGTTTTCCTTTAAAACAAATTTATTGCACTGAGGATGCATTCTCATCATGAACATACTGTTGTTCTGTATGAGGCATGTGTGTTAAAAGCAGTTCTAGTAAGTTGCTCTTCTCTGAAGGACAAAGTGCTCCCTTCCATACATAGGAAAGTAAATGGTGGTTCTTTCTTGTGTAAGGAGACAAGACAGATATTGTCATATCTAAAGCTGAACAACTAATCACTTATTGCAGTCAAATGCAGGAATGTCAAAGATCTTGCCTGGTTATGTTCATTTGACACAGAACACCTTTTTTATGCCAGACTCAGAGAAATGACTGAACTCCTATCTTTTGATTGAACACTGCACTAGAGGTTTCCTAGGACAGCATAAATCATCCAGAAAATAATAACATGATGTTAAGATACAAATCATCATGTAATAAAACTACTGTCTGTCTTGAATTTCTTTTTTTTCAATGTGGCTGATTACATTCTATCACTGATATTGCTTTTGGTAGCTAATGTTGTCTTCTCAGACTTCGAGGTATTTGACTTGTTTGACAGGTGATCTTGGCAAAAACCTTTTTACCTATATGGGATTCGCTTGATAAAAATCACACTTTGTGACCAGATTCTTTGTTGTATTCAAAATTTCTATTTTTATTCTTAGTGCTAAACTGGTTCCAGGAATTTTTGAATCCAACTAAGTTATTCAACTAAGAGAACTAAGTTACTCTTCAGCCATAGGTTTTGGCACTTGATGGTTTCTAACTTTGTTTGTGGGCAGTTTGGGGTGAATGAAGGTTTGAGTGCCATCCTCTTGCAATTCTGCTGGCCTCTGAACTTAATTTGGATGCTCTGGAAAGATCAACCAGTGGCCAGGTAATGTTTCTTCCTGATAAACAGACAAACTCCTCAAGAAGGACATTACCTGGATATGTAGAGACTAGGTGACCTAGTCTAGTGATGTTTTGGCTGCTGGCACCATGAACAGGAAATTCCCAAACTTGATGCTGACTGCTTACACAGTTTTTCAGTCACTCTGTAGTAGCTGCCTGCTCCTGAGACAGTCAGAAAATCTCTTTGCAAGAGAAATTTGGTTGAAACTAGTCCAAATGGGCTTTGGGATAGGAGGAATGGGGCTAAGATTTAAAGAATGTGCAAAGAAAGTATCCCTTCCTCTGATGTCATTTTGTCGTAAGTAGAAACAGATGTCTATGTAAAGACTGTCTATTTTAAATCTTGCAAACAGGGATTTTACTTTTAACTTCTCAGGAAAAAGCAGAGAGCCCCTGATAGTTTTTGCACCAAGAAAAAAATTGGGTTTTATTTTCAGATCCCCAAAGCCATAAAGCATCAATAGCTGGGAATCACTGCTATTGCAGAACCTTTTACCAGGGTAAGGAGGTCTTTGGCACAGAAAGAGCTCTAATATCCCTCTCCAGCTTCCTTCCTGCATTGTTTCTACAAACCAAGGAGGAGCTAACCCTCCATGCAGTGCACCTTGAGCTGCCATTGCCTCTACCTGCTTCCTCCCTGTCTTCCCCCATTTTAATGATGTTTTTTTCTTGTGACTTGACTTTGATTACTGTGATTTGGGGACTGATCATTTATGGATCAGTGGGAGATGTATATAAAGAGGCACTCTGTGCTGCCATGAAGACTCAGTCTGAATCAGACTGAACATAAAAGGAAATTCTTGCAATCTGTGAGTCCTCTCCTCTTCTGAAAATGGACTTCTGAAAAAAGGCATTTTATAAAATGTTTTTTACAACAAAGTAGCAGCTTGGTGATGCAGTCCAACCCGACCCCAGAATTTCTGGTTAAATTTGCCCCCATAATGCCTCTGGTTTTGGCCAGTAGTATATAACAGTTTACTAGTAGTTTGTAAGTAGAAGCCCTCAAGATATTTCTGAGAAGAAAATGTATATTTGTATGGCCAAATAGGGTAAATTAATGCATCCTTTCACTGCTATAAATTGTGGACAAATTGGTGGGATATTTGGGAACTGGTAAATATATCACCCTGGACCATCATTACAGGCAGTCAGGAGAGAGGAATGTGCAGGCAGCAGGGAATCTCTACTGCTGTGCAAACCTGTTTGGCTTCAGGCGTGGGTGATGAGTGATGTTCTGAGGCTGGGGAGTTACATGTTAAATTGCAACAGCAAAGTCTACTGGCCACAGATTTCACACTGTGCTTCAGGCTGCTGGATGCCACATTAGCTGTAAAGGCATTGCAAGCCTGAGAGGTTTCACAGGCTGGCCTTTAGTGCTCCATGGAAAGAGTTCCTCAGGAAAATGAGTGAGAAGCATGGTGAGCTCGAGCATTGCAAATGACCAGCGGTCTTGAGTCTTGTATGTTGTAGGCATCAAGGGGCAACTTAATTGATCATGGCTCTCTCAGGGCTCTCTCAGTGACAACCACAGCCTATGTAAGCTGGCCTCTTGCTCACTGCAGACTGATTATTTCATCTCTTCTTTCTGAGTTTTGCCCATTTCCTCAGGCCTCAACTTTTTGTAGCCAGATCTCTGGAGTTATTTTACACTATGTTAGGATTTTTTCCAAATGTCTCTATTCCCCCAAACCAAAATTGTCCAATTAAGCTAGGAAGAAAGCCTCTCTAAACATGTCCATCAAGATGAATCTATCACACAGAAGAATAAATTTCAAGTAGGATGGATACACATACCCTTGGGTAGAATAAGCTTCTATATTATTAGCTTGTGTTTCAAATGATGGGGTCAGAATGCATGCCTAGCCACTAAATAATTTGGTTTCCGGAAGCTTCCCTGGATTAGAACACAGTAATTCTAGTAGCTGTATATTATGTAATGTAAATACTGAAAATCCAGCCCCACAGGATGGAAAATACCCCATGAGTTTACTGTGGCTTTTCTACCTTTCATATTTGTTTTTCCTTTTGCTACTTAGAAGCACATGAGGTTCCTTTCCTTACTCAACTAAAAACAGAGAGTAATTGTGGTATTCTTTCAGGTGTTTGGGGATATAGTTAAGGGTTGTAAGGGGCTGTTTTCTTCTTCCTCAGTGCAGCCACCACTTCACCTTTCTGTCCAAGCAAAATGGAAAATGCAACACAGACTATTCCGAAATCTGAAAAAGATTTTTTTCCTCCCAATAACTGCAGTTTTATTAAAAGATCAGTTTACATGCTGCTACATTTATTAGTACTTTGACTCTTAGCCCCATAAAACTACATGAAAACCATGGCAGTCAGACCACAGGCACATCTACCTTCTGAAAAAGGATATGTGGATATGCTTGGATATGTGGAAATTGTTTGGCAACACATAAGAAAGCCAGAAACAGCCATTGTGCAAGCTGATGGTTTTCTTGGCATATAGGTGCCCTCCAGAGAGCATGATTTTATGGTATAGTCTTGAGCAGTGATTCAGTGTGGGAATTCTTCATGACATTATTTATAGCTTTATGTCTCTGCAAACCACATCCATAGATCTCCAGTCTGGAACCCCAAAGCAAAGATCTCACATTGAGCACCACCTGAGAAAAGTCTGGCTAAAATGTCTAGATGCATCCCCTGGGCACAACTGGGGAAAAGAAGAGATAGAGTCTGACTCTGTGGCATCATTCATCTTCCTTAGCCATGAGCTCACTGTTTCCTGACACCTCCTGACCATAAAAAAAGGCAGGCACAGTCCCCTAAGGACAATTCCCTACCTGCACTCTCTTAACTACTCTCAAAGGAGAATATCTGTTCATTTAAAGACATGTTGTGAATTAGGAGGCATAGGTAATTCTATCCAACAGTTACCAATTTTGGAGAGCTCAGAGCTGGAGTTGCAGTATAAGATATTAGATTTTGTATTAATAATGTAAGATTTGTGCATGCATGCACTTTGCATATATACATTTAGTTTCTTAAAATTTTAAATAATCAAATTGAAAACCAGAATATGGACAGAGGTGCATAGTCAATATTTGGCCCTTACCTCTGTCACTTGCCACAGGCTCCATTCTCAGTAAATTTCCACGAATCTACCTGTCCCAATCTGATACTAGCTTCTTCCAGCTTCTCAGTGCTGCTGTTCGGGCCTGGTCATTCCCATTTTCCCATCATAACTTCCCAGGATGGCCAAAGTGGATGTGTTTCCACTATTTTTATCTTTTATTCCCTCAATGTATCATCTATCATCACCATTTTCAGTTTTACTTTCCTTCATTCAGCTCTTCTGCTGATTTAATTCCTTTCTCTTCATCCTCCTCCCAGACCATGCTCCCATTACATAGTCCTCACACCATTCTTAGCCATGTTTCCATGTCCTTTTCTGCCATGTCTCAAATCCTCTTGCTCCTCAGATCCATCCTCTTTGCAACCTCCGGTCATACCACGGCCTAAAGAGAATCCTAAGTAAACATTTTAAAAATGTAGGAATGATCAATGTGCTTGGGCTCAGTGAGGAGCTCCATGGAACTGTGCCTGCCTCACTAGATGGCACTGCAGAATAGCCTGGCAGTGGCTTCCGGGGATTTTCATAGAGAGAGGCTCCCCGAAGGCTTTGCCTCTGGTGGGGCAGCACACAGTTGAATCCACAAAAGGGCCTGGGTGGAGTCTGAGTAGTTTAAACATTTTCTCTGCACGGATTAAGATGTGCCTGGGAACAGAGAGTAGGTTTCTATCATCCCAAACTGAAATTTGAAAGAGAAATTTCCAAAAGGTTTTCAACCTTTAAGAGCTGACAACCCTACAAGAGGACAACCAAGCTTTTGAGGGTGTTTGTGACCAACACTTATTACATGTCTTATTGGTTTATTACATGTCTTGTAATTCCAGCTTCTCCTGGTCAGTGGTCAGTGTGCCAAGGGCTTCTCCCAGATTTTCTTTGTGGAACTAAGAATTAATTCAACTTACAAGGAAAGAGCTGGAGCGATTACAAATGTATAGACTGAAATGGAGCCATCAAATAGGAAACATCTGGACCAGGGACTGAAAGGGAGCACAAAGTATTTCCCCCTTCAAACACCTCCAACACATAACTCAAGGCACTGGGTTTGCAGCATCTGTTTGAGTCTTTAGCAGGTGAGGAAACCTGTGAGTCTCCACAGGATCCAGATAGGGAAACAAAGAAGGCAACAAAGAGAGTTCATTTTTTTATTTTTTCTTATTGATCCTTTGTTGGAAACCCAGGAAGGAGCATCAACTCCCTCCTTGGAGGCCTGATCATCTTACTCATTTATCAGTGTGCTGCAAAAACCTGCATTTCTTCTTCTCCCATGGCCAGGGTCATATTTTTGCTTCATTGCTGTGAATCCACTGCCATTCTTAGTCCAAACACACAGAGCACTACACAGAGCAACGCATATTTCATGGCAGTGTGGGGGAGCTGATATAATGTCCTACCAATCCTTGAAGTGACCTGCATTCAACACAGTCTGTGAGCTGGGCTGCTCACAGGCAGAGGAGGTGGCTTCACCAGCAGTATGAACTAGGGGGGGTGCTACCCTGGAATAAAGCACTGTCTGTGGCCTGGTTTTTTCTGCTGGTTGGGATTCCTCACATAGCAGCTTTGCTTAGGGACCCTCTCAGATGCCTTGTTTTGCAGACAATGCTGTGCAGGGAAGAACACAGCAAATTAACTTCCCCTAGTGCTACAGTAAAGGTAGAGTCAGCTTCTTTTCAGAGCAGAAAGGACAGACTTTTATTCTTCCAACTGTAGTCATGCTAAAGCACCTGGAACTAGACACTTCATCTGGCCTTCAGTCTTCATAATGCTGTGAATGAACACACTGTGCTGCTAAAGACTTTCTCAGGTGCAGCATTTCCAGGAAGCATACCTGGCTTGGGCAGTGAGCACTGGTTCCCCAAACTTTGTTCGCCTCTCTGTAGGCATTGCAGCTGCCTCCTTCAGGGGAATGTGGCAGCGGGAAGTGGTTCCTTCTTGCTCCTCTGTCTCTGGTCTAGCAGCTGGAGGCAGAGGGGAGTCCTGCTGTTGGGTTGCCTGGGCTCTGTGGGGTCAGTGTGCTGCCATGAGAGCCCCTGGCAGGAGGGAGAGGCATCTGGAGTGTGATGCTCTGCTGTAGATTGTTGATTCATGACCTCCAGTCCCAGACATGAACAGGCCCTGCCTTTCCCTGGTTCAAGTTGAGCTTCCCCAAAATGACATTACTGGCCTAAAACCCTTGAACTTCAAATAAGCTCCCTTGGGTTTGCTTTATTGCCCTTTTGTCTTTTAGAATTTAAGTTTTAACTACATCAAATTCTTCAGCTTTTCTCCGCAACTATTAAGGCAAGAAAGTTGGTGGGAAAAATAATTCACACCCTCTGTCTGTAAGGCTTGAAATAAGCACCAACATTTGTGACATGACAGGAAAGTTCCATGACTCAGAATAAAAGGCTAAGAACTAGTAGAGCTGTCTCGTGTCACAGCAAGGCTGTTTTCATTCAGAAGCAAGGATTCTAGGGACCAGCAAGCTCAGACTAAGCAAACCCAAAACTGTGTAGATTTTCTGAGGCTAAGACATCATTCTATGCTATGGATACATCAGCTGGTTTGTTGTAGGAGCCAAAACATTGCTGACCCTTTGTAGTGTGGCCAGAGAGTATGTGCCTGAGGCCTGGAACAATTGAATGAGTCTCAGAGTAATGCAGATAAGGCTGCTGTGGAGTTGTTCCTTTTCTTCTTTTTAAAAAATTTTTAAATTCTTTACCTTAGTTTAAAACAGATATTAGTTTATCAGCTTTACTTTTTATTTCCCCATGGCACATAAATTTTCTAGTATATGAGGCCATGCTGTCCATACAATATAATAGCACACTCTGGGGGGTCACTGCCCTCATGGGAGACAGCACACTTTTAGGTGCCATACAGAACCAACTGAGGACCAGGGAAGACATATCAGCCAGCAGAGTGATAAGCATTTTCTTTCTATTCCCTGAAAAAAGTCAAGATGACTTACATGACGCACTGGCTGTAACTGTACTGCTAAGGTGGGCTGTGCTTTCTATAGCAACCTGTAGAGAACACCAGGTGTTCACAGCTTCTGAATAAAGGATTTTATTTCCTCCTTTCACAGTGCCAAAATTGTGCTAGGCATATACCACACTGCCTCAAGATTAATGGGGTTTATACCAGATGTGCCTTTTTAGCACAGTAACCTCCAGTTATTTCTCAGGGGTGAAATGGATACTTTTGGAATAAAAGAGAAGAAAAGTCTAGTGAAAGGCTAATTCAGTACTGAGAAATTCAGGTGTTCGGGGCAAAATAAAGGTAACTCCACATGAAAAAAGTTCTGGGTCAGGTGATCATCATCCATCGTTATGAGTTTTCATGGTTTCTTGCCAAAAATTCACACAGGACTTGGGGCAGGTGTTAGCATTCAAAGAGTGTCAGATGATCTGAACTCCACGTAACTGGCAGATGCACAGTGAGCTTGTCAGCAGAAATTAAAATGGAACTGGTTTTGATAGTGATGGAAAAACCAATTACTTAGAGCTCTTGTTCACTATATTATTGTAGTAATGCTAAATATGGAGTGTGAGACAGGGTGTACCTCTCCTCTGCTCCCCTTCCTTACTGCTCAGGTTGTTTCTTTCTTTGCAGGGCAAAAGGGTGTCACAACCCAGATTGACATGAGTCCTCTCCACCAAGGAGCTTCAGGGGTCAGACAGCTCACGGCTTTTTTGTCTACAGGTCAGGAGAGCAGTCCTGGCTCTTCAGCAGATGCGCTACTGGAGTTTTCTGGTGCAAGTAGAGTCCCTGTCTGCCAATGCAATGTAGTGTCAGCCTGTGAACAGCCATGCATTTCTCAATTACTTTCCAGATACTCCTTGCAAATGGTTTCAATTAGTCTAGTGGGGTCTAGTAGTTTTCCTGTATATACTGGGTGTGCTTCTGAGAACAGCCAGCCCTGAACAGCTACATGGTTAGCAGATACTTACAAAGGAGAAGAGGAAGAAGAAGTAAACATTATGTTCCATGACTTAGAAACAAAGAGGAGCACCCACCTCCTGAGGGGTGCCTGACTCATGCTTTCACAGCTGTGAATCCTTTTGTTTTTCTGCCTCTGTTGTATCAATTAAAGATTCCCCTTGTCTGTTAGCAAAAGGCTCAAGCTGAAGCTGGTCCCCACCTGATTCTCCTCACCAGCTAAGACAGCTAGGTCCAGCCAGAGCTGGGCTAGGATGCAAGCCAACATGTAGCATGCACAGTTTGATTTCATAGGGAGTTCAGATTTCAGCATAAGCATAAGACCTGTTTTAAGGTAATGTGGCAGAGCACATGGAATTCTCTATCATGTATGTTGAATTTTAATATCAATATTCTTTTAATACTGCTTAAACTTCATGTGTGCTCTCTACAGTAAGTCCTGGCTGTGTCTACTGACACAGATCTAGTGACGACTTTGTTTCTCAGTGAGCAATACAGATTTTCTCTTTATAGAGGCAATCATTTACTGCTTTCTTATGTTTTTGAACCTTCTTTTTCTAAGATAGAAAAGAATTCCTTCATGTTTAGTTTGTCAGTCTATGGGGACATGTTTGACTTGCACCCTGTAATCAGAAAGCGTGGCTGGGAGGGATGTGCTCACAGGTGACAATTGGCAATAGATATTGGAGTTTGCAGGGTGCACAGGAAACAGAACTTTCTACTTCAGGGCAGAAGGAGAAAGCAGGCAGACAGTCTCAGAACCCTGCCTCAACTCCCACATTCAATTTGTTATGTTGAGGTCAGGGAGTGATTTGTTGCTGCATATGAGATCATTATCAACAGGATGAGGAGGTAATGAAATGCAAAACAAAATTCCCAGTCCTGGGAATCTTATCACTGAGCTCACAAGCCAGACCTCATGGAGTCCTCAGAAGGAGAAGTAGCTATACCGGCAGAAAAGAGCCTGCGTTCTTACATGCCATTTTTATTTTCAAACATAAATAGACTGCAGAAGAATGAAAGCAATCAGCTCCACTGCTGTGACCAGCTTCTAGGCACAAACTCTCACCCGTGCTGTCTGCATCCAGCAGCCGTCACTCATCTGCAGTGCTGTACAGCAGCACTAGCAGAAATCACCCTTTGTACCCAGGGACCCCAAGTCAGGGCTCCTCCTCCAGAACTCTCTGTGGAAAGCTGAGAGCTCTGCTCTCCGCAGCTGCCAGAAAGCCAGCTCTGAAATACAGTGATTCAGTTTGGTAGCATTCACCTACTGCACAAAACAGAGTCCCAGAGAACAATTGCAGCTTCCCCAAGCAGAAAATGCTCTAGAACAGTTGTGTTGAAAAGAAGTCTCTGTTTTTCACCAGCCTGTGTAATCCTTTTGGAGTCTGTGTTCTCTGCTAAATACCAGCAGAGCAGTCTTCACCCACCAGTAGTGGGGCACAGTGTTAATCGCTGCACTGATCTAAATAGAGATGTGCTGGTAAGCTGGATCCAAATCTTCTTTTATTCATCCAAAACAAGGTATCAAAAATATCTACAGTGATATTCACCTCAATTTACACCTCTCTCAGTACAAGAAGAATTTTGTCTGATAGAGTTCAGAGCTTCAGCATAAGTTTAACCAAGGTAGTGCTTGATTTTGTGCCCTTCTAAGGATCAGAGAGTGCAACACCATGCCAGGAACACGCTTGTTGCCCCACCATTTACCTCCAGCCAGACAGGGGATAGGATCTGGCAAGAGGCAAAGCACAATTGACAGCTGCAGCGACAACACAGCCCTCTTGCTGGTGGGGATACCTCTCTGTCACACTGGTTCCACCAGCAGGGTGGAGGAGAAGGGTGACAGGAAATTCCTTGTCCTGCTTCCAGCACTCACTAATCTCTGCAGGAATGGGGCAGAGTCTGGCCCTCAATAAATTCCTTGGGGTTCCTTGGGGATGAAAGGTGCTGTAAAAGCAAGACGACAAGCACACAATAGTTTGTTGCTCTCTTTTTCCCCTTCCCTTGATCCTTTGTGGATTTGGCTAGTTGAATCTGTGCTGTTACTGTGTCAGAATTCAGAGAGCAAGCAGCAATGAATTTCTCACTGCTACTGCTCCAATCCTAATAGCAAACAGCTGAGTGAAGAATGAAGTCCCAGCTGAAAAACAAACAGAGCTTTCCCTGCCCTTGCCTCGGCTGTTGCTGGAGCAGCAGCAGATTCAGTGTTATTGTAAGCCCCTGGTGTTAGATGCCAGTTCTGGGGCTCTAAGTGTGGTTATATTTAGCCTGTCGCCACTCTATTGTTGGGGAATGATCCAGACTGTACTGCCTTTTTCTGGATAGGTAGAGCCTGAATTTCAAGCAAGGATTAGTCAAATTAATTTTTAAGGTAGTTTCCCACAACCCATTTTACCAAGCAAAAAAATCATGTGGTGCAGAGAAAACAAAGCAGAGTTTGATTCAAAGTGTATTTGCATTATTTTTTACTTTTTTTTTTTTTTTTTTTTTTTTAAATAGACGGTTGTTT
>VWZN01021050.1:173701-190235 GCA_013396955.1 Regulus satrapa | reverse complement strand
AGAGAGAGAGAGAGAGAGAGTATCCAACATCTCTCTCATCCCAAACATACAGCCTCCTTAAAAAGAATGGTTAAAATTTTGAGTTCTTAGACCTTGTTTGAACAGCTGTCCCAATTGCCTATTACTGTGCTGGTCTACACAGACCTTTCAGAACCTGTGTCTATGTTAAATAATATAAGACCATAAGGATGAATGTGCAGTGCAGAGTATAAAAATAAATGTAGTTGTACTTTACCTTTATATTCCCTAAATCCTTCTTTAGGCCCTGAGAGCTTGTGGCTTGAAAACCTTCTCCTTGCATTTGGAGCCTTTGTATTTGATTATTCTTGACAGCTTTTTCTTTCATTAGTTTGGTCAACTTTGAACTCATGTAACCTTTGCAACAGTTCCACAGAATAATTAAACATTGTGTGAAAAGGCGCCACCCTTTCTTTGGTCTTACTGCAACGTCACTTAGAGTTCCTTATAGTAGGAGCAAGAGTGAGCAAGTGTACTTGCACATGAGGACATAGGAACTGAGGAGTAGGTGTTTGGAAGGCATAATTACCTGCCTCTGCTTAGATTGGTAAACTTCCGTTTATGAATTTCAGGAAGCTTCTGAAGAAACATAATATAGGATTAACTAACTCAAGGGAATCTTTTGTTGTGGTGCTGTGCTCAAAATTATTTCAAAATAACTAAGTGGTACTTCCAAAAATATCTCTGCTTTGAGAAGAGAAATGAAAAAGCCAAAGGTATAATTTCAAGGGAGTAATGGACAACTAAGCCCTTGCTGCTTTAATTCTCCTGTTTCACACAGTGGCTTTAGAATGTATCTGAGGGGCAAGTATTGGTTGTCAAAGCCCAAAATAATGTTTGCCAAGCATCCTTCCCTCGGGATTATAATTTCAAAGAAAATAGATTCTTTTGCTCTGCTAATCGCTGTTGAGGTTATCTAGCCCTTGTACTTTAAAGATGCAACAACTACAATCATTCAGAGGCAATTTGGGTCTGTGTTCTCTGTGTAAACATTTTATATCACCTGCTAACATTTTTCCATAACCTCATACTTTCCATAGTTGTGTCGTTCTTTTGAGGGAAAAGAAATCTCTCTCCACCCACACTACTACCACATATACCAACTGACATCAGACAGCAGCTGTTTCTAGTTTCAGTGAAAAATATAATAAAGATCAAAATGTCTAATGTGGTATGCCAAAAAAAAGTGTTGCTCCAAATGACCCAAGAGGTATGAGCATTTTTAGAAGAAAAATGTCCTTTTCCAATCAGCTTTCCCTGAAATATTCATATGCCATCACTTTCAATTTATGCCCATTTCTGCTTTTGGTGCTGGTCATTTAGCTGGTTAATCTGGGGAGAATCTGCAAGAGAGGAAATTGAAAGGATTTATGTCTGTTCTATTTCTATATGGCACCTAGAAATTTTAAGGAGTGCATGAAAATATAATGCTAACATGCATACATAATGCTAACATTCCACCTGACAGACCACACTGTAGACACAGAGAATTTAAGAAATGTAATGAATAATTGGATAAAAATCCAGGTTTCCAGTATTTTCTTTAGAATTTCTTTTATTCTTTTTTTNAAAAACCAGGTTTTCCATTTTTTTTTTTAAATTTTTTTTTTTTTTTTTTTTTTTTTTTTTCTTTTTTAACTTTTTTTTTTTTTTTTTTTTTTTTTTTTCTTTCTTTCCCCAGCAACAGGACAATTATGGGAAGGTTACTCTGCTGACACCTTTTTATCATACTTATGGGTTTCCCTTCCTCCTTGAGATATACAGATTCTTTGTCAAAAAATAAAGTCAAGAATTAATTCTTTTTAATACTCTGTTGGCAGCTTTGGAGCTAATTCCTTTTTTCATTGTTCTTGAATAGGGATGGGTATTTGTGGACGTCAGTGTATTCCAGTTCCTTCAGTTGGTTCACATGTCCTCTTATAAGAAGCGAGAATCTTCTAGGACACACCTTAATTGCAAAAACTTCCTCTGTTCTTTTAAGCACAAAATAGAACGTATGTAAAATGGAAGGAAAACATATATACAGTTGGTCAAATTTCAAAGTTAGAAAAGCACAAGAAGAAAGAGCTGTGCTCCTGGGGCCAGATTTGCAGCCCCACCTTCATTTTTAGCTATATCTAATGTAAACTGAGAATCAAAGCACTTGTGTGTGAGCAAGAGTGGGAGGAGTGTAGGAGTGTGACATGTGCTAATCCTTAATGTAAACATGGATGAAAATTGAGTTTGTGCTCTTTTTTTTTTTTTTCTTTTCATTTTGTACTAAGAAATCCTGAAAACTTGTTTAAAAATTAATTTTAAAAATAGTTAGTTATGTAAATTTTTAGATGTTTATGTGGAGGAATGGAACAGAGTGAGTCTCATGAGTTGGTTTCTCCAGAGTAATGGCAATGGCATATATCTTAATGTAGACAATAATATAGTGAGTGTATTTTACAATTTTTTGACAGACTGAACAAACACTTATACTTTTCTGCCTCTGTTTTATTCCATGAATGAAGAATCTTTTGCTCTGGGGAAATAACTTTAGGATTTTCCTGTCCATAGGAGACATAAGAAACCTGCATCTGCCTTTTTTATAACAAATAGGTGAAACATTACAGGAAATTCAAAGAATTCAAAATAACCTCAGCCAGAGAGTAATAAATATGCTGCATATTTGAACATGTAGAGCATTCATTAAATGCTAATGATGATAATAATGCCTGAAAAATGACTTGAAAAAGAACACAAAATCTCTTATGAAAGATAGTTCTTCCAGCAAAGGAGACATTCCTTTGGTGGTCACATCAGTCTGGTCCTTTGCAAAGGCACATAATACATCACGGCTGGCTGTCTCCTCAGGAATGCCTCGGGAAGAGGGTCACAGAGGTGTTCAAGAGGTCAGGAGAGAGGTGTTAAGTTTCTGCTACATGCAGAGAACTTTTGCACAATTCCTGCCAGATTAAGGGCACTTCTCTCTAAAATTGGCAGTTTCATCACATCAGGAACACCTCTAAATCCCTATTGTAAAAATAAGTGAAAACTCTTTCCCCACCCTTAGGCAAAGAGTTTTACTAGCACTGTTTGAAGAAAAGAGCAGCTCGTATGTTCAACGAGCCCTGAAATACAAAAAAGGTAATATTCAAGGTTGTCCCAAAGGGTTTGATGAATAATTTACTCTTTTATTTATTTTTTTATGTAAGCAGCTCTGTACACCATTGTTACCAGTGGTTATGAATATTTTCATACTTTATCACTGAGTTTTAAGAGAAAAAAATGCTTATTCTATGCAACTAAACAGAGAGGGAAGGGAAATATGGGTACTACAGCTCTGAAATCCCTTGGCTGATATTTCTATTACCTGTGAAATTGCCTTTTATTGCAATGTCTAGCCTGGAAAAATTCTGGAACATCTTATGTTATTCTTTTTATAGTTCTTTGAACAGAAGCAACTGGATCAAGCACCACAATTGAAGACAGCTTCAAAACACTCTCTCTCCCTCACTCATGCTTTTGAAAATCAGCTACCATTGGCAAGAGAATGTCAATTATTTCCTCTCTAGGATGAGGCTCGGGGGATGTAGACTATATTTTCCTATATATTAAAACAAAAGTATCCCAAAAATTCAAAGCCAAGTAAGCATCTTTCTGGGGCATGTCTGTGGCACCTGGCAGTAACTATGTCAGTGATCAGGCTGCTTCTGGAGCCTCATGGACGGCACAGCTCTTAGTGTGGCTGTGGAGAAAAATGTTTGTCATCTATTACAAGTGTAGGTGAGTAGGGAATCACCACAACTTGCTATAGAATCATAGAATGCTAAGGGGTTGGAATGGACCATAAAGACCATTTCATCCCAGTGCCTCCCTGCAATGGACAGGGACACCTCCCATTAGACCAGGCTGCTCAAGGCCTTACCCACCCTGCTCTTGAAAACTGACAGGGTTGGGGCATCCACAGCCACCCTGGGCATCCTGTTGCAGTGCCTAAATTTCCCCTGACTCAGCTTATACCCATTACTCCTTGTCCTGTCCCCATAGTTCCTGATGAAGAGTCCCTCTCCATCTTCCCTCTGTCTCCCATCAGATATTGGAGGGCTGCAGTGAGGTCTCCTCACACAACCTTCTCTTCTCCTCCAGGCTGTACAGACCCAGCTTACTCAGCCTGTCTTTGTGGGGGAGGTGCTCCAGTCCTCTCTTCTCAACTTTGTGGCCTCCTCTGAAGGAGGACCCTCCTCTGTTGGAGCCTCCTCTGCTCCAACAGTTCCATGCCCTTCTAATGTTGGGGCAGATATGATAACCAGAGCTATCCTGCAGTTATCCTATAGTGCTTGAATTTTTAACTGACCGAAAGCTACACCTCTTTTCCTAAAGGCACATGTCCCTGACTACTCTCACTTGCCTGTACCTCCAGCTTTAACTTTTCTTACTTTCATGTAGCTTCCTTAATGTGTTCATACTGATAGTGGGAGTAGGATAGAATGAGGGAGCTGAAAGTTTGTAGAGGGAGTTAATAACAATCAAGAGCATGTGAGACCTGGGAGCTGTGACCAATTTCAAAGCTCTTGCTGGGTTCCCATTTCTTTCAGGAGTTTACCAGTACAGAGTAGCAAAATTCACTCTGATTTTGGACTATAGCATATGGTGTGGCAGTGGTGGTAGTGTTTGAATGAACTGAAATGCTGACATATTCGTTTCTTCTTCGACTCCTCTCCCATTCTGTCCTCCCAGTAAATATTTCCCTGGTGTGATGAGGAAAAGGTATCCAAGTGGTCACAAAGCTAATCCTTACATTATACATGTTGCAGTAACTGTTTCTGATTCTGTCATATCCTTACTCAGCTGAGGTTGTATATGATTTCAACTCTGTCTTTATCCATCAACCCTACATATTATTTTGTTTTATCAAGTGTCATTTGTATTTCTGTAATCCATAAAACATCCATATAAAATTAAAGCAGTGTGCATAAACAGCAATGGATGACTGCCCTTAAATCCAATAGACAGCTTTTTATCAATATGATTCAGTTGTGGAGGGAATCTCCAGATAATAGTTGAATAGAAAACTAAAATCCAATTAAATCTAAAGTAGTGAGTACATAGCAGGTTCAACATGTTATTTCTGCATGGCCAGTATTTAAGTTTGATCCTATTCTCAGGAAAGTTAGTGGAAATCTTTACACTATTTCTAATTTCATGTCTGAGCATCTATTTAGAGGGCATATTTGCATTTAAAATAGTTTAGGGTCAGAATTATATCTCTCCTGCTCTGGATAAATTTATGCTATATAAAAGTTATCATTTCTACTATTTTACATATGAATTTTCTCATAAAATGCCTCATATGACAAGAAGGGAAGAAATCTCTTTCAGCTGAAGCTGTGAGGGTAAAGGTCAACATTATGTTTACTCACACTTGGAATTTGGCAAGATAATTGGGATAATGTCAGATACAACATAGATCAAAGTTCTACTTTATAAAATTCCAGTCTTAGGGATAGCACATCCCCGGAGAGCAGGGTGTGCAGTAGGAGTTATTTTAACAGCAGAAAGCATTACCAGCAATATTGTCTATGGCCTCTCGTTTTCTTTGTAGACACTCAATCTAAACACTATCCATTCCTCATATCATGTTTGAGAGCCACAGAATTCAAGGGAAATTGAGCACTTAAGGTCTAAGCACTGAGGACTTAAGCATAAGATCACAGTGTGTCAAATTTCAGTGTACCATTTCTGCTGGCCTTGAGCTTAGTCTAATGTTTGGTGAAAGCAGCTTTTATAAAGAGAGAAAGTTTGAAGCTGAAAGCAAGAAGAGTTGAGAATTCCTTGGTGGTTCCAGTTGCTAAAACCAGAGCTGATGCAGCTTCTTTCTCAATTGTACTTGGCTGACCTCAGCCATCAGACATTGTTTTTCTGTCATTGCCTTCTCTCCTATATTATATTTTTCTGCTTCATATGTTCTCCTCATACTGGACTCTATACCTGCAGCAAACAAGGCATCTGTCAAATTTTCTGCAAAACAAATTTATCTAATGCTTCTCATCTCTCAGGTTTTTTTATCCCTTAACTTTTTCCTGTGACTTTTAACCGAACTGCCTCTTTCAGTTCTGACTACAGTATTGTTTCAAATCCTGTTCTTTGTGTCTTTTGGGACTGTACTGCCATCAAACGCCTTTTAAAACTGCTCACTTGGCCTCCTAGCCTTAAACTTGAAATCATCAGCAAACCCCTGACCTTTGCACACACTTTTGATGCATTAAGTGTTGTGCTTGAAAGCTGGTACTATACTAAATAGCCTTTTGCTAAATTTTTCATCTTGCCTCAAGGCAAGGTAATAGATCACCTAGGGTCCTTTTCATTGTGTTTNTGTGTGTGTGTGTGTGTGTATGGTTGCTGTCAGACTAGCTGATTGCTTTTTTGCCTCTCTGTAAGTACTGGCCAAGTGTTAGCACTCACGCAGTCTGTTGAATTTTCTGAGGAATAAGAGATTGGCCACATGCAGGGAATAGAGTGAAAGGAAGAGAGAAGCAAGATTATAAATTTTCAAATGGAGACTTTTCTGGCTAAAGAAAATACAAGCAAAATTCTTGAATCAGAACAGTTACTGTATTGGAATTATCTGTCCTTTCATTATTTATCTAGATTTCAACAGTTTCTTGACTATAAGCAGTTAAGATTGACATTTGGATGAATATATCCTCTGGAGGCATTTTATTTGCATATTTGGTTTTTTTGCATATACTTACTTAAATGGCAGAATCTGGTAAAATCTGCTGCTCTCAGTTACTTGTTCAGGTTTTCTGACAATGGAGAGGGCTGCTTAAGAGACACTTGCAGAAGCTTAGCCTTGCATTAGAAACTAAAAACTAACTACTCTTAATTTTGGCATGATTAATTTTTTTTTCCTTTTGTTTTTTTCTGCTCCTAGGTGGTACAGCCATGTTCTAATCCTTTGCTGTGACTTTATAGATGAAGTCTTATAATCAAAAGTAGCCAGCTTCCCATGTATTCTATCCCAAAGAGAAATGTTGGGCTGATGCAGAGACTACTGACTGCTACTTTATCTACACTTTGCACCCTAAATACCCCCTAGCAATCAACCATACTGGTGTGGAGAGGGAGTAACTTCATTACAACAAACAGAAATTCTACTGGTTTACATCAGTTCAATTAAGAACATAATTCAGCTAATCACTGATTTGCCTTTAAGTGTTGCCTTTTACATGTGACAAATGTTCCAAATTGTTCTTCTGTAAATGAAGGTTGCATTTATACTGCCAGCAAGCTATTTTCTTTCTGCCACTTCTGGTTTGCCAAAGGAACAGTGGGAGAGACACATCATCATGGCAGCAAATATTTTTGAAATTTAATATCTTCATAATTGCATAGTCTGCAGGAAAAGAAAAAGAAAATGTCAATAGCTGTACTCTAAATATGTCAGCAGTCTCCATCAGTGTCTAACAGATTAGACAATGCTATTTTGGTATCACAGGATTGCTTTTATATTTTAAAAGTTTACTGCTTAGATTTGCTTATTTAATAGCAACAACATATTTTTTAAAAAATTAGTTTTGTATTCAGTTTTTATTCTTTTTTGATTTTCAATTCAAGACATTCATAGGAAAATTTTTCTTCTGAGAATTTACAGGTAAATGCATAATATATAATGGCAAATCTACATGTGTTGACAGTAATTATGTTTACTGTGTGTAAGTAAGGGAAATTAAAACTGTATAGAGGTTGCAAAACTATCACAGCATGTCCTATTAGCAGAAAGTCATTTTGCTGGGAAACAGATGTAGGCATGTGCAGCCACTTGCTTACATGCACATTAGCAATTGCACATGTTTGCAAAGGAGAAGTTTATAGACAAGAATTGCACAGTTGTGTCTATACCTGCCTGTGCATTAATACATCTAGATAATTTCTTAATGTGGTACAATTCAATTTTTTTTTCTTGTTTCATTCTTATAATAAGATTTAAAAACAAAACATTAAATCAAGGATTTTTTTTTTTTAATTCTGGTCTCTTCTCATGTTAGTTATTGCAATTTTTTTTTCAATAAATTATGGAAGTCTGGTGTTAAAAAAGGCCAAGTACACATCCATTTAATGTAAAGCAGCAATATGATTAGAAATATATGGCCTGTTTTTCTTAATAATGTTAACACTCAAAAGGGTGTCAATAACTGTACCTCCATATAACTTCCTTCATAAAAAGAATGTAAGGCAAAGAAAGTAACTACTAGCTAAAAATAAATTGGTCTTGCAATGCAGTCCAGCATTGAAAGCTGTTGATGCATTTCATGAAGCTACTGAGAGTCCCTCAGAAGGCTTTCTGGAAGCAGCCAGAGATCACTTCTGTTAAGCATTAAGTGGAAAGTGCCTCAGTTTCCTGCCAAACCTCATTGCACTTTCTGTCTGAAGTGTTGGGCCATGAGGCTGCTGCTACCTCTGTCTCATCTTACACTGCTTTAAGAACTGTCCATTTTGTCCAGCATGATAAAGCTCCTTTTCATGTTTTCTACTTTAGTAGCTGAGCAGACACAAAAATCCTGTGAGTTCACTCCCCTACTCCCCTCTCTTCCCCTTCTCTTCCCCCCTCCACCCCCTTCCCCAGTATAAGTCTTAGGACTTTGATTTTATACGCTCTAGTATTTTATTTTAATTTTTTCCATGATACTTTGATATTTTCCTACAGAAAGGCAGTACAGGGTGTATTTTGTCCCCAAAATTATCTGTCAAAATAGTAGATCATATGATTGACTGAGAAGATATGCCACCTCTGGAAAAATTAAATCAGCAGCCTTAGTTTGCAGCTGGAGAAAAATATGTTTGGAGGGAAACTGCTTTTCTGAGACAAAATCAAAGGCGATGTTGAGGCAGCCAAATTGGAGTAGTATAGAGACCCTGATCCTAATAACAACAAGTCCTGCATTTTGAGAAGCTTTAGAATTTGAACCATGTCCTCTACTGAAATTTGGATTCAAGCAGAATACTTTTTGCTGGCTTACCACATCCTAGAGATTCATTTCCTGTCATAACAGGGGAATTACTACCTTACCTGCTCCTGTACTACTCTCTCCTTAATTATCTACTTTGCTTAGGCTTTTATGTTTTAAACACATATAGTACTCACTTCATGAATAAGGCTGGGTGGCTGACTCTTCAATGGACACTTGCTTTTGAGGGTATTGCAGGGAGTGTAACTCCCTCTGCTCTCTGGGCTTATATTAGGGCAGTCCAGGACTGTGCACTGATCTCCCAGCCTTGCCGTCTCCCACTAATATTTTCTGCAAGGAATGACACTTGAAGTGAGTTATGAACTATTTTTCCCAAAAAAAATTTACTTTATTTGGTGTTTACAGCAAGCCCTATGAAGAGCACCTGAGGGAACTGGGGTTGTTTAGCCTGGGGTAAAGGAGAGCCAGAGATGACTCTAAATACTCTTTAAAACTTCCTGAGAGGTGGCTGTAGCCAGGTGAGGGTTGGTCTCTTCTCTTGTTTCCCAGTGACAGAATGGGAGGACACAGCCTCAAGCTGCACCAGGCAAAGTTTAGGCTAGATATTAGAAAAAAAATTCTTCATAGAAACAGGGGTCCAGCATTGGAATGGGCTGCCCAGAGAGGTAGTTGAGTCACTGTCCCTGGAGGTGTTTAAAAAAGGACTTGTTGAGGTGCTCAGTGACATGGTTTAGCTGATAAGGTAATGGTAGGTCACAGGTCTGTGACTCTTTAAAGTGTCTTGGTTTGAAATGGGTTAAGTCTTCATATTATGTGCCATGTTCTGGTGTGAGTTTAATTATATTGGTCCAAAATGACATAATTACTCCACATATCAGAATGATTCACTAAGGCTGAGGAAGATTCTGTTCAAAAAATTTAAAAACAGATTTAAAGGAGAACAGACTTTTAAGGCCAAGGCTTTGTTGATGTTGTTAGAAGTAAACATGTATATGTTAGTACAAACATTTCATTGAAAAAATCAAAAGGTTAATGCTAATCATTTTAGAACACTACATATCATACTTTTTCAAATGCTTTTTTTGACCTTTAGCACTGATTTTTTTTTTTTCCTTGCTTGCCAGTTAGCATTTTTAAATGATTGTGAATCAGACGTTCTGGAGAATTCAGGGTTCATAGCCAGCAAAAATACTGTTTTCTTCTAATGCGTCTAGAAATGCTGGATCAAAGACACAAAATGAGTCAGGGAAGGATGTAACTGGGAGTGATGCCCAGGACAGGGAGCAGCAGTGATTTTACCCACCAAGTGATACAGACAATCATTAACTGAAGCTCTTAACAGCCTTCTCTAGCCCTCAGGTGAACCCTTCTCTAATCATTCAGTATTCAGTCTAAGATGGTTAAGACTGTGGTGAAACATTTGAATCATAGAATCATTAAGTTAGAAAAAAGGCATCCGGTCCACCCTTTGACCGATCACCACCTTGTCAACTAAACCACAGCACTAAGTGCCATGTCCAGTTGTTTCTTGGACACTTCCTGAGATGGTGACTCCACCGCTTCACTGGGCAGCCTGTTCCAGTGCTTAAAATGGACTTTACCCTTTCGATGAAGAATTGAAAAGGGTCCTGAATTTCTTCTCAAATTGAACCTCCCCTGTCTCAGCTTGAGGCTGTGCCCTCTTGTCCTATTACTTGTTGCCTGGAAGAAAAGGGCAACCCTTCACTATCTTTCAGGCAGCTGTAGAGTGAAAAGGTGTCCTCTGATCCTCCTTTTCTTTAGGCTCTGGACAGCCACAGGTTCCTCAGCCACTCCTCAGATGACTCACTCTCTAAATGCTTCTCCATTGCCCTTCTCTGGACACGCTCCAGCCCCTCAATGTCCTTCCTGAACGGAGGGGCCCAGAGCAGGACAGAGAATACTTGAGGTGTGGCCTCACCAGCACTGGGTACAGAGAGCAATCACTGCCCCAGTCCTACTGGACTCCCTGTTTTTGATAGAAGCCAAAGGCTTTCTTGGCCATCTGGGCACACACTGGCTCATGCTCAGCTGCTGTCAACCAGTGCCCCCAAATCCTTTTCTGCCAGACAGCTTTTTAACCATTCTGTCCCAAGCCCGTAGCATTGCCTGGGGTTGTTGTGGCCAAAGTGCAGCATTCAACACCTCACCTTGTTGAACCTCATACAATTGTCCTCAGCCCATCATCCCAGCCTGTCCTGATTCCTCTGTAGAGTCTTCCTACTCTCCTGCAGATCAACACTCCCACCTAATTTAGTGCTGTCTGCAAAGTGCATTTGATGTCCTCATCCAGATCATCAATAAGTATTCTGAACAGGACTGGCCCAATACTGAGCCCTGGCTAACTCTGCTGGAGACTGGCCACCAACTCCACAAGGCATTGCTCACCATGACTCTGTGGGCACAGTCATCCAGCCAGTTTTTAACCCAGCTGAGTGCACCTGTCAGTCATAGTCATATGCCAACTAGTCATTAATTAATATTTGGTTAAAATTAATTACAATAATTACCCATGGTACAAGATATGTGTATGACTAGTCCTATAAAATCTTTTTTTACAGACACTTTTAAAAGTCTCTTCCATAGTTCCTGTACATACTCATTGTTTCATGCCTACAAATAGCATATTTGCTAAAACAAAGGCATCAACTTTTTATTTGATGAGATAAAATGTTCAGTGGTTTCAGCTTCTCTAAAGTGTAAGATCTTCCAGTAAATTTTTGGTTAATTTATAGTCAATTGCCTTTCTAACTGTATGCCATTTCCTTCATTTCCGCATCCAAATCAAGTAGTTGATGTTGGCTTATAGAACCTACTCCTTGCTGTATGTGCACTTATTTCTTCCTGTTTTACTACATTTGAGTCTTCTCAAGGAAAATCAGAGGGACTTGAGCAGTCTCACAAAAAAAAAAAAAGATCTTCAACTGTGGAATATTTTTAGCCTTTATTTTGACAGACCATGAATCAGGGAACCTTAAAGGAAAAGTATGTCATTTATTGCAGTCTTCTCTGAACATGACAGTGGGTGGACATGGTAACATGACATAATTTTTAAAAAAACAGAGCCTATATGATTTATTACATTTTGAATAGCATGCATCTGCTCAAGGTCCGCATATCAAACACATTTTGTTAATAATAAAATGTCTTGTCAAGCAAGAAACTTCTTGAAAGACTACAGTACACTGTGTGCCTTGACTTCCATGTGCTTCTAGGACTCTGAAACTCTAGCTCACCTAAAAATGCCTCCAAATTTACTTTCCATTTAAAGATAAATTTACTGAAATTAGAAAAATTTCTAAAATAGTTTATTTGCTTTGCATAAATTCAAATGCACTAAAAAAGCTATAAGAAAACTGTTTAACTTCACCTGGGGATCCAGGAAGAGATTCTCTATAGCTGCCTTGTCATTTTTGGTGGTTACCTCCACCATTTATGCAAATGAAGAAACAAATTCTATTTCCCTGTAGTAATATGGTGAAGAATAATTTACTAATTACCTGTCAGAGACAATATATCTTCAAGATCCAGACAATATATTTAACTTGTGACTTTTATTGATCTCAGGTTTGGTAGAAGTCCATAAGCACTTTTAAATTCAGCCTACTGTGAAAACTTAGATCCTACAGAGTTGTGCTTTTTTGGCCAAAACTTAGCTAAGTATCATTAAAAAGTCTCTTTAAAAAAACCAAAAACCAAAAAAACAAAACAAACAGACAAAACAACAAACAAAAAAACCCCCCAAAACCAAAACCAAACCAAACTAAAAGAAAAAAACCAAGAAGGAAAAAATAAAAAGAATATTAAGAAAAAGGAGAATATCAGGAGAAACTTTTTTACTTTAGGTATGACTGAGTGCTGACACAAGCTGCCCAGAGAGGTTGTGTATTTTTTCATCCTTGGTCCTGGGCAATTGGTTTCAGAAAGCTCTGCTTGAGCAGGGAGTATTGATCAAGATAATGCTTATGGGTCTCTTTCCACTTTCTTTCTGTGAATTTGAATATGCAGAGATTTTTCATACTTTCTTTTGAAAAACTTCAAAATTGACAGCTGAATAAGTTAACTTTTTCCATAATTTCACTGTAATTCCAGCAAAGTAAAAGCTCACCTTGTAAGATAATTATTTCAGCTAGCTGTACCTATGAGCACTTCCAGCTAAGAGTGAAGAAAAATGCTGGTGGAGGAGACACAGAGGTTTATATTTGTGTTTTGTTTGCACTAACATATCCCATGCAGCCCAGAAAATGCCATATGGAAAGCATGGGGAGAAGGGAGTAGCTAGTCTTGTGAGATGAATCTTCATGAAATTACATTTCTTGGAAGAATACCAGGGAATGCTGCAAATAAAGCACAGCATATGTGTAAAGATACTGTTGTCTAGACCACTAAGGATTAGGTGTTCCTTCTTCTTTTTTCAAAGCAATGCTGTCTTCTCTGAAAGATGAAGCTCAGTCCCCAATATGTAGTTAGTGGCTGTAAAGAAAACAACTTCCAATGGCATTTATTAGTTGAGCTCGTTTTTAAAAACAAAAGCAGACTGAGCATGCCAGATCTTAATGCTGTGAGAGCTCATGCTCATTTTTGTGTGCTTGACTTCTCCTGGGCCTCATAACCTGACACCACTCATTCACAACACTCTTCATTCTGCTGGCTCAATTGAGTGTTTTTCATAGTTACTTGTAATTAAATGGACAAGATAAAAATAACTTTAGAGGAAGCTCGTTTGCTTTGGAGTGATGAAGGAAATTTGTGCATTCTCTACACAGATGCACAGACCCACACAATCAAGCCACTGATGTGCAGGGAATGGAGACAGGTGTCATTCTTAAAAACAGAGTCTGTACACAACACTGATTGAGTGCAGTTTGGTCTTTTTTTCACATCTCAGATGAAGAGCATTATTAGTTCTTGCTTGTACTTAGCTTTGAATCTTTCTGACTCTATTATCCACTCTTTTTTCCCCCCACTAGAAAAGAGTAGAGAACTTTATTTCCTTTTTTGTTACACAAATCTTAATGCTGGCTTTCAAGGGGACTAAAATGCCATTGTCCTGAATGGACATGCCTGAGGTTAGTCACTATAGCTTTCTTCTGATATTTTCCTGATTTTCCATAGGTGGCACTACTTCAACTTGCCAATGTTCATCAGCTGAAACACAAAAACATTAGTAACTATTCAAAAAATATCCCCATAACAAACAAAAAAGCAAAAAAAAAATCACCTGAAAATATACCATAGGATCTAAAGCTATTTAACAAATGTACCATCTGTAAACTGGCACCCCAAAAGATTTCCAAATGAGAAATAACCAATTCTAACCAAGACTAGAAATTCTTAAATAAGAATTTTCAATAATTAATGCAGCACAGTAAATGCACTTCTAGAATTCCTTCCCAGAACCTCCAGCTAAGTGATTTTAGTAAAATTAGTAAATTCCTTTTACCCCTACTGTTAAGACAGAAACTCAGACCTTTTAATTCTGTCACTGCTTTGCTAAAACTGCAGTTTGTTGAAAGCAGCCATAAGGGCAGACACAAAGCAACTTTATATCAGAAAATTATTAGTGAATTAAGTTAATCCCTTAATAAATTTCCAGAGTGGGGTTTGGAAGATATGCTCTGTTTGGTTGGTGAAGCATCTAAACTGGATTCCAGTTCAAAAGCACTGTTGCCCAAAGACTTGGTCTACCAGATTCAGCTTGTGTCTGCCATGAAAATAAAATGATGGTTAAGAGCTAGAATAACCTTGATGAGTCAAGACTGAGATCAAATGCAGAACAGTCACTATTTCCTACTAAGCATCCACATATAAGTGAACATGCGATATTGCAAGATTCAGCATTTTAAACAATAGAACAATTAGGAAAAGACTATTGTAAACCAGACTTGTAGTTATAGAGAGATGTGCTTGCAAAACAGATGGTTCAGTCTGTGAAATTGCATTAAAATGCTCATATGGAGAATTTTCCTTTGTGCAAATTTGCAATAGCTGCTAATTATTCAGGAGTTGAGACCCAGAAGAATTATCACATCATAAATCTACATTACATGTTATTATTAACTGTAATTTTTTTGTGAAGTAAATGGAAGCAAGTTGGTTGAAACTTTTAGTAGCTAAATGACACTTTCAGCTTATGTGGATATTTAGCAGCCTGATCTCTACTGTGACTTGGAACATGAAGGTGGAATTATTAATTTTGTTTTATGGTACTTGAAAGTAACTTAATTAACTTGCAGACTTAACATTTTAAAAATAGAAAATACTCAGCTCATTCTTAGAGAATGCAGAATAGCAAACAGCCCAGATTCTTGGAGACCATGGCTTCTACAATTTTCCTATGCCATATTTTTTCCCTGCCTCATGCTAGACATACCACATCATTACACAATTTTTTTTCACAGCTTTCTTTTACAGTGCATGTACAACTTTGTTAGTGGGTCCACACTCAAGTTTCTGAGTAAGAGGTTCCTGTGGATTTTTCAGTAGTTGGACACTGCTTTTGATTTATCCGCAACTAAATAGGTGCTCCTAGTTTAGGATGTTTTTCATTTTGTTTTGTTTTTTCCCACCTGCTGTTTTGTTTAAAAAAAATTGGTGTGACAAGGTTCTCCTAGAAATCAACAGTGAGGTACAGACAGCAATTCAACATGTGTGACAAGAGACGTGTTGATGTAGGTAGTATAAATCACTTCCTGAGGAGCTAATCTCCCTCCTGACTGCAGTGTAGTGCTTGAGAACTAACTGTGACAAGTCACCACAACTTTCGGTGGATACAGCTGTTGAGGTCGATCCCACATGTGAAGTATCAGGTCAGAACTTGCCCCTTGCAGCAGCCTCAAGTAGGCTCTAGTGGACTTGAACTTCCTTCTTCAGAATATGGTCTTATGGAGAGAAAAGCTCTCTGAAGAAGCAGAAACAAAGAGAGAAGCGCATCAGCCACTGTGAGTACTCAGCAGTGGAAAATAGAGCAAGGTAAAGAATGTTATCATGCTATTGTAAGTTTACAGTGCATCCTGAACTTGGTGTGAGGTTTTGGTGCCCTCATCAAAGTGGGTATGATAGAGTGGGGAATGTAATAGGGTCACAAGGCTGCACAGAGAAGCTGTGGAAACTCCACTGCTGGAGGTACCAAAATAACAACTTGAGCCTAACAATGAAGGTGACTCTCTTGAGCAGGATTTTGAACCCAAAGACATCTAAAAGTCACCTGCTTCTTGAATTATTCTATGATGACTGGTAAGGGATAACATCTGTAAGAGGACAAAAAATTAAATTTAGTCTCTTCAACTCTGGCAAATTTTGGAGACACTCTGGTTTTCAAAAACATAAATAGCTTTATAGAGGTTGGGTGGACAGACAACTGTGTCCCTTTTCCACTCTAAAGGAAGAGATCTGAAACTACATGCATGCTGCCAATCTAAAATGAAGATGAGGAAACAGATTCTCTTCACAGAGCAGAAAACAGGCCTGTGGGACTCTGCTAAATCACACAGCAACTGTTAAAAGGTTACCTCAGATCAGGGGGACACAGAAGACATATTTGAGAGGTATGTCAGGAT
>VWZN01021050.1:146052-169101 GCA_013396955.1 Regulus satrapa | reverse complement strand
AAAAAAAAAAGAAAAAAAATGGACATTTGTCGCCTTCAGGATCCTCAGGAAGCAAGAGAGGGTGTTTGTTTCTTTATCATGGAGTTAAGAACATCAATGATAACTTGTATGCTTACATACTTTTTTTTGATCTTATCCTTGAACACATTACAAAGGGGTAAGATTTGTTTAATCATCTTTTATTTGCTAGTTTCATAATATTTCCAAACAATTTTCCATTACCCTTTTCTGCGAAGGTCATCCCAAAAATATTTATCTTGGCTGACAGCAAAATGAAGCAGTGTAGCTGACACAGATTAGTGGATTGAAAAATTACAAGAAACAAATTTGGTTATCTGTGCCTAGTACCATTTGAGACGTCTTTTCCGTTCTTTGTGACACCAGTTCACTTGTGCCTGAGGCTTTCCAGCTAAGTAGCAGCTACCAGGAACCTTTATGTCTGTAATGATTTTTAAAACGACCTCAGGTTAAATATGCAAATCAAATCTATCAATCAGTTATTGTGGAACAAAATTTCTTTCCCTTCTAACCAAAAATATTTGTGAATGATACATTAATTGTCTTAATCACATGGCAATCCCTGCAGAGGTCAGAGCAACTTGTGCTTAGCATTAATAAAAACACAGACAAAAGCATCCATTCCACAGTGTCTGTTTAAATGGAGGGACACGAATCATTTGTTGGCCTCAAGGAGGGGTTTGTAGGTTCCTAAAGACATTCAAATTCACACTGATGTCTGAATAAGAGAAGTATGTATAAAATTGAAGAACCCTGGTTTGTTTCTTTTTCTGCACTAATTCTAAGAGAAAAAATGCATTTCAAATTGCTGTGTTATGTCTTTTTGTTTGTGTTTGGCTTCTTTTAAGTTTTATTTCATAGTTCCTAGAGAAAAAAAAAAAATCTTAAAATAACTCCTTTCATACTCTCTTTTATAGGAACTCCATAAATTGCTACTGGAAAATTGGTTCACTACTCTTATAGACTTATAAAATATTTCAGTAATCTTTCCCAGAGTAGTAAAACATGTATTTTTCAGCAAAGTAAGCAAATATAATATGGGACACACATAATTCTCAGACCTGTTGGGTTAGAAGGCACTGGACTGACTTTTAGTATGATTTAAGATCTTTGAAGAAAGGAGAGGATGAAGAGGGGCAAACATTCAAATATGATTCAACAAGAAAGGACAGCCCAGAACAGAACATATCAAATGAAGGTACTCAGAGTGGGTAGAAGAAGTTAAGACAAAAAAATTACAACAGAGAAAGTCATAGCAGCATTAAAATTTTGAGGTAACATTTGAATGATACTGTGCTGAACTCAGCAAAGACCTCTCATGACTTGTGTTCTTCGACTTTGTCTTAGTAGTAATTGCAAGAAAAGAGGTGTGATAGGAATTGCTCAAATTACTTTGAGAAGTATTTAATGTCAGTTTTGATAAAGAAAAAATGTGTACTGAGTATATTGAAACTTTATATAGATCCTGTTTTCACAGATACGCTTGCATGATCCTAATTGGATGTCAAATACAATTGATAGGATTGATTCAGGATGGGATTAGTTGTATTAGATGGAAATGTGACTTTAGCCATTTGGAAATAAATATCTACCTCAAGCTACTTGTATAGGCTGTCCATACTGTCAGTGCAGCAGACAAATAACTCCAGTGTGACTCATCCTGTCCTGAGTTTGGTGCCTAAGATAAGTGAGATCAGTTACCATTTGGAGGTGTCACTCTTTGTCTTCTGAACACAAGTAGTGTAAGCATTCACTATTAGATAGTTAACTCAGAAGATAAATTTCACTTTCTCAGTCTACATTACCTGACATTAAAACACTCATCTTTTCCTAAGTGAAAGATTTGTGGAGTTGTGAACACCTGTTCACAATTTGTTATGGTCACAGAGATAATACAATGTATTTAAACTTTGATTTTGTGAATAGTTCATTTGCAGCAATGAAAAGGAATGTTGGGAAATTACTCAGCTTTCTAGTGAAGTCACAACTTCATTAGAAAGAACTTCCACAGTATCTTCAAACCAGTGGAGCAAGTGGGATAAGAATTAAGAATTCAATTTTATATTTTTAAAATTCATATACATTCTATGCAAGAATCTTATACAAAGAAAATCATTACCCATTTTTTCCTGAACTGTAAAATACAACTCCCTGTTATGTGCTGCATAAGCCATTACATCTGTTTTTGTGACACGCACTGTGAGATATGACATAAAGTTCCCTTGCTTTTTTCTCTCTGCTTTCTGTTATTTAATATTATTTTCAACTTTTTTCTTTTTTCCTTTTTTTTTTTTCATACAGAAAATAACCATACCAAACATTGCTGATGATGGTGAATATATGACCTGTGGTAAGAGCATGGATGTGAGTTTTATTGTTCCATTTGCATTTATAACTGCTCCATTAATGTTGTTCACCCTGTGGAATTTTCATAGTTTGAGCAATGAAAATGGATGTAATGGGTTCACTTCTATCCCAGTATTTCATTACACAGAATAATTCCAAGAAAAGTTAGCATGGTATCCTTTCAGCTCCTACTGTGCCGGTGCTAGTGTACTGGAAGATTGTTGAGATCCTGGGCATTTGCTACATTTATAGAAACTTTGGTATTCCTTCTTCTGGAATATTCTTCTAGCTTTTACTTAAAGGATAGATCTCTAACTAGCCCTAAAGAGGGACTGTCACCCAGAATTTAAACTACAGTATGACACAATGCTCCACAGCGTGACAGGTCCACAGCCTCCTTTTATACTCTGATGTGCTTTGTCCCACTCTGCTGAGAGACATTTATTTGTCCATGCTATCTGAAAATTATCTTCTCAAATGCCTAATAAACAATTAGTGCATTAAGAACCACACCACAAGTTGTTTTTCACAGACCAGTTCAACACTAACTGAGCTACAGAACTACATCCCTTTTGTAAGCTTTGGTTTTCACATGAATATGATTTAGATCCAAAATTTACATTTTTGGGAGAACAGGTTCTGAATGAAAGAGGAGGAAGCTTACTGGTAGTAGAGGATTCTTCCCCCCTCCGCAGCCAGCATATTCCGCCTCTTGCACACCTACTGTCCTATAGCAGTGGTTAGGATCCTTGCTGTAGCATTTCCACCCTTATATATACTGGAAGAGAGTAAACCCACAACTTTTACATACTGTTCTTTGGCTTTTTTATTGTTTGTCATTTGTTTGCCTTTTTGTTTGTTTGTTTGTTTGTTTTTAATGCCCATGGCATTATATAAAAGAGACTGGTTTTAAAAGAAAGTAACAGCCATGGTTTGGGCTATTTCAAGTAGCTTCTAGGTGTTTGTGATGTGTGCAACTCAGTTGAGCTCTTATGGTTCTTAAATTTCTTAATATTTTTAGACAAAGAAACATGTATTACTTTAATTCTGGTCGCAGTGATTTAGGCACTGATGTACCTTGACAATCCTCCACACTTTCTCAGGGGAACGTGATGTACCTAAGGAGTTTTAGAGACTCAGTCCCTGTAGGTAGACTGTCCATAAGCTTCTGTAGCAGGAGGAGCAAAGACTTTCAGGGATGCAATCTTGGACTAATATCCCATGTTAGGCCTGCAAAGTCCTTAAGCCACATTGAAACTCATGATACTGATGGTGTTTGCAGAGACCTAGGACATCAATTATTCTTTCCTAAGCCCTTCTTCCACACTGTTATAAGATTCCAAAATAGTTGACCTGAATCTGTAGCTGCCTTTCTATCTAACAATAAATTATAAACACAAACATTGTCTGGAATGTTTCGGAAGAATCACGGGAGGACCACAAGTTGCTCAAAAGCCTGCAATTCAAGTAATCTGCAGATGCTGAAAAAACTTTCCACATATGTGTGGTTAATATTCATCATTATGTGCATTTTTTCCAACATGACTAAAAAGCTTTTAGGCCAGTCTTGCATTCCTGCTCGCCTAATTCGAACGATGACCCAGTGCAATCAGTCACAGTGAGCAAAGTGTGCTTTATAGGCAGTAAACACTCTTCCTTTTCTGGGCCTAGTCAAGATTCACTTGTCATTTATCTGATGAGAAACATGGCATTCCCCTTCCTGATTTCTGCTGGCTCTATCTGTTTTGCAGATTACATATCAAAAGTACTCTCTGGGAAACACAGGTTATCTGTGGCACTGTCAATGGGATCTTGTGATCATTTTTGGGTTTGTATATCTATCCTCACAGAAGTATGTATATAAAAATGAATACAGAATGCTGTTGTTTTCTTTAGGACAATGGTAATGTACTATTTGATACTTCATGGCCGAATGATGATGGTTGCAAGGAAAAATGGTCTGAAATCACCAGTAAGGGACTAGGCAAGATCTGGAGCCAAAGCAGAAGTGAAGCTGAGTAAGACAGGACAGTCTGGGCCAGGGGCTTCCTGGGGAAAATGGGGGTTCCCCATGGGGGATCTCTGGGGCAGGGCTTAGCAGCCAGAGCCCATCCTGCCCCCAGCCAGGAGCAGGACAACTGGGGGCATTTGTGCCTCTTTGGGAATGGGGATGGGCTGAGGATGGGCCAGGACAGGGCCTGCAGGTGATGACTGAGATTGGGTTCAGTGAAGGAAATTAGAGATGGACACAACTGCGGGAAAACTCAGCATGAGGATGGGAGCCCATCTAAGGCAGGCCCCAGGGAGGGGGTCAAGCCCTGGCTGAGCTGGTTTTCAGCTCTTCCTTTGCAGCACAACAAAGAGGTAGGGGTGTGTTCAGGACAAGTCCTAAAAAGGACTCCTTGATCAGCTACTAGCAGTGTCTCTATCCACAGGAACATGTATAGTCCTTGCCTACAACATGGGCCAAACACGTGGCCCTAAGATTGTTTTGAGAACACTGGGACACTATGTCTTCATGACATAGTGATGTTCATAGAGTATAACCAATCTCTGCTTAGTAGCCAGGATTCTGCCTTATCAATGTATTCTGGATGTTTTGGACAGATGGACATTGCTTTCTGGACTGCTTGCCTGCATGCTTGCCGGTTTCTCTTCTCTTGCATATAGATCTTAATAAATCATCATATTTAGCCTTCTGAATTATGGAGTCTATGCAGCTCTATTGCCCCAGTCAGGGGCTGAATTCTCCTACATCTAGTATTGCTGCTTCTACAATGTCTTAGATATGTGAGGCATTTTCTTGGCAAAGAGTGAGATAAATTTTGGTGCAATGTGCAAGACCATTGGTGTAAGGGCCATTTCTTTTGGCTGAGTGCTGTCGGCATGGTTCCTCAAGCAGTGGTCTGTGGGTAAGCTCCACCTGCAAGGCCCTGCCCAGTAGCCACCAAGTGGGCATGGAAAGGAAAAGGTGACCAGCCATGTAAGATTCCTGTGATCTTAGCTTATCTGATACTGATGATTTGCTGACTTTGTCTTTAACTTGGTGTTAAGACACCATCTTCAGCCAGGCTATGTGGGCATGAAGGAAAACCTGGCATCTCATTCTGAGGGACAGAGGAGCCTGGGGGTTAGAACCTCCTGCACCATTCAGTTTTATTCCTAAGTGTTGCCCAAAGCTTCTGGCCCCTGTGCAGTGCAGGGCCTGCTTCATGCTCTGTTTCCTGCTCCATCTGTTGCTAAAAGCCTTGCAGAATCAGCGACCCATTGGGATAAAGTTTTTGATACTAGGGGGAAGATGAAAACATAGATGAAGTGTCAAAAAGAGGGACACATCACCAGTGAAATAATCTGTGTAAAAAGCAAAATTCACTGCTTTGCTGTTGTGTCCAGTGTATAACATGTAAAAGGAAAGAAGCAAAGGTATGTTTCTGAGCTCCCTAGGAGCACTCAGAATTCAAACCTACTGCTCCTATCTAATGTCTGTCAAAGTGGCACATCCTACCATATAAGAAGACAAAATCTGAGCTGCCCCCAGGAGCACTTGCTGCTAGATTTGAGGAGTCTATGATTTGGTCAGAAATCAGAAAGAGTAATCCAGCTGCTAGGGAAAAGACATTTTCCCTATGGGTAGCATTGGCTAACAGTTCCTGCTACATTCATATCCAAAGGCAGCTGTCATTCAAGAGCTCTTGCCTACCAAAAGAAATTATTTTGCAACTAAGACCAGCAATTGATATACTGAAAAACACTCTTCAACCTTAAATTGGAGAAGCCACTGCAATCCAAATGTCACTTTAATTTTCACATTACCCAAGTAGAAGCAAAATACCTCTTCTTTCTGCTAAGCAACAGAAACAACACAGTTGAGAAAAATAACTTTAACTTACTCTTGTATTTTTTTAATTAATTACAGCTGATTGACTCAACTGTGTGTTTGGAAATTTAATATTTTGGTCCATATGGAAATATTTACTGCATAAAACAAAGCAATAAATACTTTTTAGTCATATGGAAATACTGTACATTAGTAACTACATAAACATGCATGAAAAGAAATGGCTTCTGAGCAGCTATTTTGAAGCTCTGACTTGGGACCTTGAACCTTTTTGAGAAGCAGCTGTTTTTAAAGCTTTCCTTCTCTCCTTTTCTCCTGATAAGTACGTATATTGAAGATATTTGCTTATCACAGTGTTTGTGTGTTTGTTTTATAAGTTCTGCAGAAAATTTAGAGTAAATTGTCTTCCTAATGTAAACACATATATTTGTTAATGAGGTAGAAACCAATCCTTTTTATGATATTTCACTAGGATACATCCTTGATGCTCTTTGCCCAACATCTTGTGTACCATTTAAAAGACAAATTAATTAAATAGGGCATAAAGTGTAGATCAATGTTGGAATCCTGGGTGGTAAGCAATCACTGTTCCAAAACTCAGATGTTCCTTGTTCCCTTTAGAATTCATAAGCTTTCTGGCCAGCAATAAGCTGCATTTGGGGTTTCTAATTAATAAGTGCTGAGAATACAGGATACAAAGCAATAACCTGGTATATGTTCATTTTTCTGATTAAAACAAATTTAAAAACTTTCAGTTTGTTAATTTTGTCCTTCCAAGTTTAACATTGAATCAACTGTTTCCTGTCTAAATCATTTAAGCTTTATGCCAATAAAAATATCATCTGTCTCCCACAGCTGGCACACTGTTGGCTTAAAAGCATAAAGCTGGCATGCAGTGTGTATCCTGTGTCCTGAATCCTTGGGCTGAAATTGTGTACTCAGAATTGATTTTTCATCATATATATGTTTCAGGGAAATAGCAGTAAACAGTACTGCAGTAAAATCAGATGCGAATTACTTGCAAGCCACAGATACTTCTAATCTCTGCCTAGCTTTAGGTTCTGTCACTTTAGCTTCAAAAGATAAGCTGTAGTTTGGTTTATGGATTTGGGTTAACTGTATAGGAAGTTTAACATTGACTTCATGGGTTCAATTTCTCCTACACAAAGAAGTGCTGTGATTAGTAATAACTCTGTAATAATGCTTGAACTCTTAGAAACATTTGGCCTTTTACAATTTCCTGACAGAAGGCAGGTATTCTTGCCTGGTGTACAGTAATATAATGCATTATTGTAATGACTTAATTGCCCACAAAGAAAAGTGGTGGGTGACACAAAAGTCATAAAACATTTCAAGTTAATTTGGGGAAAAAAATACGTCTGGGAAAAAGATCAAACATGAGCTTATTTTCCCTTTCTTTCTTTCCTTGGAAATGCTCATGGTAAATAAGACTGAGAAGACCTTACAGTACGAAAAATCTTAATCTGCTATTTCAATTACTAGGTATATAAAGTGACTCTGAGATGAGATTATTATGTTGCCAACTGAAATAGAGAAATATACCAGAAATTTTTATGCAATCTGTACATAAAAGCAGAAGAAAATGTGTAATAACATCATTGCTATTAGTTCACAGAATATGATAAGTTCAGGCAGTATAAAACAGTATACAGTATGATCTAAATGAACCCACTTGAAGCTTGATAAAGCATACACATTACAGAAACAAATGACACAAGAGTTCAGTCAGATGCCTTTAATCTTCTTTCTGGTTTTAGCCATTTCTTTTTTCACACTACTGATTAAAAGCAGCAAAGAACACATGATTTGGCTTATGCCTTTTAACTTGTAACATTAGAAGAGCACTATCAACTTTGGAAGTTATTTTGCATTCACATTATGAACATTGCTTGCATTCCTAGCCGTACGAAAATGCATGGCAGTTTGGCAGTTCTCTTATTAACTTTAGCTGGGCCAGTTTCTCCCCTTTTTATATAAACATAAGGAAACTTGAGCACCAAAACACTGAATAGTGTCACAAACAAAATGACACAAAGAACAAGGGAATTTTTTTTCTTTAATTTCAAGGAAACAGTAGTGGCCTACAGGCTCCTGTGTGTGTGTGCTCCTGTATCTGCTCAGAGATATCAGTCATTATATGTTCTTGGTCTTTTTCATCTATATGCGGCTTTACCTTAGTGCTTGGGCACATGTTAAATTTCATGCACATGGGTAAACCTCTTGAAAACAATAAATCTATTAGGTTTTTATTTATTGGCTTATATGTTTTCCTCAAATGGAATATAATATGGGAGTTAAAAAGGGCAAAAGATGGAGATGTAGTATAATTAAACAAATATAAACAAATCACTCAAATTTATTGCAGTCTACTAAAACTAACTGTCACTAAACTACTATTGTGTCACTAAAACTAACTTTTAGTTAGTTTTGATACCCAAGATCATGAAATACTCCCCATACTTGGGCATCTGCACTCCATGTATTGCTAACATACTACTCTGGGGTGGAGAATTGCAGTCATATTGCAGTGGGGCTCAAGAAGTGGAGAGAGCAAAATAAAAATGTCCATTACAAAACTAAAGAAGGACAGTTGTGCTGCCTGCCCTTACTTTAATTAAAGAAATTGTGTCTACACAAGGGTACACAAATACAGCTGGTGTATGCCTCCTTTTTGTAATTCAATACTAAAAAAGAAAAAATACTGGAGAAATTTATGAGCAGACTTTCATGAACAAGAAAAAAAAGGGCAGATTTTACTTCCCAGCCTCTGTGTTTGTTGCCTTATCTTCCTCTATGGAAAACATATGGACTAGAAAGGTGTGGGGTCTGAGGCTTATCTGCTAAGCATGGAAGGTGAGAACATTTGTGACATTCAATCACAACAGCTATTCTAGAAGAGTAACACAAAAAAAGCACCTTTAACTTACATGCAGACGGATTTTATAGATGGCAGAGAGCTGTAGGAACAACAAGATTCATTAAACTTGTGGGCAGCACAAAAATGTTATTAATGATGGTTCCCATTTTGCAATTTATTTAAAAGCAAACTCACAGTGAAGGGGTGAGGAGGTTTCCCAGTGCAACTTAGAGTAAAAAAACCCAACCAAATCAAATGCAAAAACAAACTTTGATTTTAAAGCAATTCCACTACTTAGACCTATGTGATTTAGGAAATTGGTTTGCTCTCTGAAGGTTCTCAGAGACTAGGTTTCTTTTGCAAACCAAGTGCTGACTGCAGGGCACTTTGCAGAGAAGACACATTCTTTCTCTAGGAAAAGTCAAGAGATTTAATATCAGAATATCAGAATTAGGCAGAGCCAGACAAAGCAAAAGCAGGTGCTCTGTACTAGAGGAACAAAGTGGGGGGAAATGATGATTTATGTTTAGAAAGGCTAAATGTTTTTTTCCCAGACTTAGGAATGTTCTTTTTTTCATTATTATTTCTTTTAGTAAAAGGTTTTTGAGAGGAAAAAAACCTGTGGTTTCAAGAGAATTTTTTCCTCAAGACATATAAAAGTTGTGCAAGAAATCTTTAATTTTTTTTCTGTCCAAAATGTAGTTTTCAAACCTGGAAATACTTGATTTTTATTTTTTCACTAGACACACCTTATGACACCATTCATGTTCCTGCTGTTTCTTGGTAGACACATGAGGGGAGCCACAGACAGGGTACTTCTGACATTTCAACAATGTGTAGTGCCCCTGCTCTATGTGGGTATTTGATCTGTGTGGCTATTGCTGTGAAAAGCTGCATTAAATTATTTTTTCCCTCATGTACAGGGAATACTTTTCTTTTACTACTTTTCTTTTAACCAATAACAAATTCCATAAGTAAGCCTCACTTAATTTTTATTTATTTTATTTATTTATTCTATGTACATGCATACATGCATGCATACACAAAAACTCTACCCCTCAAGCTCTGTCTCATTTTTAGACTAGGCTAACATTTTTAAGAAAAATATTTTATAAAAGACTAAGTATTTACCCTCTGCATAACTGCTACTCAGTATAATCTAGAGTAGTTGTGGGGAGAGTCCTTCATCTCTTTTAAAGATTTTGATTAATTCTATTGAGTTGTTTCATTCATTGACCATGTAAAGTACAGAAATGTTCTCAGAAAGAGCTACTACTCCCTTCTTCCCATTGATGCTGCTGTTTTCTATTCCCTCACACACCACCAAAGAACAGAAGGAAAAGAAGAAAAAAGAGTCTCTCTTCCCTCTTCCCCAGAGCCTCAGAAACTGAATCTCTTTTGGCTGGAAAAATCATAGTAGTATGTTACTTTTACCTATGGGGAAATTTAAGTTGGCATATAATGACTACTTGATTTGCTTAAAAACCATTTTTGGTCCTAGTCACATTTGCTATTAAAACAGTAAAGACTATGTCTGTCTGCTGTCATACCTAGAACTGGAAAACCTTTGTAAGCTCACCTTTCTGAACCTAAGCGGAAAGATTGATTTATGTTTTTCCTCTGTCTTTCCACTGAAATTTATAGAAAATGCTGGTACCGTGTAATTATTAAAGCACCAGCCAGGCTCCTCAACTGGTAGAATGCATCTCTTGCAGCATTATAAACATCACTAGCACCATGCTGAGAAACAATGTAATTAGAAAAGCTAATAGTTCCTCACAATAGAATAAGTTACTTATTTCATTCTCTTCCACTGAATAATTTTCTCTATTTTATCACTGTTTGGTATTTGTGGCTTATTTGGATTGTATGGCCAGACAGTATGGGAAATGGCCCGTGAGGAGATTGGGCTCTGCTCAGGTCTGTGAAATAGCATGATTTCAGCAGTATGTTTATCTGGCTGAGATGGTAAGATACAGGGAGCCTTATTCCACTCAGCAAAAATATGAGGGGAAAGAATGGGGTTTATGATTTTCTTTCCATGTCTACATAAATGAAGTCTTTACTTCCTGACATGGCGTTTCTCAAAATATTGGGTTATGGTGCATACTAGGTTGACTCAGGTAAAATATCACTACTATCCAAAAATTAAATTGTTTTTCCACTAGGCCAGAGAAATATTTGAATCATACATAGCAAAAGAAATCTCTTTATGGCACCTATTTTATTAATGGTTTTTTTCCCACTTCTAGTGGCTTACTATTTTTTTCCTCCTCTCTGCAATTTTCTCTCTCCAACCTTTACTTTTCTGCCTATATTTTTTTTTTTCTTCAGTAGATCATCACTTAAGGAAACATCACATGCTCTTTGTGCTGAATTCAATCTGAAGAGATGACCTGATGACTTTTTTTGTAACTCTCCTTTCCTTCACCATCATCACTACTGAGGAACGCCATTGTCAGCCTTTCCAAGTGGCCGCAAAGGATCTTAGGTGACAAGCAGCTGAATCTTAGGACTGCAGTTAACAGAGCAGCTTCTTCAGGAAAAAAAACTAGGGACATTTCTGTTGCTAGTGAAGAATGACCTAGACGCTATACCTTTCTCACGGGTTTGGTCTGCTCATAACTTTGATCCTTGCATCTCTCCTGCATATTCGTCTGCCTTTGCAACCTTCTCAAAACTGATACAAGTCACAGCATGCTTCTTTAATTCCTCCTCAAATAACAGCCCCAAACCATAACATTTTCCTTGTTATGTTTAGAAAAAGTAGGATTTGGGTGTTAATCATGTGCAGGGCAATGTGGCAACTACAGATAAAGGCAACTAAGAGCAAATGAAGGAAAGAAAATGGAGGAAAGTATTGCAATGGTCTTTTCATTAGTGCACAGGCAGGGAAGGCACTTAAGGAGTTGCTACTTTCATAATGTACTTTTGACAGCTCCATACAGCCTTTAAAATTATTCTGTGCACAAAACTTGGACAAACAGCTGGAAATACAGAGGTAACTATATCCTGTATCACAGAAAGCACCACAGTTACCCCAAGCCCTGCACCTACAGCATGCTGGTTCATATATAAATAACTGTTGGTTCCTGTTCATGTCCCTGAGGGGTCTCAAAATTCGCTATGCAAGTGCATGCCAGCATGATGGTTTCAATCTCATTTCAGTGTCTGAACCAAAAAGAAAGCAAAATGAGTTTTAGACACATCTATATTCCCAGTCTTTTCAAAATCCAGGAAGCCTTTTGTTAAGTGACCAAACTACTGTGAATCTGGGCAGGAAGCAGAGAAAATCTGCCCCCTAAAGACCAAGTTTGTGGGCTAAGTTTCAAAATGGGCTCAGAGGAATGTGCTAAATAAATAGATCATTCTAAGTGGAATATGGAGATCCAGTGGTGTCAATTGAAACTGCACTGCTTTGTAAGAAAGAACTCTTTACTTTTTCTGTAATGTAATCAGGTTCATTTCTCAATTGCAGTAAACAGACCCAGCCTTGACACAGTCACTAGAGAAAAACCAGATTAAGTTGCAATGAAGGTTTTAAATGGGAAAATTCTCCTTCTCCTAATACAAATTCAGTGACTAGAACATAACATGCTGGCTTGTATTTACAATATTTTTTTTCAGCAAAATATATCACCTGAATATGCATTTGCCTCACTTTTGATACGTAAATTAGTGTAGAGAGCTTTAGCTGTGTTTATCCAGAACAAAAGTCATGCTTTTCCCTTATAAGCCTTCAGGTCATCTAGTAGATGGCAGTCACATACCTTTCATTGTCTAGATCAAGGATATCAACTAGATTTGCTCATTTGCTAGATTCAGATAGCACAGGTGTTAGTTTGTTTTGTTTTGATTTTTTTTTTTCTAATGAACTATTTTGTTTTCTTCTTGGAAAGGCCATCCAAGGTTTAAATATAACCAGGTCCTCCTCAATTGATTTCAAATGTTGAGATTCAACGTAACATGAATTGAACCACTGAACTATACTTCACCCACCACAGATTTTCTCTGTAGTCCTATACTTTGTCATCCCTTAAGGCTATGGGATACCGAACTGATGCTGTACTGAACTCCTGGCATAGTAGTGTGCACTGAAGTGAAACATATTTTATGGGTCATGTAAACAGAAGTTCTTATTTCCCTTGGAGACAGTGGCATCTAGAAACTCTGTTCCTTGTTACTGTGAGAAGGATCTCATCTGGGGAGAACTAAGAAGCTGCAAGTGTCATTTCTGCATATTGTCGGGAATTTCTCTTAGCATCAAACAATTCACTTCTCAGACTCTTCTCAGAGGTGCTTAATGAGACATAAATGCTATGCAGGTCCAGAAGCACTATTTTATTTAATTTCAAAATGGAATTTACACCAAGACATGTAGAACTGAGAGAAGAAGAGGAATCAGAAGTAATCAAGAAGATGATAACAAGTAAGGGAATAAGGCAAGGAAACAACACGCAGCCTATGCGGATGGGTTTGTTCTGGAAACCACTGGACCAACCTCAGAGGATTTCTTTTGCTAGCTTTGACTGCTAAAGAGAAGATTATCTTTTGACAAACCAGCTGCAAAGCAACTTGGCAACTGCAAAGCGCAATTCAAGGAGAGACCGAAAGAACAGAGAGAGTCATTACAGTCATCACTCATGCAGACAGAGAAGAGAAAGTGAAGGGAATTTTACTGTTGTCATGTACAGCATCAATCACTGCACTTCAGTAAAGACTTCTTTGTGCCAAATCCAAAAAGCTAGTTAATGAAAAAAAATTGCTTGTACTGTTTCATAAGCCAAGGAACTCCTATATAGAATGGCAAATGCTTCACACCTTTAATTCCTTTGCCAGTTAATTTTTTTTCAGATATGAATCTCTATTTTTTTTTTCTGTAGAGTTGTCAAGATTTTGTCCAAGATTTCTGACACAAGCCAATGAACATTTGAATAGATGAGTCTATACCTAGCTCAACTTATTCTCCATCACTTTCTTGGACTGAGGAAATAGTCCTAATGGAATATGTAAAAAAAGTAGTTTCATATTTCTTGTCTAAAATATTCCAGAAGACTTTTTGCAAACCATGACAGAGAAAGGAAATAGCTGATGGAGATATTTTTCACAGTTGGCTAACCACAATGTATAAACATACAGTTATGATAAATATCAATAACATTTTTTCTCAATTAAAATATGCATTACGTAACAATCAGGGGACTGATGTACCCACACTATTTGCAGACTTTTGACATTCCATGGTTTGTAATTTTTAAATTACATGGACTTGAAAGAGCCATGGGAGTTCCTCAGTGGCTGTCTGACTGGTTAGAGCTCAGAGACAAATGATACGTTTTCTTAGAATATCAAATTTCCTTCAAGACACTTCTAAAAACACTCACAACAGATACAGTGTCAAAATTTTATGGTCTTAACTATATTTAAATTAAAATTATCTGAACTTTGTTATTACAGAGCTTAGGACATAAAAGCTGCTACTTAATGTAATATAAACTTCAACTTCTGAAAACAAGGAAATGCAATTAATGTAACTACTCTCCTCTCTTCTGTCTCTGGAGCACCCTCTTTCACTGTACATCCCAAGAAAACATCTGAGAAGCATCTGGAAGAGTTATGAAGAGCTTTTCCTACAGGATCTGTATGATGGATCCTTTGACCACACAACCTAGTGACTTGTGACTTGTTTATATTCAGCTCTGTTTGTCAGGAAGCATGCCAGGATAATCCTAGCTAGTACATCAGTGTTAATTTCCTTGAAAAGCATTTCTAAACTGGAATCTAAATATATATAGATCTTCAAACACTTTGAAAAATTCTTTTGTGCCCAGAAATGCAAAACTGATTTTATATGCATTGGGTTATAGCTACAATATGACATCTTTATATGCTCCAAGCTTTCAACTCTGCATGCACATACCAGATGTATGCATTTTAACAGGGGAAGTGATGGATTCTGCACCTGGAATGGGGCAATCCTGCCTGTATGTGCAGACTGGATAATGAGGGGTTGGAGAGCAGAATCCTGCAGGACCCTGCAGAGTACCTGCAGGACCCTGTGAGTGCTGGTCAGTGGCAAGTTGAACATGAATCAGCACTGCCCTGGCAGCCTGGAGGGCCAACCCTTCCCTGGTGGATATCAGGCACAGCATCACAGCTGGGCAAGGGAGGGGATTGTCCCACTCTGCTCTGAGCTGGGGTGGCCTCTCAAATATTTTGTGCTGCTTTGGGCACCACAATGTAAGAGAGACAATAAACTTTTACAGTGTCCCAAAGAGGACAATGAAGATGGTGAAGGGCCTTGAGGGGAAGCTGTATGAGGAGCAGCTGAAGTCAATCTGTTCAGCCTGGAGATCAGGAGACTGAGGGGAGAATTCCTGCACAACTTCATTGTGAGAGGAAGAGAAGAGGCAGACATTGATCTTTTCTTTGTGGTGACCAGAGACAGGAAAGGAATGGCCTGAAGCTGTATCAGGGAAGGTTTAGGCTGGATATTAGGAAAAGTTTCTTTTTCCAGAGGGTGGTTAGACATGGGAACAGTCTCCCCAGGGAAGTGGTCACAGCACAAAGCCTGACAGAGTTAAAGATTTGTTTGGGCAGTGCTCTCAAGGACATGGAGTGATCCTTGGGGCTGTCCTGTGCAGGGCCAGGTGTTGAACGGTGATGATCTGAGTGGGTCCCTTCAAACTCAAAATATGATGTGATTCTATATAATTCATGTTTCAAACAGCATCAGGATGAGATCCATGCAAATTTTAGGCCCTTCCTTATGACCTCTTGTATTCTCTTTTTTTTTTTTTTTTGGAAAAGACATGCAGACTGCAGGCCAGAAAGTAGGCATAACTCATTTCTGTCATTGCCTAGACTCGACAACCCATTGCTCAGTACACACATGTATGCACATTCCATACAGTTGTACATGTCCATGGGGAACTTCCTGGAACACACCCATTGCAGGTAGCAAGAATACTGCAGGTTCTCCACAGACACCAAATATGAAATTTAGGTTACCTCTCTCTTTGAGCCTCACAGACATTGAGTGAGACCATGTGTGAACCTCCTTTGCTATACAATACACATAAAGCCTCAACATTAACATGTTGCTTCTTTCGGCTCATTTTCCTGGCTGACTTTGAGCTTCCAACTTAAAACTTGAGAAAGTTCTTAAGTGAACCCCTTCCCACTACCTCTTTGCCTAAAAGGCCATGGGTATTATGTGCTTGAGACATATCCAAGACAAAAGGTCTTGGTTCATTTTTTAAAAAGGTTGAGCCAAGGTTTGAGGCTTAATTGTACACAGAAAATGAAGGATCAAGTGGCTTTGTGTGCTGTTCCATGGGTATGGGAGGGAGACACTTTGGAATCAATTGTTTAAATAACCTTGGACGTGGGACACAAACCCTACCTTTAGCCTTAGGAGTCCAACAATTTTCCAAATAGCCAGGCTTATATGTGAATTTTTGAGTACTTGGAATAGTCATCCTTGAAACAGTAAACCACTGTCAATCCCAACTATAACTCAGTCTTTATTCTGGCACTGTTCCTGTTTCATTCTGTGACATTTTTGACTAAAGAATGATTAAAACTGAGTAGAGACATCAGAATTTGTTCCATACACCATAATGCTGAGACACTGCACACTGCTGTGTCAACTACAGAAATGCATGCTTTCCTGGCACAACTTCATAGTTTGATGTATAGTTTAGTGACCTCTTCCCATTCCCTGCCAAATGCAGCTGTAATGAGGAGTTACTTATGGCTGTCCATTTAAGTTGAGAAGTTATTTTCATGTTGGTCTCTAGGATACAATTCGAGATCTCCCAAGTCTCAGGGGTGAAAGAACCAACAAAACAAGATCTTCTGTGTTTGTGGGGCAAGAAACATCACACATTTTACCTGTAGATTTTACCTTTAGCTGAGCATTTTTTAATGTAAACTGAATACATAGAACTGACAAGAAAAAATGTCAGGCATGCAAAATTTTCCTGAAAAATATAAAAGACCAGCTTCAGTTTTTGAGCACTTTTTATGACTTTGTGAGATGTGCACACCACTTTTCTGGGATATCTAAGTTTTCCTACAAGACTCCTACTTCTGGAGGTTGATGCAATAAGGATCACTTTTTCTCTTCATGTTGCCTGCTTGAAATATGAACTGTCTATTTACTGTGGATTCTTTGTCATGCTTTAAGGTTTGTATTGATGCCAATTCCATTTGTGTCTGTCAATATAATAAATCCAGGTTAATTTTGCAATCGATACAGGGTTCGAGGATGTTTTTGTCAGTTTTTGGGTTGGTTTTGTCAGGTTTTGTTTTTTGGGTTTTTTCCCATTCTTAACTTCCAACCTTTCGGACTAGGCAAAGATTTAGAGATAAATTTCTTATTAGAATAATCACTCAACAGATCATGGTGTAACTAGGAAAAATTCCTTGATCCTCCTTTCCTAGGAACATTCCTACACAGTGAAGGTCAACTTCTATTTCCCACTGACATAAATCTCTTCTGTTTGCTTAATATTTGGTAGTGTAGATAATTTGATACTTGTGGATTCTTTCAAGTGATGCAGTAACAACTGCTATATACGTGACAGAAATGCCACAGACAGTGTAGATACCAACATTTCAGCATTATGGCTGTATTATTCTCTTTTTTGCTAGCTTTAAAATTTTTCCTATGCTAATGCACTCAATTAAAATTTTCTGGTTTTGATGCTGTTCCAGAGATATTATTTTAGAAATGCTCAGGAAAAATATCTTGGGAAGGTAGTTTATAAAGTTGGAATGAGCATATCTCACATCTGATATCCTCAATTCATACAAAAAATGTCACTTAGAAGCATTTTTGCATGCAAATTTTTGGAATAAAATATCAAAATTCAATTAAAAGAGAAGAGTTTTACTTGGAAATGCTGAGAAAGTAGCTGAGGAGTTACTTTGAAGATCAGATCAGGGGATGCAAGGGCCAGTAGTGTTGATCAGGACACAGAAGAACATTTGTGTACTAGACAAGAGAGATGAATGCAGAAAGAACATCATGTGATTGGTGTCAAACATGGGGGACAGATAACGGCACTTCTTTAAGAGAAAGACATTGGAGTACAAAAGCAAGAGAATAAGAAATTACATCCAAGAGAAACTTGATAGAGACTTGACAGAGACTGACTTGATAGAGAATTCTCATCTATAGACAATTTTAGCACCTTCACTGCAGAACTGAAGTTTTAGGAATGTGACTTCATGGTTCCCAAGAGATATTTGTGTGAAATCTGCAGGAAAGGGTAAGACCATCCTTGTCCAAAGCCTACATCATTATTCAGTTACTGCTTTTCCCACTCATTAATATCTGCAATTTTTGTCAGAAGTCTGCACTGATGATCCAACCTGTGGGCAAATGTTTGACATGAAGGAATTCCAGGGTGTTTTCACTGGGTCTTGTATCACTTTTAGAATATCTCTAAATAATGAGATGTGGTACAAGAGCTAGAATAATTTGCACTTTTTACCCTTCCAGCCTGACTGTCTTGGTCTATCTTGCTCTTACAGAGCTTAGAAGGTCAATGAGAAATTAACTCGCCTTCAGAATCTGAGTCAAGCATTGACTTAAACATCCAAATCTATACATGATTTAGCACATTCTCTGCTTCTTTGTTATGGACTCAGTGTCCTCATTCATTCACTCAGGGATTTCAGAAATTCTTTCTTTGTTCTTCACTGTTAATTTCCATTATCTGCATTTTTCACATTTGTTCTTTTGGTCACATGTTTGGTCACATGGACCCACATGTTGAATTGTGAGAGGAGGTAAGAACTTGGTAGTCAAAGGACAAATTATTAACTAAGTAATTAAGCAGGAAAGACCCAAAGGGACTTCAAAATGTTGGATACATGACAATGCTATGGAAAAAATTGTGTTCAGACTTCTCAGAACAAAGTGTGAACTCTGACAACTCAGTCATTTACTGTCACTGCAACTTTTAAAGTCATGTTTTGTTAATTTTGGTCTTTGGTAAGCCTTTTGAATCTTGTTCATTTCAGACTAGCTTTTAAGAGGGTGATAGTCATCCTCTGGAAATGCCTGTGTCTCTCTGTTGACAACCAGCTTCTGAGTTAACTGAGGAAAAAAATATTTTTATAGTTAGGGCAGCTCTCAATACATCACAATTGGAATTTTCCAAAATCTCAGTTTCCTATTTGACATTTTTTCTTTCTCAGCAAGAATAGTCTCATTAGTTTTAAAATTCTCCTTCCATGGGGCTGTGCCATGACCTGCTTACCAGTTTTACAATGCACAGACGTACACCAAATGTGCTTTTTATCATGAAGACAGATGACTAAATGCAGTTGTGAAATAGGTTGCCTATAAAGCAATCCAGTAAAGATCAAAGAAGATCTCAGGCTGGCCTTCTGTTATGAAAGTTCTAAAACACATTTCCTTTTGGCTGTGTGTTCAACCTAACACAGACCTCAGTGATGCAGAAGTCTGATGACGTTTTAATTATATCTGGGACTGAATTTCTAAGAAAATCAGCATTCTAACCAGCCAAGCCTCAGAAAACAGCTTTCATTGTCTTTTTTCCAACAATAAATTGAGATTATTTTCTTTTGCATTCGTCCATAGATTTGACTTTTGGAGACCATATATATATATAAGGCAGCTGAAAGCTACTGATTTTGCTGTTAAAACTAATCATTGCAGATTTTTAAGACAAAGTCAGACTGTGTCCTACCAGGAGCAGAAATCATTTTTCTATGCTTAAAAGATAATAGACACCCTCTTAACTGAGATACTAGCAACAGCCAATGAGCAACTTGTACACCTATGACTACACTATTCACATAATTAGCCAGATGTCTTTCAAGCTTGTTTGAACTAAAAACTGTTAATTTTAATTTTTCTTGTCTCTCTGTGATGTACTGAAGCTGTCAATGCACTGATCCTATCACAACAGTCTTAGAAACATAAAATAACTAGCTAAATAAATGCAAGACAATAATAAATACTAATGTTTCTCTTCATCTGACCAAGTACCGTTCCATTGCTGTGCCCCCATTTCTAACACCTCATTGGAAGAATTCATGGAATGGAAAGTGAAACAGTGCTAAGAAAGCCGTATCACTTGGGAAAAATACAGTTAATTGCTGTAAGGTAAGTAAACACGCAAAAAATATTCACATCATTAAACCATGTATAGGTTGAATTACATCACTCTTGTTCAGTTTATCATTTTCTTATTGTCAGAGAACAAGTATAAAAGTAGGAAGATAATGATTCATAGAAAGGGGAACAAATTACACTTCCCTTGTAGTCTATCACTGATGTGAAGGCAATTAGTTCTTGAACAGAGCAAAACACAAAACTAATTACAAATAAATAAATAAATAAATAAATAGTAACTTGCAAGAAATGGCAAGTCTGCAACAAATGTGTGTGAAGATACATGGTTTTGTTTCTGATTTATGTTCTAAGGAATATTTTTTCAGCATTCCATTATATGACTAAACCAAATTGAATAGTCTATGGTTATCATCAAAGCAAATTTCTTCCTGTTCCCTTTTTAAGAGTGCCAGAGACAACCACAGTGGAACATAGAACATAACAGCAAAACTGACTTTTTTCACCTTTGAACTCTTTCAGAATGGGGTTGATGATGTGAATGATGACATCTATGTGGATGATGTCTTTCAGAGATATTTCAGAGCAAAATGAATGTTTGCAAGCCTAAGTATCATAAAAAGTCCCACTTTTAACACGTATAGCCAAGTATTTGTTTGGGAAGTGATGGTATGCTAGTTGGGGAGCATTAATGTTGCCATCAAGCTTTTCTAACCATTTACAGCTAAGCAAGATTATTAGGATTTCAAATATTTATCAACAATGCAAGTAATGGTTATATGAGCACACCCAGATAATTAATGTGCTAGGGGAAAATGTGGGCTGACTGTGGATGTTCTTATGAGGGGAAAAAGAGGCAAAACATACTAGAGTTTAAAAAAAAAAAAGGAATTATTTGTTCAGCTTTAATCTTCATAATCATTATCAGGCCACAGCTTAATGACGTTCTTTCTCCCAGTTAGAGACACAGCCAGCAGTAGCAGTTTCATGAATTGCCTTCTTTCATCTCTTCACTTCATCCTGTGGGATTCATGACTCCATCTGTGGGAGTTTTGAACATATAGAGAGATATAAAACCCCTAGAGTGCTCTCTGCGGCCTTTTTTTTTTTCCCCCAATAAATTTCAAATATTTTCAGGGGTTTTTTTGGGTTTTTGTTTGTTTGTATGCTTGTTTGGTTGGTTTTTGGTTTTTTGCTTGTTTGCTTTTTTGGCCTGTTGGAGCTTTCTTCCATTCATTTTCTCTACCCACCTGTGCCTCCAAATCTCTCCAGACTCTGTGAATCCCATGTTTCAGGGACACACTGTAGCTGGTGAGGCCATATCTTGCTGTCAGCCAGCCAAACTGCTATACACCTATAGAAAAATGGGGGCCAAGGAGAAGAGTTCAGATGCCCAGGCCCTTGCTAGAAAGAGAGAGAAAGCATAGCAGAGGCGGCATCCTTGGTCACAGGACTGCATGTCTGCCAAGAAAAGGTCCTCCCCTGTGTTTGCCCCAAAAGTCCCCTCAGGATGGGCTCCCTCAACAGCCAACACATGGAGCAGTGGGAATAACCCACATTTCACAGGGCAGTCATGTGGGTAAGGCATGAATCCATCATAATTCTGGTGAAACAAAAGTGTGGGTCTCATTGCAATAAAAAATTCTTTTTAGTCTAAGGTAATTCAAACATTTGTTATAGCTTATTGAGCTCTCAATTAGTAAGCATTTAGTATTTTGTTTCACCTAACTAAATGGAATGAAACTAGGCCCAAACCTTCAGAAGTAGTTTGGTGCTACATCCTCCTGAAATGAATGGTATCTCTTCCCCCAAACAGCTTTTAAAATCCAGCTGGACCACTGAAGTTATAATTTAATTATACTCACTTACCTCTCAGCTAAAGCTACTGTCAACTTCAGTATATTTTCCTTCTCAATATGAATTTAATCCAAATAATCTAAAAGGTTTGAGATTGGGTTGGTTTTGAACATATGTAGATGCAATAGACCAAATCCCCTTTGATATGCAGAAAGCATGGTATTGAAAAAATAATAAAAATTATAATATTGAAGCCTGGATAATAAGGCTAGTCTTAGTTATTACAAGTTTATTGTAAAAGCATACTAATTGGTGCTTGTACAGTCTATGGCCATTTGTTCTGACAGAATGCATTAGAATTATACCTGGAAATTACTTAAGGAAGATTTAAAACATTCCCAAAACACTTCTTCCTCTGAAACAAAGTGCAGAAAACTAACTGCCTGATTATGATACCCATTTTTAGCTGGCACCAGAACTTAAACTAAAGCATACATAAAGGTTTGTCGTAAGTACTCTCTTCCCTCATCATAGATAAATTCACTCTCCCTTGTGTATTCTATTCCAAGGCTCAAAGTCTTCATTTAGCTGGAATATTTACAACATGTTGTCAGAGGAAGCACTCAGGTCTTTCTCCCTGACCCTACAAGCTCATTCAAAAAACTCAATGACTGAGTCACATACTAATCTGAAGTTAACTGTTTAAGTTTTGGAACCCCAGTAGAGTGAATTATGAAAATTAATTCTACTACAGGAAGAAAAAAAAGGAAAAATTATTCATGGCTTTTTGACAGCTTTTCTGGAAGAAAGTTTACCAGCATCAGGTGAAATCCAGAACTGCAGGATAATATTAAAGACATTGTCATGCTCATGCAACGAGATCTATTTCAACTAGTAGGGATGCTTTGTTCAGAAATGAAAAAAAAAAAAAAAAAATCAGAATTTCACCCAGAAAAAGTCACTGAATTTGTATTTTGGATCATGCCAAAAGCACAAAGTTTCAATTTTATCAGAAAAGCAGTAGAAGGAAAAAAAAAAAAAAAAAAAAAAGGAAAACAA
>VWZN01021050.1:120824-142642 GCA_013396955.1 Regulus satrapa | reverse complement strand
TATATTTATATTAATATATGTGCAAGAGAGAGGCCTTTGTATCATGGCACTGAAAAAACTACTGAAAAGTACCCCTATTACTTGGAACCATCATCTACTTTAGATCCCATTATCCCACAAGAATTTTTGGCTGAATATTGTTCTCCAAAGTGAAGGTGTGCTAGCAATAAGCTGTATCTTCTGTAGTGTCATATGGTGTCTATGCCAGCTACTGAAATTTTATTAAGAAAAAAATAATAATATATATTTTCTGTATGTCTTTCTGGTTTTTTAAGGACATTTCCATTAAAAGGATCTTTAACTGTTAATTCCTCTTCCCTTCACCTGATGTCACATTTTACTTCTGCCATCAATGACAGACCCAAAAGAAGTGTTGCAAGAATCAGTCTAAATAAAAAATTCTGATTTTATATGTATAGTTGCTATTTATGGCATTTCATGAGGAAAATTGAACTATTTATGGTTTATAAATATAATTTCCCAAATACCTAACACTTTTTTGGTTTATTCATAGGAGTTATGCTGAAGAGGAGAGGGTTGTTGAGGCTTGCTGTCTTGATAACCCTGTGGTTTTCCTCAGATGCTCAGGGTAAGTTCAGATAGTTAACTGGATACAGACTAACTCCCAAAGTTAAATGTTGTAAAGTGTTGGCTTACCTGAACTACAGTGGGCAAAGTAATCATAAAGGATTTTTTAGAAGTGCCTGGGGTATTTTTGGTAGCTGTATCTTGCCAGTGCTAAGTGAAGGTTTCTAAATATATCTCAAAATTGCTTTCTTTAGAAATGATTGATTAAAATATGTGTATAATTCCAGAAATAATTGATATTATACTTTCTGTGTGGTACATTGGTGGTACACATACATTCTGGAAATGTGTAGTGGAAGTAACATAAACTAGAATCACTGAGTGGGATGAACATTTTTAAAAGGTAGAAGTAGAGAAATAGATATCTATGGACCAAATATAAATAGAATACAAATTGGCACATTGCCAGACCCTCATTTACATCTGATTTCTTGGTTACAGTACTTTAAAAAGTAATTTTTTTTTTTTGTTTTGTTTTGTTTTTTGTTTTGGCATCAGTAGGCACATGGATTCTCATAATTTGGTTTTCCATTATCTGGTAATCAAAATATAGACATTGCATCAATTTTATTATCCGTTCATATATATATAAAATATTTAATGAATAAATTACTACATGCATTCATGTGTAGGCACATACATGGCCTACAGCATATATATATATGTATAAGTATATACTATATAGTGTTATAAAATATGGAGCTGTATATAGAAATGTGTAATCAAAAGTATTTGTACACACAGATGGAGTGAATTAGGTAAATGAAAATGTGAAAATGTCAGGTAGAAAATATGATTCGCTTGCCTGCTTGTAGGAACAGCTCCATTTGTGGAGGTGGGAAAGTACTGGGTTTACTCTGCTGGTCCTTAATGTCTGTCATGTAATTGCAGTTATGAAGTATAACGTGCAGAGCTGTTTCTTGTAGAACTTTTTGTAGATGTATTGTCACACACTGTTAATTTTTTCAGATGGTGACAAGGAGGAGGAGACCACCTTTGATTTACTTCAAGTCAGTAACATAAACCGAAAGACAATTGGAGCAAAGGTGTTCCGGGGCCCAGACCCCACTGTGCCAGCATATCGTTTCATTCGGTTTGACCATATACCTCCATGTAAACCAGAGAAACTGAAAAAGATCCTAAAACTAACACGGCAGAATGAGGGCTTTATCCTTTCAGCCATCCTGAGGCAGGACAGGCAATCTAGAGGTACTATCCTTGCTTTAGAGGGTCCCGGCATCAGTGAGAGGCAGTTTGAGATCATTTCCAATGGCCGGGCCAACACCCTGGACCTTATCTATTGGGTGGATGGCTTCCAGAACGTGATTTCCCTGGAAGACGTGGACCTTGCTGACTCACAGTGGAAGAACCTCACCGTGCAGATAACAGGGGAGAACTACAATCTCTATGTTGGCTGTGACCTTATTGACAGCTTCATCCTGGAGGAGCCTTTCTATGAGCAGCTGAAAGCAGAGAGCAGCAGGCTGTATGTGGCAAAAGGGTCCACTCGGGAGAATCATTTCAGGGTAGGTGACCTGCAGAAGCTTGAGTCCCTGGTTTGGTAAGAAGTTTGGCAAGTAGTTTGGGAAAATGTAGTAGGTGTAGTTTTGGTGTCCCAATGCCTTTTGGGTTTGATGGGGTCACAGATGTTCCTGAGCAGACTTTCTTCAGAGTGTGCTTTTATTAATTGCTGGATCTCTGTTGTGTGACTTTGGGGGTCCTGAAAGCAAATGCAAAGCAAAGTCTAAATCCAGAAAAAGTGTGCAAAACCCAATTTTTGGCTTTTCTATGCAACCATCCCTTTTCCAGATGTAAAACTTCTAGAGATGTTGGGTTTTTGTGGTGATTTGTAGATTTTTGTTTGCAATTTTCTTGAAGAACTGTTTTCCCATTGAAATATATCTATTCAAATCATGAGAAGATGTCAATATTTTTATTTTTTGTTTGAAAGAAGAATTTAAAAAATAATTTTTAGTGGAGCTGGAACATGTGGTGTTGGTCCATCCTGTAACAACATCCTGGTTTGCTGTTTTGAATATTTCTTTCTTTCTTTTCAATTTAAATTTTAAAAAGAAGAAGAATTTGAAAAATAAATAGAATAAAAAATTTTTGATCAGTCCTGTATATGAGATTATTTTTCTTTTTGTGGAAAACATTTGCGATGAAGCAATTATAAGCTTTCTGGTTTTCCTATCAAATGACAACCACCTTCTGCCTCATAATCTAGCAACGTGGTCTGGCCCAACTGCTTTTAGGGATGGCTTCTTTTCAGTCTTAGCTGAAGTAAGACTTGAACTCATGGCTCCAAAAATTTCAAAAAGCCCTTTCTTTCTCATCATGTTGCGCCATCTAGTTTTCAGCCAGAGCCTGAAATGCTGGAGTTTGGCTTCATGGGGTGATCAGTTTGGGCAGGGACTTGAGAAGTTCTTGCCCACAGCCTCTCCTCTTTATTCCTGCCTCCATGACTAAGTTACTTGGTCAGTAGTGCTCATACAATTGTTTCTGAAGCTGTACTATTAAGTGACTCTCTGAAATCTGATTTTTTTTTTTTTATTCTTTAAGTTTTTGTTTTGTTTTGTTTTTCCCAAGTGAAGTAGTTAGCAGTCTGGTATTAGAGTGTTGTCTTAGAGTAATGTCAGCACAATTGAGGAGGCAGTGAACTATGGTACATGGGAATGACTGGCTAAGGATGGAAGTGTGATGGTGCAGGAAAGTTGGCTTTGACTCTATGACAAATCTAAAATTCGATATGAAAATGGAGATTTAAGCTGGTAGCAGATAATTATCTTTTATTATGACATATTTCATATCATACCTAGCTTTGTGGCTTATAATACTGAAATTGTATATAACAAAGCTTTAACCACATTTTTTTTCTTTCTATCAGGTTTAATGGTTTGTAGATTGTTTTTTTTTCTGTATTTGCTTGTGTCTGAATCCAGTCAGTAGCATGGAATTGAGACAGATCAGTTACTAGTTACTCAAAAATTGATCTTACTGCTTTTAATTGCTTTTAAAAATTATTATTACAGGGTCTTTTGCAAAATATTCAGTTAATCTTTGATACTTCAATAGAGGATGTTCTGCGTAAGAAAGGATGCCAGAGAAGCCAGTCAAGTAAGGTTTTTGTTATCTTGTTAATACTGTTCAGTTGAATCTGAAAACTAGAAATGTCAGTCGTGAAATATTATCCTAAAACCATTCAATAGTTCCCTTTGAAATGAAAAGGAGAATGAGTTGCTTTTTTGGTGATAATGGGAACTACTTATATGTTATATGTTTATATGATATTATTTCTACTCTCTAGCCTATTATTTTTAGTTCAGTTACTTAGTTTTATCACTCTCAGCCTCTGTTTTTAAGTTGGGGAAAGGTGCAAATTAGTAGACATGGAAGGAAAAAAAGCATATGTAGGAAAATATTTATTTTCTTACATGAGTTTTCTGCAGTGCTTTGCACATGAGGCAGGTAGTGGTGGTTCTGAATTCTGCTGCTGACTGTCAGTGAGCCCACAAACTAATCTGCCATTCTTAAAGACACTGAATTCCTTGGCAATATCTTTGACTGAAAGAGGCTTTGGGCTTGACTCCCAAAGTATTGTTAATCAAAACAACCTCACAAAAAAGGAACAGATATGGAAAGCATGCATGTTGACGTGTTGGCTGACATGTGTTCTTGTTAGTCCAGTTCATGCTTACCCAGCCAGGAGGGGAACACTTTGTATGTAGGACTGTAGTGGATTCCCCATACAAAATTAGGATTGTTTGTCAAATATGTGCTAAGGTTTTGTACTTGAGTTCATAGGAGGTGCTGACTGCTTTACTTCCCAGTGCTTGCTGAAATATGTGACATAATCAGTTAAGCAGATTGAACTCAAATTTTTTTCCTTGTTTATGCAAAACCCAGAAATTAAACCATAGCAGACCTTGACTCCTTCAAAGGAGTACTAAATGTTTTGAAATATCACCAAGTAGAAATGGGATGTTACTGTACCTCTGCTATGAAGGGGAAACCAATGGGAGCCTAAAGGAATAATTGAATTCTTCATGCTAATATGTACCTTAAGAGGAATTCTTGTACAGCTGTAAGATGCTGATAACCAACAGATAATATTTTTGTCATGCATTTTTATCCCATCTGTCAATTGCCAAATTTTCAGTTCTGTAAATTATACATATTTGGGGTTTTATATTTCCTGGGAATTTTTAGCAAATAATTCACAGTGGTTTTGCTTTTACTTTGCAACACCAAGAGAACACTACAAGATGGAAGTTTCATGTGTAGTAACAGAAAAGAACTAGCAGCAGAGTGAGGCCATCAAAATTACTTGAAAAGTTTTTTATGTGCATGTCAGGTTCTGACATTGCCTATGCAGCTTAATTACATATTCATGGAATGGGTCAGGTTGAAAAGGACCACAGGGCATGATCAGTGTAATCTCCCTGCTCAAGGAGGATCATCCTAGAGCACATGACACAGGATTGTGTCCAGATGATTCTTAAATATCTCCAGTGAGGGAGACTCCAGGATCTCTCTGGGCAATTGTTGTAGTGCTTTATCACCCACAGAATAAAGAAGTTCTTCCTTTTATTCAGGTGGAACTACCAGTGCATCAGTTTCTGTCCATTGCCTCTTGTCACCCCTGAACAGAGCTTGGCTCCATCCCCTTTCTATATATATACACACCTTGATGAGTTCCCTTCTCAGTTGTCTCTCCTCAAGGCTGAACAGGCCCAGCTCCCTTAGCCTTTCCTCATTAGAGGGATGCTCCGATCCCTTAATTAATTTTGTAGTCTCCAATCCAGGAGCTCCATATTTTTTTTAGGCTCTGAGGAGCCTAGAATTGGACACTGCACTTCAGATGTGGCTGAGGATGAGGAGAGGGAAAGAATAGTTCGGCTCTGCCTGTCTCTCCAGCCTGTTGAGGTCCTTCTGAAAGTCTGCACAGCACTCTGGGGTATTAATCACTCATCCCAGCTTTGTCATCAATGAACTTGCTGAGGAGGCATCTGCCCCTTCATCCAAATCACTGATAGATGGTTTAAACAATACTGGGCCCAGGATTGAAACTTGGGGGTTGCTTCTAATGGAAATTACCTCAGTTGAAAAGCCATGAATGACACTACTGACCACAAGATATTTTTCTATTTTGATGGCTTACTCATTGAAGTGGAGACATTAAGGTATCTGTACTTCAGTGCTGAAGTACAGACATTAAGATGACATATTTATGTTTTAATGTCCCATGACAGCAAGGCTGATGTTACCAGTGAAGTACTCTCAGCCCTAAGGATACAAAAGGAGATAGGACTGTGTTTTCCCAATGTATCTTTAAGCATAACATGGGAATGTGACATATGGGGAAATGGTGGCTTGGGAATGCTTCTTGGTTGAGGGTAGGAAAGTATGTCTGTAGTGTGGTTGCTGCAAATCCTTTAGGCAGGATTTATATACTGCACTGGATAGGAAAGATGACAGAAATACACCTAAACAGGCACATCAATCAAATTCCTTCCTGAGTTATATCAACAGAATGATATTTGCATATGTGAGAGGATGCACATTTTGCTCTTCTGGTTTCTCATTTTAATCATCTGGTCCTTAGGAAATTAGCAGGAAGCCAGCAGCAAAGAACTGATTTCCCAGTGATCCCCAGGCATCTTCTTTCAGTCACTGCCAAGTACCAGTAGGAAGTGAGGATTTAGTTCTTCTAACATAGTTTTGGTTTATGTTTCCTGCTGAGATTGCAACTTTATTAATGTCCTCAGAATGTTCCGGTCAAGGCACACTCCCTGTTGGCTTGAAAAATATGAAATTAATGATCTGAGAAGTGCTGTGGGGAGATCTGAGAAATCTAGTGTTTCAGTGTGGTAGGAAAATTACATTCTTTCCAGGGAATCAAAAAGCAGTTGATATAAACTGTTATGACATGGAGAGTTCTGATTTGCTATGTGGTTTTCTCCCATCCTGTAAATGAAGCTGGACAATGGCTTCAACTTTGGAAAACTACGAACAACTTTTTGTAGACCTTGGCTAGTGGCAGATGTTTCATAGATAATTTGAAAGCACATCAAGCCAATAATTTTAAGTTTTGTTGAAAAGTAATAACTTAATGTCATATTGTGGGTTGGTTCTTTGTTCTTTTATTTTTAGCCTTCCAAATGAATGAAGAATACTTTGCTCCTGTTTTCATTTCCTTTTATATTTATATATAACACTATACATTGTATGGTAAAGCATCAAATCAAGCCCTTAACATTTCCAAAGCTTTGTCACTTTTGGTCATTTGTCAGAACTGAATGGTATTGGGATTTTCACGCATATGTTTTATACCACATGTTCCTGTGCTGATTTCTTCTTTATAAATTGCTATATTCTTTGCTTGTCTTTTCTTTTTGGTAACCTTGAGCTATTCCAATGTCACTAAATCTGGTAAAGAAATCTTTATTAAGAGATAGGGAAGTATGGATTGCTGTATAGCTAATTCCAACTTGGAGTTTATCTTGGAGTCCTTAGGAGATTTAAATGTTCAAGAGAACATGGACTGTTTTGTTTAGTTATCTATGTGCTTTTTTATTAATTAAAATCATGCTTTCTGTTATATTATTTTTCAGGAACTTAGTGTAGACAGGGATGCCTTTTAAAATTACATTATAACATTTCCAGTTTTCCCTGTCTAATGCATGCAAAGTTCTGTTTTAATTACAATCTGCCTTTTGGAGGAGTGTTTGGATTGACAAATCAAATAATCTGTCTGATCTTATCTTGACCTCCATTTCACTTCAGAATTAAACTATTTAGGTAACAGCTCCTCTGAGTTAACACTGGGCAGTGCAATATAGAGCAGCCCAAAGTCTGGTATACATTGTATATTGGTCCAAATTTGATCCAGCCATGGAATTTATAGACAGAACAATGACTTTCTGCAAGGAAACTCTTTTTCCTGCCTTTTTCTTTGCCTTGAGGAAATGTGATAGGTCATGAAAATATCTGAAACCTTTTATGTCTGAATCGATAAAATAGGCTTGCTTTTTTGATACTGTGTCCTTTAGTTAGCTGTCTTCATAAATGAATGTGTTGCAGTTCCAACAATCTTAAAGTGAGTGCCACGTGAGACACAGCTTGGCTCTTAATTTTGAAAAGGGAAAGCCTATAATTGGAAGCAGCTGACATCTAACCCCCTCTTTTTTTCATGGGTATAATAAGCATGAGGCTGTGCCAAAATAGATGTGTTTAAACCCATGGGTGCCAGTCTGTGATTTCAGACAGAATTTGTAATCTGTGGAAGAACTTTGTATATGCTGCTCTTCTCTTTCATTCTCTTACTACCAGCTGAAGTGAACACCATCAACGAGAGCACTGAAATCCTTCACTTGAGCCCCGCTGTCACAACTGAGTATGTGGGTGAGAAACCAGAGAAGGCCGAGTTCTGTGACCGCTCCTGTGAAGAGCTGGGATCGATGTTCACAGAGCTCACGGGCCTGCGCATCGTGGTGAACAACTTGGCTGATAACCTCCAAAAAGTGGTAGGTACCTGCAAGTCTCGAGAACTGACAGAGGTCTGCTGTGCAATACTCTTTTCTTCCTTATTTTATGCTGGGGCGTTTAATAGAGATTTTTGTACTACATATGAACACCTGTTAGTATATCTGCATAAGGTAAAGATGTACTCTTTTCATTTAGACTGGTTCAGTAGCTCTTGAATATAGCACTTTAATCAAGGCTTGGTGTTCACAGACTGGATTTAAAAGACTACATACACACATGCATTCATACACAGGGGAAATCCTTTGAAAGGTTTGGAAATTGGAAGCTAGCAATCCCAACCTTGCTTGCATGCTGTTAAAGCCTTATTACCATGTTTGCACCATTTACGGACACATCAGTAAGTGGCTGCATGGGTTACCTATACTGCAAGTAAGTGTATGGAATGTTCGTAATTGAAGTATGATGGTGATGTTTTACTGAAGTCTGCTCCTGTTCTTTCTGAATTGGCTAATTATTTCTGAAGGAATTTTAGTAGCATGCCATTATGTGTCAGGACTAAAATCTTTTCACGTAAAGATGAGCTGTACTAAAATCTTCTCACCTAAAGAAAGCAAAATGGCTAAGAACAGATTTCCTTTATTTAGTATTGTGTGACTGTATTTGTACCATTGCTAGAAGAACTGGTATACAGGACTGCAGTACTTAAAATTATCCTCCTTATGTACATAGACATGTAAAGATACATTTTTTGATGGAAGAACTAAGTCCTGACATGTCTCAGTTTTGTCTATTTTAAAAAGTTTGCTTATGAAATACAGAATTTGTTTTCATTAACTTCATCTTCTAGTCTGAAGAGAACCAAATTATGTGGGAACTGATTGGTCCAAACAAAACACTGAAGAGCCAACCAGTTTGCTGGCAGGACGGCCGTGTCTTTGCAGATAATGAAAGCTGGATTGTGGATAGCTGTACCAAGTGCATTTGCCAGGTAAGATTTTGGAAATATTCTTCTCTGCAGAAATGGAGTTCCAGCTCAACTGTCCATGTCAGGTTGTATTTACTTAGAGCTTGGCTGGGCTTAATGACATTTATAAAAAGTAGTCCCCAGGTCCATAGTAGAACAAATCAAAACATTTCCACACATGAAACTTCCCTAGATGCCCACTTTCATTTACCTCTCTGTGAGCATAAATCAGTAAATTGATTTATTTGCCTTTAGGATTCCAAAATTGTGTGCAATCAAATCACCTGCCCAGCAGTATCCTGTGCCGATCCAGCTTTTGTTGAAGGTGAATGCTGTCCAGTCTGCTCTCACTGTGAGTATATAGATGAGGAGGAAGATAGATGGTCTTCAGCATTATTTTAAATCATTACTAGTGTTTTTGAAAGCTCAAAACAGTAAGAGGTCGAGGCAGGTAAGGTCAAATATAGAACTTTGTATGTATACAAAGATCATACAAAGTAACTTGGCTTGAAGCTACCCTCTGAAGAACTTGGTCTGTCTTCATTGATTACACTGGTTTCTTAGAATTAAGATGACAACCTGCTTAGCTACCTTAGGCATAAAATATTAAAAACATGCTTCTCCCCAGTCATGTTTCACATTTTTTTTCCCATTCAGAGCATAGGGCATATCCTTACAATGTGCTCTTGATTATGTTCACTGTTACACAGCTTTCAAAGGTGGGGCCACATCTCATCATACTGACCTATGTTCTGAATCCAAAAGCAGTTTGGACTCAGGTTTTGGATTGGTCCAAAAACCATTCTAGAGATGAGTTGTTCTTCCTTCAAAGATCAGTGCTTTGTCCAAACACACTACACACAAGTTCATGAAGATCCAGGATTCTTATCTGAAATAACCTCTCTTTATATTATGCCATAATTCTGTAACATCAGTGGCAGCTTGGGAAAGCAAAATTAGAAAAAGAGTGATCTAAATGTTAAAGTAGATTTTCTGCAGAAAAAGAGAAGATAATATAATCCAAATAGGATAATAGAGCAACTTTCAAAGCTAAGAACTTTTTCTTACCTTTTGCTCTGCAGCTGATGACAGTGAGGAGGGCTGGTCACCGTGGTCAGACTGGACAAAGTGCTCGGTTACCTGTGGCTCTGGGACACAGATGCGAGGAAGGTCGTGTGATGTCACCAGGAGTGCTTGTACAGGCCCACACATCCAAACAAGGATGTGCAGCTTTAAGAAATGTGACCATCGCAGTAAGTAATAAATCTCTTCCTTTTTAAAAGCTTTGGACATCTCAAAGGAAAATTAAGTTTACACAGGACAGTACATACTTGAGAAGTCCAATATAATGCACAATTAAAGTAGCTGCCATTAGATTCTTTGCCAATTTCCCCTTTCAAATATTCCTCCCTTTCCTGACAATTTAATAGGCATGTACATTCTGGGCTCAACTATGTTTAAAGAAAAAAGTGATGAGTGATTCTTTCTTTGTCATTATGAACTGGAGTCTTTTGTTTTGATTCAGTTTGGAGATAGCACTTAGTTCGTAAACGTGATAATGCAAGACTGTGTTTATATTTGCCATTCATTGGCTGTGTATACGAATACAGTAATCATGGAAGATTTCTGCAAAATATCAAAGTACTTTTATATTGAAGGCATTTACAAAGATGATATTCCAAAAGTCTAGTTAATGCTATTGCAAGTTGCTGTGATACCCAGGCTAATATAGTACCTAAGGCAATATCTAGCAGCTGAGACTGCTAGATGTCCGAAAGTGCATTTTGAGCAAGTATTTGTTTAATTGGAAAAGTTTATTTTTATGTAAAATGTCTGACATAATTGTTAGTTATATATTGGTTACTGAAATTCCTAAGAAATTCCTGTTCTTGCATACCTGAGCTAGCATGCTGGACTTTGTAAGTGAAATGGTGGGAAAGAGATGGGACATTCATCAGATATGGTGAGATGCTAATTAGAAAGCTACCCTCACAAATGAGTTTGTATTACTGCTGCTGGTGGGCTGCTTGCTTGAGTTTTGCTCTTTTCTCTGGCAGTACGTCAAGATGGTGGCTGGAGTCACTGGTCTCCCTGGTCTTCCTGTTCAGTTACCTGTGGAGTGGGAAATATCACCCGCATCCGCCTCTGCAATTCTCCTATTCCCCAGATGGGTGGGAAGAACTGTGTGGGGAATGGGCGTGAAACGGAGAAGTGTGAAAAGGTTCCTTGTCCAGGTATGTCTGTGATCTTGAATAAAAGGAAACACAACAATATTACAACTGAATTTCTTCCCTTTCTTCAAACCTAAATGGCAGTGAATTTCTGTGATGGAAAATACAATTTTATCTTAAGAATGAAATAACACACAAGGGTGTCTTGAAAATGAAGACAACAATGCAGTCAGAGGCTTTATAAACCTTCCAAGTTACAGTTTAGCTTTTAATATTAAGAGTTTCAGAAATTTCCATTTTAGCAATATATCTCTGCATATCAAAAATAAACACTTCCTTCCTAAATGGAAAGTTTCTCTGTACTTGTTAGGAATAGACATAGAATCCTCCAATAGTCAGGTTTTGTTAATATTTCTGCACGCATTTTTTACACATTCAGCACAATTAATTGTAATTATAATTGTCTGCATTTTTAAACCTTTTTTAGAGACCTTTCACTCCTTACATTTTCACTTTCCTTTCATATATTTTTTTTCTCCTATTTTTTCTCTTTGCCTATCCAGGGGGCATGGCATGCTGTTTTGAATTATTAGCCAAAAAATGCCTGTGAAGCAGTTAGGTTTTTTTCATTTGTTTGTTTCTGAAATACTACTGTCTCAGTGCAAACATCTGCCATCATCTTTCTAAGTACAGAGTGAGGAGCTGTCTCTAGTCTGATGAAGGGTTGCTGTCATTGGCACCTGATGTCCCCACTTTATTGCCTGTGATTCTCTGCTCCTTTGCATATTTTAGTGAATGGCCAGTGGGGTCCTTGGTCTCCGTGGTCTGCCTGCACTGTTACCTGTGGAGGAGGAATTCGTGAGAGGTCTCGCCTCTGTAACAGTCCAGAGCCACAGTACGGAGGAAAGCCATGTGTGGGAGATACCAAGCAACATGACATGTGCAATAAGAAGGATTGCCCAATTGGTTGGTATTAATTTTTTTTTTCAGTCTGAGTAATTATTATTGCTATCTCTTTAATGGGTAATTATGAGGTGACACTACAGGAATCTGCTAATTATACCTTTGTTTCAGTAGAGGACATTTAACAATTTGAGTTGTTTAGTGGGATTTTATATATATTTTCACAATGACAACTTTCTTGAACAACTATACCTTTCTTAAACTGCAGTTACATATGCTGTAATGTATTCAACTAGATGCAGCAATCTGTAATTTTTTCATATTAAGTCAATAGTAATTAGTCTTAAATGCACTTAATAACCTTAACTTTAGGAGTTTTATAATCTGTTGCATCAAGTCTGACTTAAGCTAATGATCAGAAAATACCTGTTTCTTAAATTAGGTTTTACATGCCTTTTATGCTCCTTTCTTAATTTTAGTTTTGTGTCTTTGCCAGATGGGTGTTTGTCAAATCCTTGCTTTCCTGGAGCAGAATGCAACAGTTACCCGGATGGATCTTGGTCATGTGGGGCGTGTCCAGCAGGATACCTTGGCAATGGTACAGTGTGTGAGGATCTTGATGAGGTATTGCCTTTGTTACCATTAACAACAGGAAATCACCATGAAAAATGAATTATTTGAGTATTACACATCCATCTCCATCTCATTGGTTTCTCCTTTCTTTCTTTCTTTACTTGCAGTGTATAGCTGTGTCAGATGTTTGCTTTAAAGTGAATCAGGTCCATCGCTGTGTGAACACAAATCCAGGTTTCCACTGCTTGCCCTGTCCTCCACGCTATAAAGGAAGTCAGCCCTATGGAGTAGGGCTCAAAGTTGCCAAGACAGAGAAGCAAGTAAGTGATATTGAGGGGAATTTGATGGCTTTTATTAATTATAATCTGAAATATCTTTGAATGATGGCGTAGGATAAATTTGGGTACCAACCAAAAATAGCCTGAAATAAATAACTGTTGTTTCAGAGTATTTCTGTTTTGAGTAACAAAACACTGAATTTAGGATTGGCTCTTTGAAAGGTTTTATTTTCTGTAGGCATCTGCACAGTTGTACCAAATGAGCCTAAAATTCCAGGAGAAAACTTTTCCCTGCTTTACACTCCTTTCTCTGAGGTTAACATACCTGTTCTGGAGAGTGGAAACTGAAGAGTTAGGATGGATTTTTTTTTTTTTAAAGAAAAAAATTTATGATGCTGTTAATGTCAGTATTATCAGACACATGTCTGAAGTTCTCATTCCCTAAATTCCATTGGGCCAAAGCTATATTTTCTTAAAAAGACTACATTTTCTTAGAAAAGACAAAAATGTTAAAGTGGAAGTCATGTTTTGCTTTCTCTTTGTTGCTGTTGAATCCATCTGTCGTTAGCTCAGCTTGTGAATTCTACATGTGAACCATCTGTGTAAGATTCTCAAATTCTATCAATGAAAAATATAGTGATAAGGAAAGGTAACAAAAAACTACAAAATGTGGACACAAGAATTCCTTAGGGTATCTTGGATTTAAAAAAATAAAGGTAGTCTTTTAATACTGTCAGGCAGAACACTAAAGAAAACAGGTGAGTACAATCTCCTTCTGTTGCAGTTGCAGTTAATTTCTGAGGTTTAATGACATCTGGGAGAAAGCAGATGCAGTTCTGAAATTGTTAACCACTTTATTTGCTTTTCAAATAATTTTTCATGTGGTATGTTTTATTTACTTTAATTTTACTTTTTTTTTGAGTTGTGAATTGACAGAGCAGTATGATTTACTAAACACAATCAAAAAAAAATTCCTGGTCAGAGTTTGACAAAGTTGAGGCACACACAGCTGCTTGTGATTATCAGGTTTCAGTAAATATGCTCCATCATTTATAGGTTTGTGAACCTGAGAATCCATGCAAGGACAAGACACACAGCTGCCATAAGTCTGCAGAGTGCATCTATCTGGGCCATTTTAGTGATCCAATGTACAAATGTGAATGTAGGACTGGTTATGCTGGTGATGGACGCATCTGTGGTGAGGATTCAGATTTGGATGGCTGGCCTAATAATAACTTGGTCTGTGCTGCTAATGCAACATATCACTGTGTGAAGGTAGGTGGAAAAAGGTTGATAAAAATGCCATGTGTTTAACAAAATTTTCACTTTTTCCTAAATAGTTGTGAGTGACCTTTCTAATTCACAAAGCTGGTGGTGGCTTTCAGTAAACTGACTGTTACAGCATGCTTATTTTCTAGGAGATGCTGTGAAATGTGTATTCACTTAATCTGGTAAAGTACAGTAAGAGATTCTGAAAATTAAATCCAGAGTCCTCTGCTTTGGATTACTTGCTACTTGGAATACATGGACAATTGGAATGCTTGTGAATGGAGTTGGCACACTGGAATTACCTGAAGCATGGATGTGAAGCACACAGAGTGAGAACCAATCAGGGATCTCAGGGCCCAGGGGAGTGTGAAATCCTACCTGCAGGGCTTGTAAATAGACACTGACAGCCATGTAAAGGCTAGACTCAAAATGCTGTCTTGAACTAGTCTTCCTTTTAAAGACCACACACTGTAGAAACTGGATTCAGAGCCTGAGATAATTTTTAACAATAGGAGTCTAAGAGAGGAATGAATGTGACTAATCAGAGGAGTTCTTACTGCAAAGGCTCACAGGGACAGGAGGAGAGATTCAGCCTCTCTCACCCTTCAGAGATGTGAAATCCCAGCTCTCACCCTCCCAAGGGGAATGACCTACCTGCCACCATTGTCTCTACATCTGGCAAATGGGACCTGTCCATTCTTGCTGTGCAGCTGTGCTATTGTAGTGAACAATGAAACATTTCTACACCAATGAGAAAAATCAGCATCAGGGAGCCTAAAAATGGTGGCATGTAGGTTAAGTAGAGTGTGTCCACATGGTATGTTCCCTGGGCCTGATTCTATGTTCATCTGAGGCACACACTAAGTCCTTCTTGATTTCATGGCCTGAGGTTCCTTCCAGCAGGAATTGCTCAAAAGTGGTGAACCTCCTTGTACGTCTTATCCTGATGCTGCACAAAACCAGGCTGAAAGTTGTTCCACCAGGCAAAGGCACCTCCTGACAGGCAATTTTCTGATCCTAGTTCTGACTGAGTGCCTTGCTGAGGGTTGAATGACAGGCAAAATACAGTGGGACATACGCTGTTTACAGCAGCAAATTAAGCAACTGGGATGGAGAAGAAGGAGTAGTTTTGTTGGAGTAGAAGGTGTGTGCAGGTGCTCAATTTTAAACAGCTACCTATGGGACCCCTGACAGCACTGGATTACCTGTATGTGTTCACTAGGCAGACACTCAAGTATTTTGCGTATCATCCATGCCTGTAAGGGCAAGCTTTCTCTTCTGAGAATTTTTGGGGGGTGCTTTTCCCAGACCTGTAACATTTTTTGCTTCTCATTGTTAAAGTGATCTACCTATAAATCTTCTTGCAGTTCTAGCACAAAAACTTCTGCCTAAATAAATGGGGAAAAGAAATGCAAAAATGACTGAGCTCTAGACTGCTGTAGTGGTTAAAACAAATACAGACCAAGAGACTAGGAAAGTTTGAAATCACGCTGTGTGAGAGAATAAGTCACTCATGTGAATCTGATTTCTATCAGCCAAGGAGTTTCAGATGTGGATAAAAATTTGGGCCTCAAATGTTGGTCTTCCTCACTGTAAGTGATGTCTGATCATTGTGGATTCAGCCAACTCAACTGTTGCAGTTCATATATACTTCTTTCAGTTCCTGTCATCAGAATTTGCATGTTCACTCATGATGTAATACAAAGCATTTGTTTTGGTGAAACATGACATGCTGAACCCATTCAGAAAAAAACCATGTTTCCAAAGATTGTTTCATGTTTTGTGTAATATGTGTTGATCTAATAGATACAGGTACTTCATTGAAAGGGACTTCTCCACCCAACAAAAAAAACCCCACCTTAAAAATACCACAAATTTTCAGGTCCTTATATTCTTTGCAGAATATCCTAATTGAGAAATTTGATTTTTTAAATATAATTTTTTCATTGAGCTGATAATAACTTAAAATTAACTTACTCTTGTGACTAATTTCTTTCATTGTTTCAAAAATGTTTTTGTATCACTGGTAACCAGTGTTGAGGTGGACAGTCAAGACTCTTTGCAGGTATTCGGTAAAAATTTTGAGGATTCAGTATTTATCATGATATTTCCAATTCTCCTTTTCTTAAATGTTTTGTACTATTAGAACCACTGAGATTGAAAACATTTTACTCTAGTACTCACTTTTAGAGTATGTGTTACAAAAGATGTTTCTGCACTCCTTTGGCAGAATCAGTTTTGGGTTAGGTAGATCTGGAATGTGAGTAAAAATGAGAATAAAAGAAGGTGTTTTCATAGACTTATTTATTCTTAGTAAGTGGAAGAACTGCAATCCATTTTAACTAATTTTACTATTTAAAAAATGCATTATAAAATTTTGGCAAACTATTTTGCATCTTATTTTTTAGTGTAACTTAAGAATTGTTTATTTAAAATAATCATTCTTTACAAAGCTGTGATACAAAATAGAGGTCTGGTTTGCTTTTTTTTTAAATTTTTAAAACCATGGGAGTGCAAAGGTACTGTTTTTCAGAACAGTATAAAGACACTTTTTTCAAAATACTTTCTTTGAGTGTTCCCGTTCATTGCTGTGTAGTACTTTCCATTGCTGTGTAGTAACTTTCCATATGAACAGCTGTTTCTGAAGACCTTCTCTTGGCCTATTTTTATTTTTCTGGCAACAAAGCATTGCCATTTTTAATGTAATCTTCAAACATATCTCATGAATTGTCTATAAAAATTTGGTGTAAGAGTGCATGTCTGTGTGTGTGGTGTGTTTGTTCTCTGCTAATTCCCTCTAAAATTTACTAGAAATGTCACTTTAATAGCAGCTGGAAAATAGAATGATTTGCAGCTGCATTTCACTTACTTTACAGTAGGGAAGCAGCAAATGAATACTACCTTTGGCAACAAAAAGACAGGCACTTTAAAAAGCACTTTGCTGATTGCTCTTGTTTTGTAGTCTCTGGTGTACCATATCTACTCTTCTGCCCCAGCAAGTTATTCTGACATAATGTAAACATAATGTATTGATTATTTCTTTTGGCCAGGATAACTGCCCCCTTCTGCCTAACTCTGGCCAAGAAGACTTTGATAAAGATGGCAAAGGAGATGCCTGCGATGAGGATGATGACAATGATGGTGTCGAAGATGACAAAGTAAGATGTGTTTCTTTCTGCAGTACATTTGACCTAAACATCTGATTTTAAGGAAAACCATTACAATAGATGTGAACTTCATTATTCAGAGCTTCAGCTAAGTTATTCTTCACTTCCTTCCCTGAATGATGTGTAGTAAAGAGTAAAGCTGTGTTCAGTTAAAGGAGAGTGGTACTGTGCAGAGAAAAGCAGCCTGGGGAGCACCAGGAACTGTGTTCTCTGTATCAGTTTTGAGTTCAATTATGTACATGAAAACAGTTTAATAGAAAGTGCTGTTGGATTTTTTTTATTGCAATGGGTGAATGGCAAGTCTACTGTATTTTGAAAGCTGGTAATATTATATATATGATGTTATTTTTACTCATTGTAACTTGTTTCTAAAAAAACTGTAAACATAGTAAACATCAAAGGAAAATGATGAGAGGAAAATACCTAGCCTGGTTCATACTTTCCTTCAGATCTTCCCAGAAGATAACTCCCTTACCTGCAGAGCCTAAAAGATAGCCACTTAGTCTAAAACTGTTCCCATGTACATTAAGCAAAAAGTTAGAAGCATTCTGAGAGTTTGCTTCACCCTGGATTTTCAAAGAATTTTTAGGATGAGTGAATTGCTATTAGAATTTTTTTGTTATTCTTTGTTCCCTTCAGAGGGAACACGGATGCTCTAAAGCTTCAGATGTTAAAAGTTGGGTAAGAGCTGTGTTCATTTGGTCTCTTATTTGGAATACTTTTAAAAAACCCACAAAGAATCATTTGATAAAATAATACGATTTAGTATGTGTATTTTTTAAAATTGTAGCTAAATATTATTTTATGAAGAGTGTAAGATTTTGACCTGCCTTTGATTATATGAAATGTATTTCTGGGGAATTTAAAAAATTGTACTAAAATTTTTCCTATTAAATCTGGGTTTTTTTTTTTTTTCTGTTTAGCAGAGGAAAAAGTAGTTTAAAGATATTTTTTCCTTTTGACCTCCCTTCAGATTCTATGCCATTGATGTAGCCATCACTCCCACTGTTTTGGTTTTCTTTCTTTCTTATTTGCATTTCACACAAAGTACTTTCTTGTGCTTGTGCAGAAGTCCATGTGCAGATTTGGAATCTGAGAAATGTAAGAATTATTCTTCTGGCAGATTTTGAAATTAAAGTGATAGGAAATTTTAAAAATTCCATTAAGAGGTCTCAGGTCAAAAGATTTTTCGTAAATGAGAGTATTTAATTTTAACATCTTAAAGAACTTTTTACATTTTATTGCTTTGTTCAGTAGAACACAACCAACAAACCAACAAAAAAGTCAATACTTGTTTAAACTGAAAAACCAAAATATGTGATAGAAACTTGAAAACACCAACACTAGTTTGTTTCAAAAAAATCAGAGTAATAACTCTAGTTGTTTCTTTTTTGTTTTTCAAGAGTTATAAAATGCAGATGAACTTGACCTGACTTTGCAACATGTTCTTTTTTTTTTTTTTAAATATGTGTACCAGTGATACACCTTTATTTAAATGTCTGAATACAGATCCAGTTTAAAATACCTGTTGCTCTCCCTGTGAGATACAGAACACAATTCATGTGCTTTGTACAAAACAGTGAGCTAGGCTGTCCAAATGCCTTCCTGTAACTATCAAGGCCTTCAATATAGGTAGAGCTTGTCCATTGAAAAAATAATGGATTAATATTTAATTTCTGAATTCTGTCCAAGATGAACACGAGTTACCATTTCATAGTATGCTCTCATGAGGTGTGATTTTTGTAGCGATATCTTTTTTTTCTTTCTAGGACAATTGCCCTCTTCTGTTCAACCCTCGCCAGTTTGATTATGACAAGGATGAAGTTGGTGACCGCTGTGACAATTGCCCCTATGTGCACAACCCTGCTCAGATTGACACAGACAACAATGGGGAGGGTGACTCATGTGCTGTGGACATTGATGGAGATGGTATGATATCACTTTTGAGAATTAGGTGCTTTTCCACAAGTCCACTTTGTTTTATGTGCAGCAAGATGGGCTATTTGCTTTTATATGTGGAATAAAATCTGGTCTAGCAGCTGAAAAATGTAGGAGACAGAAGGCTGAGGTTCATCTGCCCTGTGTACTATAGTTGCCCATACAGTCCATAAATGAGTGCAATTAATATTAATAAAGAAAAAGTCACAGCAAGTCTTTATCAGTGTAGTCTTAAAAAAAAGAAAGCTTTCCTTCATCTCTGTTCCAAAGTAATCAGGGTCTAATATGACACTTCTGTTGACTTTTCCTTTTCCTTTCAGGGAGGGAAAAGAACATCAGAGCATTCACACAGTTAAGACAGTATCCATAGTAAAGTAATCTGCTTTTCTATGAATATATAAGTGTGCAAAACTCACAGTAATACAAATACACTTTTTTTGTATGTCATAAAATATTGTTAGAAGTGCCAGTAATTTCCTCTGCCAGTAAATTCCTATATAACCACATAACCACCATTTGATCAGAATTAAGATGGGGAAAAAACACTTAAATATTGTTCAAAAATCATATCCCTGCAGCAATTCAAATGTGTGAGTATACAGAAATTCTAAAAGTTGAAGAAATCTAGCTTTGGGTTTTCCTCAATAATACTTTAAATATTTGGATGCTTATCTGACTTTAGCTTCTGAACACTTTGAAGTTCTCTCATCCTCCTAATCATCAGGTTCATACTAGTACTCATGGTAGTTCTGCATTTGAAGAAAAATCCAATCATACGTTATTGTCTGAAAGGTGCATATATACAGGGACCATGGAATACAGGGAAGGGTCCTTTTATCTTTCCCAGGCACATATACCGACATGTGTATGTTTCTTTTAATCTTATAATTTTGAAGTAGATTGTTGGTTTTCTAATGAAGTTTCCTGAGGTGGAACAGTTTCTTTTGAAAATTTGTCATGCTATATAATTAATGATGCACATATTCTGGTAAAATTAAGTTATTTAATGCTGAGGCAGCTGAATGTTAATACAGTTATTTATATACAAAAGTTCAGAACCTGATATAGCTGTGCATTCTATGCCATTTCTTATAGTGGGGGAATAAAATCCAAACCAAACTTAAAATAAACCAATACCCCATCCCTTTACCTGTTATCCAAAGGAAAAGGACTTTATAAATTCTTAAGACAAAATCAGGCCTTATTCTTCCATAGGAAAATACATACAGAAAACTTTGTCATAACAAGAAAAATGGAATTGGTACCACAATTTTTTTCCTAATATTGGTCTTTAACTATTTGTAATAATCAGAAAGCTTATGAATCCCTTAAGAGCCTTGCTTCTTTACTGATGATTCATACATTTATACTGATGATTCTGTGGCTGTTTGTGTTGGATATTGTATCACTTTGATTTTTTTCAATATTTTGTTGTGTTTTTCCCCTTAGACATTTTTAATGAACGAGATAATTGCCCTTACGTCTACAACACAGACCAGAGTGATACAGATGGTGATGGAGTTGGTGATCAGTGTGATAATTGCCCATTGATGCATAATCCAGACCAGGTAAATGATGAAAACAGTTTCCAATGGTAACATCAGAACAAGGGTGGAGAAAAGAACACAAAAGAATTGCTGTCAGTCCCCATACTGAACAGCTGAAGAGGTGGATCTATATTGCTCACTCTCACATCTTATATTGAGAGATCCCTTTGTATCAGATGAAAGGGGAGTACAGTGATGTTTGCTTTAACCCATCTGTAAATAAAGCCCTGCCCTGCATATATGCTGGGGACCAGATCTTACCCACTGATAGAACAATAAGTGGCCATAGTAGCATGAAGTTTTGCTTGTGCTTTAAGCACAGTTGTCATTGTGGTATTTGTCACTACAGAAGCCCTTGACGAGAAGTGTTGAACAGTCAAGTGCCAGGCTGTACTTTTGTATTGAATAAAAATAATAAAGTTACTCTGTACAATTCTTTTTTGGGGTAGACTGATGCAGATAACGACCTTGTTGGCGACCAGTGTGACAATAATGAGGACATAGATGAAGATGGCCACCAGAACAACCAGGATAACTGCCCTTACATCCCCAACGCTAACCAGGCTGACCATGATCAGGATGGTAAAGGAGATGCCTGTGATTCTGATGATGACAATGATGGTGTCCCAGATGACAGGGACAACTGCCGCCTCAGATACAACCCTGGACAGGAGGACTCAGATGGTAAGAACAAGATCATATGAATTTCATTTAGTTCTTAGTTTCTGGTTTCGATATTGGAGTATTAACATCTGGTGAAGAGAGACTTCGCATCAAACTGAGCTGCTTTTGACATTTGAGACACCATGGAATTCAATGGAACTGAACTGATCAGTTTGGTCAAGGATTAGAGTATTAGGAAACCTCTTTGACAGGAGCTCAAACATATATATTCTTGATTATATAAGAAAGCCTTTTAAATTAAAAAAAAA
>VWZN01021050.1:92142-120817 GCA_013396955.1 Regulus satrapa | reverse complement strand
AAAAAACAAAAGAATCCATGCTTTTGTTAATATTATTGTTTTCACATTTAATTGAAATATTAAAAGTGTCAGAAAATATTTCAAATATCTTGAATTACAAATGTCTTAAAAAATAAAAAGCAAGCCGTTTCCCTTTCAAAACAAGTTACCATCTGAAAATTAAAATGGAAAAAAATATGGTTTACTACTCTGTTTTATTTTGAAAAACAGACTATTTCTTCAGGATTTCAAGGCTAGAAGTATTGTTAGTTTTTAATTTTTTTTAATTGACTCTTGAGCAACTTTTCTCAAGTTTTCTTTACAGACTGTTTTAAATATGTCTTAATGATATACATGTCACGGTTTAAAAAAAATGCATATATGATTGCTCTTTTTTCCAGTTGTTTGGTAAAATATTTTGGTCACCTCAAACAGTTCTTCTTGTGCTTGGCATTATTTAAATAATGAAATAGTTTCACAATTATGATTTTAATTTTGAAAATGTTTATGATCCTTTGAAAACACCAAATATATTTACAGTAATGACTCTTGTAATAAATGCCATTAAGCAATTTCTGTTCCAAGTTATACAACTTGATGGAGCCGTTCCATGGCTGTGCAGTAGAAATTGAAAGCAGAGTTTATTACCTTCACATTATGTTTTTATGTACATGTAGAAAGATAAAATGCTGAGCCTTGTCTGATTTCCTGGTAAGACAACTGCTGTCAGTAGGAAGTTTCTGGTTGGTAGTCAGTAGTAGCTCTTAATTTATAGAACCTTTCATCCCTATGTGTGTCTGGAATATCTTTGCACTTGCCAGTCCCTAGAATAGCCCCTCAATTTCATAAATCCAGAATGAAGGTGACCCCAAGATGAGATAATTTGTCATCCATTACCTGGTTCTTGTAAAGGAAACTATATTGATGTGTGGATTAACAATTCAGAAAAAAACATGTATTTAATCAGTTTAGCCAGCTCATCACTGTCATTAGCAGAGTCCAACAGAAATCTTGGAAAAGGGGTAAATAAAGCCAAAAATTGCTCCCATGCTCTTGAAGATGTGAGTTTTAGCACATAAAGATGAGGCCCTTGAGAGAGCTATTGGATGTGACTGGATAAACAAACACTTTCTAACTTTCCATGCCAGACAATGAATGTTGTCAGCAGCAACTCACTACCAAATGAACCTCAGCTGGACTTTTAGTGAATAATTAAATTCTTCTGAGAATTATCTCTCTGATTTGGCAAAGGAAACAAAATAAGAAATTAATTCCCTTTTCTCCAATGAATGCTAAGACAAACAGGTGAAGGAGCACACAGCTGGTCAGGATTTGGAGTTGTCTATGGCAGATATCCAGGGTGGAAAATTGGACCATTTTACCATGCACCATCTGAGATACTAGATGTTTCAATTTACTCTAATGACTCTTTTCTTTCTGGCTGTTGCCTAAAACTCATTCTGTGAAACATGTAGTGGTAGGTCAGAATTGAATGAGCTGGATTATTGCTATTTCCCACTGTATTAATTCCCATGTTCTTAGGGCAGTAATAAACACTGGAACCTGGGAAAAAAATGAAAAAAAAAAAAAAAAAGCAGGTGGGCATAGAAACAAATTAGTTGGCTGCACTGGTTTTGCATTAATACCCAGTGTAATATCCAGTGGTTTCTATTGTAGAAGGTGGAGCCATTTGGAAATTTGTTTCTATACTTGTCTAGCCAAGCTTTTCTACATTGTTTGCTCTTTGTGTTATTGTATGCAATGGAATAATAGGGTCATTGGCAATAAGCTTTTTTATAGATGCCTCCTTTCACTTCTTGCTCTTTGAGGCAAGTCACATCTCCAAATGGTTTCCATTAATATTATAGATAAACAAAGAAAATAATTTTTAGTTTTTCTAGAATACTGAGTGTAGTAAAAGTGTTGAGCAGAAACACAAATACAGATAAGCTGTACTTTTTGTTCTCTAAAAACCTTCCTGTAATTCATATAACAAAACTTAATTTTTTCATTCCTCTGTGGCTAGTCCTGTTGAATGAAGTGCTGCCTTCTTTTCTCTTGCATTTTTCTGAAACATTATGTTTTTTATAAGTCAAATTTTTCTACCTACAAGTGAAAGAGTGGCTTTCAAAATAAGAATGTATGCATATTTTACTGCCATGCTCTCTTCCCCCTTTTATTTTGACATAGAGGTGGCTCATCTGCAATCTGAAGCATCTCAGATTGTTGCAGAAAATCTTAAGACAGTGATAAGAGTCTGAAAAAAAGTTTAATATGATTGACAATATATAAATATTTAGTAATGTGTGGAAGATTAAGATTTGAATGTTGTTCTTTGAGTTGATTTGCATAGCACATATTAAAATGTGGTGTTGTATCCACATCTGGAACAAATCAAACTGAAAATGTAATGCAAGCATTAGTGAATTACATCGACATAGCAAACTTCCAATTTTTCCCACCCTGATTCTAAAGTGGTGTATAGACTGGGGCTGGATAAATTGCTAACAATTTCCTCTGCTTATTCACTTTGCTTACAGGTGATGGCAGGGGGGACATTTGCAAAGATGACTTTGACAATGACAATGTTCCAGACATTTATGATGTATGCCCTGAAAACAATGCCATCAGTGAAACTGATTTCAGAAAGTTCCAAATGGTCCCTCTGGACCCCAAGGGAACAGCTCAGATTGATCCCAACTGGGTTATTCGCCACCAAGGCAAGGAACTAGTGCAGACTGCTAACTCTGATCCTGGAATAGCTGTAGGTGAGTATCAGATGTCAGTCATAATCTTTGGAAAAGTAACCAGTGATTCTGTCAGAAGGAAAGGGAAAAAAAAAAAAGTAGATAAATGCACCTTTTTGGTGCTGCAAACTTCGGACTAACCACGGATGCAGTGTATATGCCCAAAGTATAAACAGCTCAATGCTGCCTGCATTTGTCATCCATTCATCTCATCACTGACTAGCATACATGAAATACACAATTGAAAAGAATTGTATAGGTATAGTGCCTGTTGTAAGCAACTTATTTCTCTCCAGAAGTCTCCATGCAGGCAAGTGTAATTACCTCTTCTTCTACAGGTGAGGAAACTGACAAATACCACTTATGTCTCCTGCCAGAATTCAAGATGTAGCTGGAACTGTTGGGTGTGTGTAACTGGACTCAGGATTGTAACTCAGTTTTTTTTCTCTTCTGTCCTCTCCCAGGCTACGATGAGTTCAGCTCTGTGGACTTCAGTGGGACGTTCTACGTTAACACAGACCGTGATGATGACTATGCTGGCTTTGTGTTTGGCTACCAGTCCAGCAGTCGGTTTTACGTTCTGATGTGGAAGCAGGTCACTCAGACCTATTGGGAGGACAAACCCACCAGGGCTTATGGCTATTCTGGTGTGTCGCTCAAAGTAGTGAATTCAACAACTGGTACTGGTGAACACTTACGAAATGCTCTCTGGCACACAGGAAACACCCCTGGACAGGTGAGAGATTTAAAAATTCAGGCCAACAGTGCATGATTAATATTTTAAAAATAAGGGACATGTTTAAAAAATAATTTCCTTTCACACCTCAATTTTTGCGGATGTTTCAGTTTCTCTTCAGTTCCCTTATTAGTAGTGTCAGTAGTAACACATGCATTGTATTTCAAAGAAAATCAAATAAAATGTGTAAAAGGGAAGATAAGGTGTGATCAAAAGGAAAATGAGAGAGATGTCTCAGTTATGCACAAATTCTTTGTTACTTCTGTGCTGGCACTTGCTCCTTTGGTGTTCCAGCTTGTTTGAATTATACGTGGTTTAGAGTACAGTAACCAGTGACAGAAAAAGAAAAAAGACATTTTAAAAAGAGAAAAACTGCTACTGCTTCCATGGTTCTTCCAACCATGGAAGAAACTTGTGCATTTTGGAAATTAGGTTACTAGTGTTTCACATGTGGGGAGGAATTGACAGGAGTGTTACTGAGTGGAAATTTTCAAGGAGCAGCCACAGGCAGTAACATCTGTGCAAGCTGCAGTTCCTCTCCCTCACTGGAGACACTCATGCAGCATCAACTCTGTCAGCCTGGTTGTGTGTGTGTGCAACCCTGAAGAGTTCCAGAAACATTTGGACAATGCTTTTGGATGCATGATGTGACTCTTGGGGATGGTCTTTTGCATGGCCAGGAGTTGGATTTGATGATCTTTATGGGTCTCTTCCAATTTGGCCGATCCTGGGATGTCATAAGGGAAGTCAAGGTTCGATGCTGTAATGGTCTTCAGTGACTCTAGCTGTGAAACTGGACATGAATAAATGATCCACAGTTTGACAGAATTTCCATTGCTCTCACCCTGTAAAAGAAGTTTTTGATGATCCAGTCAAATGTTAAACTATTTTCTGTTTCATACTCTGCAGAAAATAAGCTTTGGCTGTTACTATGGTGGATGCAGAGTTACCGGGGCATGGTGTGTTTCTAATAAGGCATTTGTATTCCTACTGTAGGTGCGTACTTTGTGGCATGATCCCAAGAACATTGGCTGGAAAGATTATACTGCTTACAGGTGGCATTTGATTCATAGGCCTAAAACAGGATTAATAAAGTAAGAAATATTTCTGTACCTATAAATTTTCTAGTAGCAATGCTTTTGTGTCTGCTGATTTAAAAGCTGTGTTATCAGTTTCATTGTTGTTTCTGATAATTATGTTACTTGTGTGACATTTTGTCCAACAGTTTGGGAACATTTTGTTATCTTCAGAATAAGTTATTTTGCTTTTCATATGTATTTAATTTAGTCTGGATTGTTCACTATTTACATCAGCTAAATACTCTTAAATTAAGAAAAAAAATTAGATCTTTCTCAATAGCTTTTCTGTAAAGAGACCAAAAATTCCTGAGCAAAACTCAAAGCAAGATTAGAACATCAGATTGCTCCCCAGACTGTGGAATTTCAGTGAATGAAAATAATTATAAACATGAGCATTGCCTCAGGGAAGCAGGCCAAGGGCCTGTCTACTTCAGCATCCTGTCTCCTGTAGTGGCTTACACAAGACACTGCAGAAGTGGCCTTGAGCACATCTGCAATGCACACAAGGAGCTGTGGCAAATGACTTTCTGTAGAGCCCTGCTGTTCCGCTGATGTTCCAAAGACTGAGCATTAACTGCCTATGTCAGTTTTATCTTCTACTAAACTACTGGAATTGTAAAAGGATATTTTTCATGGGGTAGAGTCAGACCTTACCTCCAAAGGTCTTGCTTGTACTTATGTGCAGGGTGCTTTCATTTGTCTGTGAAGGACAAAGTGTAGACAAATTAGGATAGACTTAAGTTACCTCTTTCTGGGAAAGAGAGGAGTTTCTTTATGCTTCAGTGTATTGCAGTGCAAAACATTGACTGATAGAGGTCAAAAGGAAACTTGACATTTTTCATACATGTTGCTGTTACTTGTAACTTCCTTTACAGAATCAAAATAGTGTCAGACAAAAGATGTTACCACTGGTATCACATTAGATTAATCTAGCATGGAAAATTCTATGGTTTAGGACATTAAATTCCATAATACTCTAGGGTGTTCTGATAGAAAAGAAATTAATCTTTTCACTAATGTAGCCATAGCATAATTTTATTTGTACAGAAATATCAATTCCATATGAACATGATCAGAGCTATGTAATCTTTCTGATGGATTGAATGAACTATTAAACTCTTCCCATATGTCTTGAGTTCTTGGTATTTTGAGAATTATATTAAATACAATTATATGAACATGAAAATCTGTGGATTTTTTTACTTTTCTTGTCACCGTCCCTTAAATACTTATCTCAGGGAGCAGTTCCATACTTGTTTTTGTAAAGTTTTCAAGAAACAGAACCCTTTATTACAAGTGCTGGACATGCATTTCTGTCTAAACAGAAATCTTCCCCTACCTAACGCCTGAGTTCTAGGAAGCTGCTCAAGGGTTTTCATCCTTGTGTGATACCATCTTGCTGTGTATAAATAATTTATTGTCAATAGAAGCAGGACAATAATCCTTGCCTCCAAAGACTAGTCTAATTAACAAACTATAGTGTAATTTCTCATTTGGCCCTGGAGACTGAGAGTCTAAAAATCTAGACTGTCTCACTGTCTCCCAGGAGAAGTAGAGAATCCAAGCTTGTGGAAATGCAGTCTCTCTGATAAAGAAAGAAAATAGTGTTTTCTTTTAAGGTCTTTTGTCTCCAGGGTGTATGCCTGAAATATTGAATAAAATCTCCAAAATAAAAAAAAAAAAAACCAAACAAGTTCTCCTTTTCCAATTTATTATTAGTCTAGCTGTTTGTATGCAAATCCTGCCAGCTTTCATTAAGCTCTTAAAATGTCTGAAATTGAAATTCAGCATTTGTTTGACTCTAAAGGGATGATTCTTCCAGTTTCTGATGTTGGCTCTTGCACCTAAAGATAAATAAATCAGCTGTTCACACAGCTGCAAAGACAGCTTTGCTCAGTGATGTGACAAGGTCATGTGCTAACCCCTGAGTTCACTGGGACAGGGGCTTATCAGTGAATGCTAGTAGATGACATAGTTCATTCCAGGAGACATGGCTGTTCTAAATAAAGAACTGGGAAATCTTTTGCAGATGGTGTGCATAAAATCACTTAAGGAGCAGCCCCACTGCTTCTGATTAATGTGTTATGGCTGCCAGCCAGGTGGGTGTGGATAGAGATGAGAAGTGATCCCTACAATGAGATTGGGTTTTCTGGTGCCTTGTTAAAATTCTGTTCCAGTTTATAGAGACTGTTCCTGTATTACCTTCCTTGTTTAATTTATGTTCTTCTTTACAGAGTTCTGGTTTATGAAGGGAAGCAAGTCATGGTGGATTCTGGACCAATCTATGATACAACTTTTGCTGGTGGACGATTAGGTCTCTTTGTCTTCTCTCAAGAGATGGTTTATTTCTCTGACCTCAAATATGAATGCAGAGGTTAGTTACAAGAAATGTCTGGAAGACACTTAAGTCTTTCGTAACTTGCAGAACAATCACAAAGTATCAAAATGAAAAGTATACTCTAAATTAAAAGCAATCTTTAATATCATAGCATGGCATAAACCTTCGATGAAATGCCATGAATGCCCTTTGCCCCTAGAGTAATCTCAATTTTAATAATAAACCCCAGATGTCTAATACTGTCCACCTGGAAAAAATGAGGTAGAAATTTCTGAGAGAGACTTGCCTAGAATTCTCTCTGTGTGTCCACTGTCCTCTGTAGACTATTTCAGTATGTCCTGCAGGCACAGAGACACTTTTGGATCACCCCTCTTTCAAGAGACATGGAAAAGAGAGCTGCTATCTTTAATAAACATGTCTGTCTGTAATGCCTTGTCTGAAATGTTTTGAAATGCAGAAAATGCTTTTCCAGGTTTTCTTACATATGATTTTATATATACATTTAAATACATAACTGCACATACACATACATGTCTCTTTCTATATGTATGCACATGGGTTTTTATATAAATGTCCTCCCATTTGTAGGAAAATGAAGAACAGAAAGCGTTGTGCTGCATCTCTTTAGTGTATCATGGTGCAGTAAGAAGTGTGATTGACTTCCTAACCAAAAAATCCCCAACCACAATTAATATATTTTTCCCATTTTTTTCAGATGCTTGAGCAATTGTTGCTGCATTACCAGCAAAGTACTGTAGATGCTATGCAACCCAGACACCTCAGTACATGCTGGTACTCCTAGTTTTTATTTTTGTGTACCTCCTGCCCTCTGTCCTCATGCTCCACTCTCCAGGATCCTCCCAGCTTCCAGGAGTGCTCCAGCCACCCCTCCACCCAAGTGCCTTCTTACAGCCAGGACTAATGAAACCTAAACGTGAACGTCGAACCCACCACTGAAGCAAAAGCAGATTGATACATTAGAACACTTGTGTAGAGTGAAAACTTAGCAAAACTTGTTTGTTTGTTTACTTGTCTTTTTTAAAGAATGACGTTTACATATAAAAATGTAATTACTTAATGTATTTATGTATATGGAGAAAAAGAGGGGGGATGATGATTATCAGTCATTATGATTAAGTGAGGAAAAATGTGGCTTAATTTTTTGGGTGTATGGTTGACACTTCCTTGCTCTGATCAAGACTGGACTTCAGTAACACAGAGCTTCTGGGTCTAGTATTAGGAAAGTAATGGAGGGCCACCACCAGCACTGAAAATTAGTTTGGATATTAAAGATCAGTTATAAACATTTCTCGATTCAAAAAGGTGCTTAGTTGATAAGGACACTCTTAGTAACACTCTAAAATTATTGTCAATAGAACTGTCAAATTTGCAACCTAAAGCATTCTTTAGTAGGGGCTTTCTTTAGGCCAAACAGAATTCAGCTAGAAACTCTCATGTGAACGGGAAGAGTGATTCATTTAAACATCTGAAACTATCACTGTTGTCTAACTTTCAAAAATTTATTTCAATTGCCCTGTTTTCATCATATTCTGCATTGCCTTGTAATAAAGAATATACCATGACCATGGGGAGCAAAATGAAGCTGAACCACTTTTCCACCTCTGCTGCAAAAAGCACTTTGACATCCTGAATCCTGATGTGTGTTTTGCAAAAGGTGGCAATGCCACCATTACTTAATTTGTTAACATATGAATTTATGGTTCCATTTATAAATATTTTGTTAGTATTTATTGTGATTATCACACCAAGCTACCTTCTCTGATAATTGATTTTAAAGCATATAATCCATCAATAATACATTCACAAATAATGATATGTTAAAGCTGTATTTGCAAGCATATCACAATATGTAGATATTGTCAAAGCATGGCCTACACTTATGAATAGTCCCATGGGTTATAGTCATGTATACTTTAAAGTTAAATGAATAATAATAAGGAATTTACAAATGGAACCTTAATATATACCCAGTTACTTTTTTTTTTTTTTTCTAATTGTTATCTATGTCTGCTGTATATAGAACTTCTTAAATAATGCTGAAGGGGTACCAGTGTTTATTCTAAACAGATACAACAGTTACTCAGATAAACAATAGTATAGACATGTTTAACACTTTTTTTGTTTGTTAAAGATGTATGAGCTTTGTTCAGAAAAAGAACACAGGCTCGTGTAATTTTATTAATGGATGGGATACCTGATGGAAGAATACAGTACCAATGCCTTCCTCTAAGGCACAGTGAGCTAAATGTCAAATCAACTTTTTCTCCCTTGAAATAGATTTTGTGGCTATGTTCATTAGAAAGGAATCAACAGTTACTGGCTTTATTGCACATTTTATAGTATTCATATTATCAATTTTTTAAATTTTTTTTTTCAATTTGTTTTGTTGCTGGTTTTTCTTTTGTTTTGGATTTTGGTGTTTTGTTGGGGTTTTTTTGTTGTTGGGTGTTTTTGGGTTTTTTTTTTCACAAATCCTCTTCATGAGGTTTTAAATATTTCAATTTCTCTTGGTGTTTCAAATGGCATCTCCAAGTTCCAAGCAGAAGGGAGTATGACTTCATTAAATGTAATGAGTAATGGCTGTGTAGGGATTTTTGTTTTGTCAGAGAGAGACATCAGTTTAGGGATGAAGATGTTAATATTTGGACTGTATCATAATTTTCCTATTCTATGTAAATTATTTATGATGGGGTTTTTAAATTTCTTTTTCTTTTTTTTTCCTTGCAAGTGTGTGTGAGAGAGTGAGATTGAAGAAATTTCATTTTGTTTTGCCAAAGATTGTAAATAATTATTTATTTGTTTACAAGGACAGACATTTATCAATCAACGTCCTGATTCATTTAGTCAGATCCTCATTTATATATATATATTAAGAAATTAATAATAGGAAATAAACTCTCAAAAGGTTTTATAATCCAAAATTCTCTTTACCTTTTTTATAGTTACAGTTTTTCTTTAATGAAAATACTCCATTCTGCTAAGCTGTTAGTTAAGCCTCTTGCCTTGTTGTAAACCAGTTCATTTCAAGCAAACCAGGAAATCTGTTGCTTTGCTAAAAAAAAAAGAAAAAAATCACTGACTGTCTTCTAAGGTTGTAAACAGCAAGTTTCCTAATATCTCTGACAAGACATCATTCCCCATGAAGTCTTTATCTGGCAAGCAATCACAAATTTTATTTATAGTATTGTGAATGAGAAATTTTGGTCCTGCTTCTCTGTATTGTGTCTTGGCCCATGTGTTTGAACAAATATATCTTACTTTGCAACTGCTGCTTCTCTGAGTCCCATCTGAGTCACTGGGATTCATTGGTGTGAATGGGAATTGCCCTCCTTCTGGAGAATTTCAGGAGCCAGTGAATCATCACAAATTAAAGAGAATAAAATACAAGAAAATAATTCTTAGCATGAGACATCTTTCCTATGAGTATAAACTACTCACAGGGAGGAGAATTCGAATTGGATTAGGAAAAATGAGAATGCCCAGAATGTCAAAATGCAAGTTTTGAGGTGTGAACATAAGTTTTAACTTTTCTTGGCCTTACAAATGTCCCAGATATTTGGTTGCCTTGGCTTTTGATTCCTCTGAGATTACTTGAATCATTACATAAGAAAGCCATATAGTCTTCAGTACAGTTTTTTGATCAGTCCTTTAAAACAATGCAAATGTTCAGTCTTGTAGACAGTTGCAAGGACATCAGTGATTGACATTATTCAGCTAATAGAGTGACCAAGAACTTGCTATCCCCTTTCTCAAGAGCTTTACAAAACTCTGGTATGGATCTTCTTGAGAGTTTTGAACATGAGTACTTATGATTCTATGGGGAAAAAAATCTCTTCATCACCAAAAAAAACCAAAAAAACAAACAAACAAAAAAACCCAAAAAAACAAACCCTCACAAAAATAAAGACAGGGAAATAGAAATACTGGAAATAACAGTAGCACTTTAGCAATAGTACAGAGTCTCAGAAAAACAGGAGGCAAATACCAAAAAAAGCAAAATTGCTGTAAATGAGAAGATTCATCTAAAGCAGTGGCATCCTCTGAGCTGTGTCCATTGTTCTACCTATCTTTTTTAAGGCTTTGGAAGATGCTCAGAGGTATTTGCATAATCTGGTAAATGTAAATGTTTAAAATTTTTATAGTCTGCATGTCTGGTTCCCAAAAAGAGGTGCGTATGGAAGAAGGTCTGAAATTCCTGTGGAGAGGCTGCTCTTTTTCTCACAAGGGGAAGCTGGGTAGAGCAGGTGAGGATTCTGCCACTAACACATGAGTAATATTAGGTAGAAATTTTTTTCACTTCCCTGAGCATCAGATTCCCACCTACTACAATTTCCTTACCTTTAAAATACTTGTTGTATCTTGTATGTATCTAACGAGTTTTGGGCCAGGAAATCTTGAAATCCCAAAACCCTTCTAAAATTAAGTTCTGATGAGACTTCTTGACTGCTTTAAAAATGGGGGTTTTAGGTAAACTTCGGATAAGCCACTGAATTCTGAAGAGCTAAGCTGAACTCACAGTATTTAAGGATTTGTCCGTTATAAGAGAAACACATTTGCTGTGGTTTCTTCCAGAAAGAAAGGAAATAATTCCACCCAATGATTATACCTGTGATTTTGCACATCAGGCAGCCCAACTAACAGCATTATGAATGCTAACCTATGTGTCTCCTCTTTGCTGGCTACACAGTGGGACAGGGGCTGAACCAACTATCACCATCACTGGGCCAAGCTCTCATCTCTGTCAGCTCAGTGGGAGTTTTGCTACAGACTTGAGTGATAGCTGGATGAGATTCAGTGTTCTGTTTGTGCTGCAGACATCCACAGAGGAAAAGCTCTAATGCTTGCATGGGAACATCTGCTCTCTAAAGCCATTTGGAAAAAAAAAAAAAAAAAGTCCAACAAAAATCTATGTAATAGCTTGGCACAGCATTGTTTCCATTATGGAGAAGACCACCCTTGTAGATCGGGAAGGGGGACTTTGAAGGAAAAGAAATCTGGTGCTGATTAAACCAAAATTTCTTCTACTCAATTATCCTGCTTCTTGAAAGCTGCCAGTATCAAATTCATAGAAGAAGGTGTCAAGTATTTATCATTAAAAACTGTATGTTAGCACTCCCAAGAAGGGAAACATCATTCTTAGCCCAGGCAGCTAATGATTAGGTGGGTCTGCCTTTGTGCCTGCGTGGATTATTTTGCATTAACATAACTGGAAATATTATTGTTATTCATATAAGTATCCCAGATTTTTAATCCAAATTCTCCTCCTATTGAGAGCTCTGGAGATTGATTATACACTCTATGCGGTATGGATTTCCTTTTACCAATTTCAGGTCTGTTGCTGTTCAATTTCATTGACAGGCTTGATTTCTCCCAAACTTTTAAAAGGAATGAATAGTATATATTTCATCATAAAGATGTGTATTAGAAAAAACAATATCCTACTTTTCTTTTACTGCTTTGTGCAAGTGTCTGTAATGGGTTCATGTAGTACAGCAAATGTAAAAGAATTTCCCCTGCTTGCTGAAACTGTTGTATTGGTGATATTTTGTTTTAGGGACAGGATGCTTCCCATTTTTATGGCCTTCTCCTAATCTATCATTTTAGCTTGTGTGTGGATATGTCATATCTATACACATGCACACACAGAGAGAAAATTCTACGTATTTTGCAGAGGTTAATTATCATTCTGTGCTTGGCTTTGATGCTTTCCCTAGGCAGGTGCTACTGGTCATAGTTGGAATAAGACAAATTAGTTGGACAGATCTTTTACAACCTTTTCTCTTGTCAATTATCACTGATCATTACCTGTTGTTCTTGATATATTTAGAGCTAGAAGTGTTTGGTGTTTCTCCTTTAGAAACAAGTGATTTTTTTTTCAGACACCTGCTGTCATTTCTGAACTCTTTTCAGCACAGCTAAATGTACCAGTCTTTGAAAGCTGGAGAGTTGCATTGCAAATCACACTTCAAATCTTAGCAACAGCTGTAATAAGATAACTTGTAGCTTATAAAACTATTTTAGTCATTGAGATTACACAGTTATTCAGTAACTTCTGGAAGATACTCTTGACACCCCCTTTAGGAGCTGATTTTTTTCTCTTTAAAAAATGTTGATGGAAAAGAAAGTAAAGGAGATGATAGTAAGCTGCAGGCACTGTTAGCAGCTGAAATGGATATTTTTTTATCGATGTAGTTTTTTAATATATGTGAAGAAAAAGAAACCTAATGGTTTGAGTTTCATGAAAGGCAATCTTTGACTGATCATTAATTCCAGTTCACTTCCTGGAGTTGCTGCTTCTGCCTTCTTGCGAGTAGCAAAAACCTCCAATAGAAAGACTTTTTTTAAGGCACTCCTTGCTGTGAGACTGAAGTACTTTTGAGTTTACAGTATTTTAGAGCTGGAATCCAAGCAATTTCATCTGTCCTGGTTCCTAAAGATTCAGCTCAGTGTCTAGGTTTCTGCAGCCAGAAGCCAAGGACCACCCATCTGGATGTGGATGCAATCCAGTGGGCTTAACTATATGCAGTAGCTCATCCTGGATGCTGAAGAAGTAGGGACTGCTTCAAGCTGATACTAGTGACAACTGGAAAATCAATCGCTTTCTCAAGAGAGATTAAGTTGCAAAGATATTGTCAGTCACTGTTCTAGGGAACAATAGTTCTCTACTTAAAACTGTAAAAATTTCCAATGCTTAAAGGAGAGGACTGAAAACCAGAGCATCGTTAAATGCTCAGATTAAAATTGTCACAATTTTCAGAGAAATGGAGCATACACGGGCAGTAAAATGGCAATAGACCACATGATTTTTGTTTGTTTGTTTTTCTTAGAAATTTTTCTTTTAAGTTTTTTTTTTTTTTATAAAAACATAACTAAAGGGTTACTTTGCTTTTAGATTTGTTATTAATATATCAATGTAAAGCTCCCACTTACTTGAGAAAGAAGCAAACTTAATTTTACACAGAGGACACTGAGGCAATTTTTTTTTTCTACAGTTCAAAATCCCTACATAAGATCTAATTCATTGCTTTTGGTTGAAGACTTTATAGTTTTATTTGTTTATTTAGCAATATTTAAATGTTCAACAATGATAAATTAGTCTTTTGGGTCAGCTTACTTGATGTCTCCTCCAAAGACTGGTGTCCAAACTTGAAATACACCTTAAATCAGTATTATTCATTAAAAGGAAAATAAATGAAGCCATTCATGGTTATAGATAGAAATATTTCTTAATTCTGCATAGAAGTTGTATTGTCCTTTACTGGACAATCAAGAAACCTGCTGTTCTTCATGGCTAGCACCAGCCATCCCTGTGGTGTGAGAAGATAATATCCTCTCACTCCTAAAGATAAGGGAAAGGGAAGCTGTAGCTGAACAGAAATGAAGCAGCAGAGAGATTCTGAACACTAGGGTAATGATTTTATCACAAGACCATGTGTTTTAAAACAAGAAGACACGAGTCATTATGACAGCAATATGAAAAAGTCAGCTCCTGCTATTTCCTGTTCAGAATTTCCTCTAAAAATGAATTAACCTCCCTTTAAGAGAAATTAAGTTGGGCAATCTTCACTGAATGCTTCCATATTTCCTTGTTTACCTTCTAGTTATTGATTCAGCCATGGGCCACTTTGCTGGAGACGAAAATCAAAAGAACCCTTTCCTGCTAACTTGTTAGATTTTGCAGGTTAAGACCAATACACTGTAAGGTCCAGACTTTCAAACATATCTGCAGTTATGAGTACAGAAAAATGTTTCAGAGATAATGCCTAATTTAACAAATGACCCTGGTATTTAAGATATTATCTGAGTTTATTATTAAGACAAATAATATTTATGGAATATTTTAAAAGTGGGGTGGAAATATTTACTATATTATATTTGAAGATGTGTGGATAATATCCTCTTTTTTGAGGTGATTGAAGGGTCTTTCATGCATCTTTACAGTTTGCTTTTTTGTTTTGTTTTTGCTTGTTTGTTTGTTTTTTGTTGTTGTCGTTTGGGGTTTTTTTTTTTTTTTTTGAGGGTTTTTTTGTTTCCATTGACAGTAGCATAAAAATAAATGAGGAGATTATTTTTGGTTTTAGCAACTGTTTTTAACTGCATGGAAGATATAAAATCTCTTTTTTACTGAAATCACATGCCCTGATCAGGAATGTTTACTGAACCATTTGACTCTTTTGTGGAGGGGAAAAATTGTTCTCTTCCAGTTCTCTTCCAGAAGACATTAACAGCCTTCTAATGAGAGAGGTAGGACAACTGAGTTACTGAAATTGGAACCCGGTATCTGTGGCACGAATCCACTTGACCTGTCATGACAGCCAAAGAAACAGCCAAGGTTAGAAGTCTTGCTTACAGCTATCCTGGGTGCAATCTTCTACACAAAAGGGGGAAATAAGTGCCAAGGCCACGGATGGTTACTTCAAGAGCTAAGGTTTGCAGGTCAGCTCCATGGCTTCTGTGTTGCCTGTACTAAAAATAATTTCCTCTATCCTTATGCCAATGCATCTGTGTACAACCTAGTTCCAGATTTAACACCTGAATACTGCACTTAAGATTTATTTATTTTCTTAATGAAGCATACAGACTAAAATTAAACAGTCTTACTTGCTATTTCTGGAAGATTTGTACCAGCTTTGTTGGATTTTTTTTTCTTCTATGAATTGGGATTTCATAGTGCTCCTGTATGTCTCAGAGCATGGAATGATTTGAAAGACTTCTCAGAGAAACTCCAGTGCAAACCACTGTAGTGTTATAATACGGAAGGAGCATTGCTTGTGCATTTTCATTCCTGCCCAGGACAAGTTCATAATGTGGTGGGTCGATTTCTCAAAAAGTGTGCATTGTTTAGCTCTATAATTATATACATTCTTTTTTTTTCTCTCTGTTGTTTCTCTTGGCAGAGCATTAAATATTGTGATTTAACAATACAGTTGGGAAATCACAACCTATTTCATATCAGCTATTACTTCCTACCAACTTCTTAGGTCGTGCACAATTGCCAAAACAGAGTGGAGCCACTGTAGTTTTTGTAATATTTTCATAAATAAAAGACTATTTGTAAAACTGTTCCATTCATTTCTATAATTTCAAAAGAAATTAATGTGTGTGTTGGCACATATGGCCTTCTTTTAAAGAGGAAGTTCACTTTTCAGTCTAGTTTTGATGCTGCATTTCTATATGGATATGGAAAATACATTATCAATGTACATTTTCGTGCCCCTTCCTGCAATATTCTAGTAAATATTGCAGTTAAAACTAGTAAAGTTTTAACAGTCGGGAATGGCTTGGAAAACCTTTGGGCTGTGATATCTAAAAAATTCAAGACATGGAACTGGTATTTCTCATGAAGAAAGATTATTTTTTGCAAGAAACTGTAAACATTTTTCTGTGATCAATAAGTAATAAATGAAAGTATCTTTACTTCTTTTACTATTCATTCAATGGTCTGCATAGATGTGTCCTTGTGGGTTAAGCCAACGTTGGCAATTTGCCTTATGACTGTTTATTTTCCATTGTCATGTTCAAAATTTTGAGGTACATCATACATTTTAAAATACATAAATTTTAGCAAAAATCTTGATACTTATGTTGCAAATGTTTTGCATTTGAAATGTGAAATAAAACTGAAACCGTGAAAAAGTTATTAATTCAAAAGGAAACAACCTCAAAGCATTTTAATTTCCTGTTTTAGCCATAATTTTCTATCTCATCATCTGAGGCTGCGAAACATATTTATGTCTGTGATTCCTTATTGCATGAGCAGTTGTTCCATTGCTCCTAGGGGTAACCTATAGGAAAGATATAAAATCCACCTCTTTTTACCTGCCACAAATCTTGGAAGTGCATAGCAATGCCAAGGTGTTAGGAGTGAGTCAGTGTTACAGACCATCAGGTTCTGAGAAAGAAACAAAAGAAAAATTAAGACCGAAAGGCCGATGGTAGGAATTGGTACTGCTATTTGCCAGGTCTAACAGAATCAAATAGCAGTTCCTGATGGGGGCTTTTAGGGATTTCTAAATTTTCTACAGTTTAATTTCCTGAAGTATATTAAACCAAGGGGATTTTTTAAAAAACTTGTCTAATACAGAACTGTGAATGACAAAATTTCTGTTACTTTATCTACCTAAAGTTCATTTTCATTCCCTTCTATCGATGATACTTCATTTCAGGGAGTAAATTGCAAGAAACCAATCCTCATTATTTTCATGCTAAATGAAACACATTTTGTATACTATAAAGAGAATTGTTTAACTGTCAGAGAGAGCTTTTTTGCTTGTTTAGAAAGTGTTACAGAGCTTCATGAGTGCCAGAGATGCTGCCTTGGAGGAAGTGAAAAGTCCAACCCTTGTGATGAGACTGACATAATGCATAGTGAGAAGCAGGGGGAGTGCATCTTAATTTGTGTGGTTCAACTCTGAAGCACAAAACCTTGGGAAATTCAATTAATTACGTCTATTAATATAGATTTTCTGTTGATTACTGAGTCAAGGATACTAACTTTACTCATTTCACTCTATGAAGTGCTTCACTTCAAAGCACTTGTGACTATGTACAAATAAAAAAAAACCCCTGTATTTAGACATATTCAAAGTAAACACTCATGTGCACAGGGCTTAAAATGCACTTCACAATGGAAAATGCATTTATTGCACAATTTTTGTTAAGAGCAGCATAGCTGCTGATTCAAAATATTCACAGACAAAATGTATCAGTACTAAACTTTCATGCTCAGTAGCAGATGGAGCCATATTGTGATGATTTGTGCTGCAAAGGGGCCTCCACTTTTTTACAGTATTTTTGCCAATATTACTTTACTGAAGCTATAGAAAAACCAGCAGCTGTCAGATGGAGACATGTAACATTCCAGATGTGGCTTAGAGGAATGAGTACAGGAAAAGCAGCAGCAATAAAATTGCATGAAATTTTATAGTGACTGACAAACCACACAAAAGATGTGGGCAGAGGGGAAAAAAATACTCTGCTCAGGTCATACTCAGTACTTACCGAAATGTATGGTCTAGTCTGCAAAGATACTACCAGCCAGTATCTGAACCATGGAAGATGCCTGACAGGAACCCTGGGGAACTGCTGCTCTATGTGCATCAGAAGCCAGCTGCTAGGCTTTCTTTGTTGCTGAGCATTTTTCACTAAATAACTATAAAACCAGAAAGTCCAATTCTTGCTTCACTTGTGCAAAGGCAGGATGCAGAGTTCAATGTATGCATAAAATACAGATGTTATCTTCCTCAGAGTGAGTTTAATAGATGGCAATCTCCACTTATGTTCCTTTTGCTTGGGAGATTTTTCTTATTTTCTGTGTTCTTAATACTTTCAGAAAAATATGAAGGCCACTGATACATATTCGTAGCTAGGAAATACAAAAAGATGAAAACAGAAAAGATTTGAGATTGTTCATGTTGAGCTGAGGGCAACTGTTAAATCATGCTTCCCAAAGGAATGTTGATCATAAAGAATTTGCTATTCTGTTTTTTCTATGTACCACAACGTCCCATTTGCAGATATATCTGTAAATAACATTTGTTTCCAGCTATGTGAGACAGAAGATGTTGTAGTAAAAAAATGGGGGGTGGGAGGGGTGGGGGGGAGGCAAAAAAACTAGCCACCAAACCCAACCAGAAATGGCATTTAACCATCTGAGTAGATATCTACAAATGGCTTAACTTTTTTTACATTCTTTTCAGTTAGTGTAGGAAAACAGTCTTTTCTTGGAACAATTTTTTGATTTTTTAAAATTTAGATGTATAAGATAGGACAAGTACAGCTGAAAAGCTCAAGTCCAAGCCAAAAGAAGTATGCACTTTAAAAACTGTTCTTTTAGATGCAGAGGGAAAACACCACTTCTCTTGTGATCTACTCAAAAGTGAATATAAAATCATAACTTTTTCCATATTTTTCTGGTTTTCTGGTAAAGGCACAGCCTTTAAGTGAGATTTCTCTTATGAACTCCTAGTGGGATATAAATAAAATCATTCTTTTCAAGGTACACTTAATTTTATCCAGGCAGATGAGAGCAAGGGTTTGTTTGACTGTGCAGATTGATGAGGATTCACTGCCTGTGTTCACAGGAGTCACTACATCCAAGCTGACCTTGTGTTTGACACATCCCTGCACTAAGGTACTTGAATAGAAGGACTCATTAATTACTTATTTCTGAGCTAAAGCAAAAAACTCTGACCAGACAGAAGGCTTGTGATTCTAGATCCTAGCAGCTGCATTCACCTGACATTGCTGATTTTACAGGTCACAATATTGGAATAGACATAAGTCATCTCCTAAAAATTTAGTATTGCTGCTGTGATATATAGGCCGTTGCTTGGATGTAAGAAAAGTCATCACTAAACAAAAAATCAATTTTGAGTAACTGTTCCCGCCGGCTTTGCTTGGAGCTGAGGGGTTGGGCTAGACATTTTCCAGCAGTCCATTCCCACCTCAGCCGTTCCATGAACCTATAGAAAATGATGGAAAAAACAAAGGAGCCCTTATACAGACTGATAGAAGCATTGGATTCAGGTGCTTCATTGTTAATGGCAAAGCTTCGACAGCAAATTAGATTGAGCAAGAAAATCTGTAATCTGTACTGACCTTCACCGATTTTAAAACAGTGATATGTGTTAGACTGTGCAGTTATATTTAACCTGGATTTAGTACCACATGCAGACTATCAAATTACACAGATCTTGAAGGAAGACGGGCTCCTGACTACTCTATTAGACAGATGCAGGAAGTGAGTGTAGTCCTACTTAGAGCAGTAGATGTTTAGAGCTGGAATTGGTTTTAACTGCTAACAGAACTACCTGGGTGGACCCAAGATATCTGCTTTCCATCAGAAAATTAGATACATGGAGAGCATATTCACAAGGACTTCTACCTCTTTATTCCTCTGACTGGCAATCACTTGCTTTGACTGTATTCAAAATAAGAAAAGTTTAAAACTGAAAAAAAAAAATAAACACAGTCAAAAGAAGTAAACCATTAAGAATACAGAACATGCTTTGTATCAATTTTAGTATGAAAAATGAAAAAGTAACTGAATAGGACTCTTACAAATTCTAGTTTCTCAAAGAAATGAAGCTGGCACAAAGCACAAAGCACATGCTCTCCATCTGTCTATCATCTGCTAGAAAATTACTTACAGGAGATTTAAGCTTATTGGACAGTTTTTTAATTGACTTGACAGAGCTGAATTTGACAGACACTTTGAAGATTATAGAGTAAACATGATTTCTGTGCCAAGAGGATTGATTAAGTTTTCTCTTCCATGTGAATTCTTTTTTTACTAGTAAGTTACAAAAAGACTGAAATCTTACCTCATAATTAGCAGATTTCTAATCTCTTTCTCTTTGATGTCTTATAAAGCTCATAAGGAATGAAAATTCAGCTAAAAGACATAAATGGATTGGAAGCCAATCAGTAGTTCCAGTGCCCAGGGAGTTGCTTGTGTTCCTGGAAGTACCTCAGAACCCTCATGAGTGGTGTACTCATGTGAAATTAAAACAAACAAAAAACCCAAGTTGTAATTTTTGTTGTTCTGTATTAATACTAGTCAAGCCTCATGGATAACTTGCTATGTACTGCTCAAGCACAGTTTGAGGTGCATTTTGCTGTCCTAGAAAATCTGTTAAGTGCGCAAGATAGACTGAAGTTGCACATATTCAAGCCTGTGTTTAAGTCATGAGTGCAGGGAAGGGCAGATGGAGAATTGTGTAAAGTCAGGTCAAGGGTTTTTCCCAGAATTTGCACTGAAGGTCATGGAGGAAGAGAACACCATTTTCCCACATGCCAAGTTTTGTTCTTTCTCATTAGTATCTAATGGGAAGTCTTAGGCAGGATTTAAAAAGCTAAGAGGAATGAGTTTATTTTGTCTTCTAGCAGGTAAGATCTTTTAGACTAATTATCTTTCTTCATAGTATTAGGCACTGATCATTGTCTATTGTAATAAGGATAAAAGTAAAAGATATGCATTCAGGAGGAAAAGAAGGAAAATATTTAGAGAGAAAAAAAACCCCCATGCCTTTCAAGGGTCTGCTACTTCTATTTCAGTGAAAAATAGTTTTATACTATATCAAATCATTGCTGTAAAATAGGAAAGATCTATGGTCCAGATCCATGCTTCCTCCTCAAGACAGGGCAGCCTCTATCTAACCCATTCCTGACAGATTATTTTCCTGGTCTGTTCTTCAGAGATGAAATTTCACAACTGCCCTAGATATTATGCTTAACCACAGCTACAGACAGAAGAATTTTTCTAATTCATGAAGTATTTCTTGCTGCTCTTTGAACCAATTACTTCTTGTCCTATCCACAGCGAACACAAACAATACTTCACTACCAAACTGTGGCAACCTTTTACATATTTGAAGACACATTTTTTTTTCTATATAACTTCCTGCCATGCAATCCAGTATAAATTTTTTTCATAAGTAATGTATTATAGGGCCCAAAATGCCATTCTTGTTTTCCACTGTAGTTTTTTCAAGTGTCCTGTTTTTTTAACATGCTTGTTAAAAAATACCCCAAATCTGACAAAAAGCAGAGGAGAAGGATTACATAATATATCTTGCAAAACCACTCTCCGGTTTATAAATATCCAGGATGAAGTTTAATTTTTTCAGAAGTTTATTTTGTGGTCAACTCTCATGTCCAGTACTGCCCAAATTCTGTGCCACCTGCCTTCTGTTTGGACAGTTGTTTGCTTTTCCACTTGTCTATATCAGTTTTCCCCTGCTATAGGTGCACTGGAGGAATGGTTGGCCCCTTTGAGAGCAGGGGCCTGATTTGCTCTTTCAAGATCTGGATGTCCTTTGCTGCTGTGATTCCACTCAGTGCTGTGAGTTCCTTTCTGAACCAGCATGGACGTAAGGTAAAGAAGCAAAAGTATATAATGTTGATTTCCTTTCTATCATTGAACTTAACAAAGCCGCTGGTATCTGTAAAAAGCTTAGCAGCTATTCCATTGTCCACATGGATAATTAGGCAATGACTACAGGTGCTGATAAGGTCTCTCTAAATACTTGCAATTTCTGAGGTTCTTCTTGGTAAGAAAGGTGCTTTCTTTAAGCAGTAAGTAATTTTGTCTTAAAAGATGGGCATTGTTTCAATGCATCTTATCCCAAAGAAGGAATATAATTTGATTTCTGACTACAAACTAAATCTCATTAAGGAACTTTCAGGGAACAGCTACCTAATTAGCAGTGTTAAGCTAACACTACTGCATATATTGACTATATTACCAATGATTATCCTGGGAGAATATGAATGCCAAGAAGAAACTGTGCTATTACCCATAAATTGCCCTTTGCAATTTTGGCATCACAGCAGGTAGACATTGAAGAAGTAGGAATGTCCTCAGAAGATCCTGCTGGTCAAAGATTTCAAATTGCAACCCCATACTGTGTGTGCATATCAGCAGGGGAGTACACATATGGACAAATACTCGAAGTGGAAATAAATGTTTCAGCAGTCAAACTTCTAACAGTAGTGAAAATCAGAACCTCATGTTTGCAACTCTTCATCACTTCTGTGTGGGAATATCTAAAAGCCTTAGTTGTCCATGGACCTAATCACAAGGTGATGATCACTGCCAACAAAGTGCTGAGAGCTCTCAGCTGTCACTGCAGTCAGAGCAGGGACATGAGGATATTCAGTACTTCACAGCAATGGCAGCATCATCCTGCCTCTCCAAACACATGCTGTTTTCTGAAGTTCCTGACTGAGAACAATTGTTGTTCCTAAACAAAGAACAGCAGCTCAGCTGGAGTCCCAGCTGCACTTAGGCCAACAGTCTCAAATCCCACTTCGAAGTGTCACTAGAAGCGATCTGTTTCTGGCTCTAGTGAAGAAAAAAACCCAAAACAATTTGATCTGTAACTGGAAGAAGACCATTCTTTCCCCCATCCTTCTGTGCCTTTCACATTTCCTTATGCTGCATCTCCTACCACCAGTGTGCAAGGGAAGCCAGTTGTGGTGATGTCAACAGGACTCCTCCAAGCAGACTACGTGTCATGAAAGAGCTGCTCCTCCTCAGAGAGCTGGAGCAGCACCTGGAGTGAGCACAGGCTGCCAGCCTTGGAGAAACATTCCTGCTCTTCAACAGGGTCAAGGGACAGCGGCGGCCCAGCAATTCATCACATCAATCAGGCACCAAGGAGCAATTCCAGCAAAAGGGTCCAAAGTAAACACTGTGATTCTGAGAAGGATAAATGACATAAGAAGCCAAACCATCCTTGAAGAAATGGTATGGCAATATTTCATTAGACCACCTATTGCCACATTTAAACAGCTCCATTCTGTACATATATTTTTCTGTATTGAAAAATAGAGAAGCTCTGCAGGAAGGATGGGATGTGTTCTCACTCAAAAAGCAGACTAAAAAAGCTTCAGAAATCATAGTCCTGAAGCTTGTGAAAAACAAAAAAANNNNAAAAATATCCCGAAATGTTGGAAAAAAAAAAAAAAAAAAAAAAGAGCCAATGTTGCCTACAAGAATTCTGTGAAGTGGTTGCTTTTTCTGAATGTATATAGGCATTAGTTGTTTTGGATTCTTTTTCATTCACAACAAGTGTTTACTGATGCCAGGACTATGATAGTGGGGTTATAATAGGTGTTTTAAATACCATAACCAATGACTGTGGCTACACCATTGTGTATTGGTATTTTAATTTTTACTGGTAGATGAAGTTTTGTGCAACTTGATAGAAAGGACATGTTTGTTTAATGCTACTCTCCTCAAAATCTGTTAGGCTAGATATATACAGAAAAGTGAAACACTTTAAAAGCTAAGTCCCATATTACTAAATTCACAGTTATTTTGTAGTCTTAATGCTTGTGGTCCAAATCTTTAACTACTGTCTTTCTGATACTATGGTGATTTTAAAGTGTAAAAATCCCCAGCCTCTCTCCAGCTAAACCCCTAGGAGGGAAGGAGGGAGCAAAGGGAGGCAGGCTACACAGGGACCTGAAAAATTGTTTTACGGATTGCGCTCAAATGTTATTCTGAACTCCTCGGCTCTGAAAGACTTGGCAGGGCTGACTCTTTTGTAAATCTTGAGGTAATTTTTGGTTCATACCAGGTTTGGTGGTCTTTAGTGAAGCACAGATGCAAGCCTGCCCAACCTCAGAGATGCAAAGACAGTGTGAAAGGTTTCTGCCAGCTATACAGACATGTTACAGTTGCATTTATGCTCAGTTTTTCAGAAAATGGAAAATCAAATGCAAAATCCCACATAGAAACTGCAGGCAGAATTTGTATCTGTTCCTTAGAGCTATTTTCTCTGCAGTGCTCTTTCAATATGAAGCTTTGCCTTCTAGCAGGACAACAGCTATCCCACTGCATGAATTTCTGCTACTTCTTCACTAGGTAATTAAATAGCACATGCCATGTTGCAGTGTAGCTTCAGCTTTGCTGGAATCCCACTGGAAATTACCTTTGGCTTTCTCAGATGAACTTATGATATTGACACAGGCTGTGCTGGTGGAGGAGGTTTCATCTTTTTATTTCAAGAAATTGTGTAATTGAGAAACGTGGGGTTTTGGTTTTTTTTAATGTCATAAAAATTGTTTCCCTGTTTTCATGATAGTCACCTCTGCTCTTGCTGGTGCATTCTCAGAAATTAAATCAAACCTCAGCCCTGATGTTCTGTTTGCACTGATGAAGGAACCATCCTGTATCACATCATTCCTGTTGAAACCATTGTGAGAGTGCTGTTTATGAACCAAAGATTTCACAGCAACCAGGTACAGCACAGGTTTCTCTGTGTTCTCAGGAGTGGAAAAAGTATTTGTAATATTTTCTTCCCTGTGCAAAATCCAATTAATTTTGTAGACATGTATATTTATACTATTAAATCTATACATATTAAATATATGGTTCTATGAACTTGTGGCTTGGGACAATTCTGCCATGCCTAATTTCAGTGAGATGGTTCCTGCCTATCAATGATACTTATGGTTTAACAGGGTGTTTCAGCATCATTTATAGTTTCATATGGCAAGAAAAATGCTTATTACACCTGATAAATAGCCTGGCCTCAGATTCTGAGCCTGTAACCAAACAGCTCTGGAGGTAAGGGTGGGATTGGGGTTGTAGGGACTGAAGAATCAGGTAACAGGGAAACCTGTGTGAAAAGTGTCATTGAATATCTGCTGTTTGAGATTTAGATATAAGTGAATAATAGTAACCAGGAAACATTTTACATATTTTATTAGATGCCCAAAACCAAAAGCACAGACACAAGGTATTGATTTTTATTTTTTAAAATAGAACTAGTTTGAATGAAAAGTAGAATTAACTCTACATGCTTGCAAAAGACAGGGAGACCACACATAATTTTCCTTTTCAGGTCAGTGGTTGACTTTGCAGGTGTTTCACACATTCATGAGCTTGACATGACAGGATGTGCCCATACTATCATAGAAAATGTCACACACAGTTAGTGCAATTTTATATTATTGCAATGCATACAAGATGGATTGAAGTTCCGACATTGGAAAAGAAACAAAGGGACAGAATAATTTACAATTAGAATGAAACATTAAATAGATTTTCTCATTATTGTATAAGTCATAATTGAGTAGTAGAGAAGAACTAAGTAGTCCTTTCTAGGGTAAGAATATGTTTGTGTAAGAATATACGTGTTGTCATACAAAAGACATAACTAACTCTGATAGTCTCATAGATATTTACCATTAGATAGTAGATATTTACCACAGTGAAACTGGGTAAAATACTTTCTTTTAATAAACTCTGAGTACCGATTTAGGACTTTTATGTCTTTCTTGTTTTCTACCAATCTCAGTTTGTTTAATTTTTCCTTTTAACTCAAATTTTCCAGACAACTGGTCAGTTTTCAACAGTCTCCAGTTAATTCACATCTTTCTTGAAATACAGAGCCCTGCCCCTTACACAGCTCTCCAGTAAGCAGTGTAAGAAATGTCTGCACAGTGCTGCAGAAAGTAGAAGAACTTCATTTATTTTGCAGCCGGGATTCTTACTTGAATGTGCAGACAGGCTTTGTTTGGGTTTGTTTGACTGGTGGTTTTTTGCATCTGTATAACACTGCTGACACATTCAGCTGGTTGCTGTTAGTCCCACATCATATTCTTTAGTAGTTGCTGTCCATCTCGTATATGTCAGCTTGATTATTTCTTTCAGACACTACCTATTGCTTGTCCTGATAAAGTTCATCCAGGACTTTTTTTTTTTTTTTTTTTTTTTTTTTTTTTGAGATAGCCTATACTGTGATATGAAACTATTGAAATTAGTATAGTTTTTTCTGCTTGGGTTAATTTGGTTGCTAAAAAGGCATGTAATAACACATCAGCAATACATGTGGTAGAAAAAAAAGATTTTTCTTTTGTGACTTTTGAGGTCACAAACTCAGTTTTAGCTGCACTCTCTACTATGCAGACAGGAAAATGTTTCTCTTTGCCAGAGTTCCTTAGTCTGACTTACTCTACTCTTTAGTCTAGGTCTCTTCTGTTTATGAAAAATTACCTTGCTGATTCCAGTGTTTGACCTGAGCTATCCTCTTGTGGACTAGCTCAAGAGCTTGATCATGAAATCAGACTTGCTTCCAAGAACAATGAGATTTGTGTAGCTAGATAGATTGAGTTTTGGCAAAAAGATGATCTGACAACGGACAGCTGGAGCAAACACTGCATAAGTGTTTCAGTAAACTTTGCGGAAAGTGGGGAATTAGCTACCATCTGAAGATATGTCTTATAACTTTACCAGTCTTCAGGACAGGTAAAAAACAGTAGATGGGAACAATTCATCCACTAAGAAAGAGGGAGGAAGCAATATGTTACTTTCCTTTAAAATTCTCTGCCACCATTTATCAGGACATGATAAGAGCTTATTTTCATTATCTTCAAGTCTCAAGCAGAGTGAAATATGTGGAGAATCTGTAGTATGCACTTCTACTCATTAACCTCCTAAACTGCTTCATAAACACACAAACACATCATACTGTGAGGGGATTGTACAAAGCTGTTTATTAATTCATCTTAAATCTATAGTGTTAAATGTCATAATCTTTGGAAATCTATATGAGAGCTATAACCCTTGTGAGACCCTAGAAATCTTTTCTCATGGCTAGTGAGGGTTAGATAAATCATAGTGTGGTTCTGTTATTTATCTATCTTATATTTGTTTTATTTACTAATATTTTGACTCACTCCCCTTGAACCTTTCAGAATGAAACAGTATTGCTTAAGTCAAGGAAAAAGAAATGCAAGCCAAGGTTAAAGAAAGAAAGAAATAAAGAAGAATATTTATAGTTCAGACAATTCTGTAATTGTTTTGTCTGGGTCAATATGATTTACAAAATCTTCCTTGGCAATGAAAACTCAAATGAAAAATTTTGGACAAATCTGATTAAATTTATGCAGTAGTGATAGAAGAACAAAATCCTTCTGTCTGGTAGACATAGTCTTCTCTTTTGTGCATTATTGTTTTGCTTATTTTTTGCTATACAGTGGTACTTGGAGGTTCCAGTGGTCATTAGGGCCCATTGTGTCAGTAGAAGGTAAGAGAGAATCTTCTCTTGAAAGGCTCTGTAATGGAAACAAGCAGGATCAAAGAAGGGTAGAAATGCATAAACCACACAATGATTTGCAAATCCATTGTTTCAAAATTATTTTTTGTTTAGTTATTCCAGTTTTCACCCATTGGTGGATTGGATTAGAGTTTAGTTACTGTATCTTAGTGTATAAAATGTGAGCTAGAGCAATGATGGGTATAAAAGGAAAAGAAAAACAGATAAAGCAAAGGCAGAATCAGGTGAAAGTTGGGTGGATGATAATGGTGAACTGATGTTCTCTGGCCAGATAGGTAAGCTTGTTAGGGAACAAAAAGAAAACATTAACTAAGTAGAGACTATATTTTCAGAACCATATCAGTTCCTGAAGATACCTCAGAAAATGTTTAGTGCTGGAACCAAACCTCAGTTCAGTTTTTCTCTCTACTGTACAAGCAGAGAAGGCAAGAATAGAATAATGCCTATGTCTATTGTTAACCTTATCTGTACACCTTCAGTGAGTGAAGAAGAGGGGGCTATTGTTTTAAAAAATCACTTTATTCCCTCCCGACTGTACCTGCTGATGTTTCCAAGGTGTAAGTGAAGACCCTATCAAATGAACTCAGACTGACTTTAGTGCCTTAGGTGACCTCAGGTGTGAAGTATATGTGGAGCATTTAATGAAACCAAGGTGTCCTTAAGTTGTACATGTATATATTGTCTTTAGGAGGTTACATGAAAAGTCTGATCAAATTAAAACTAGAAGCTTATCTCTTAAATGGCTAAAAACCTTGAAAAATGAATCACAAAATCTAAAAGTCTATCTGAGCTCCTTCTGGCTCCAGGATTAACAATAAAGATTTTGGAATCACAATTCATGTAAAATCCTACTGAAAAGATTATATATTGTGGTCTGTAATAGAGAAGAGAAACTATTTTTTTAGCACTGAATTTAGAAGATCAGATGTTGATACAGGGAAAGAACAGGTACCTTGAGTAAAACAGTGTAAATTTTACATTGGTGTAATTCAGAATAAAAGATTAATTCAGAGAAAAATTTAAAATATTCTCCTAGTCAAGTCTGCTTAAACAGAAAACATGTTACAGTGCCCAGCTATACACTAATTTAGGTGTTGTGTTAAATCATCAAGGGTGTAATTGAGCCTATGTCTTCCCTGCTTTGTTATGTCATTTTCTGTTTGATAGAGGGAAAAAAAAAAAAAAAAAAAAAAATGGCAATT
>VWZN01021050.1:67785-83396 GCA_013396955.1 Regulus satrapa | reverse complement strand
TCCCCCCCGGGGCTTTCTTTTTTTTTTGCAAATTTTTTTTTTTTTTTTTTTTTTTTTTTTTTTTTTTTTTTTTTTGTCCCTCCCTTACTGGGAGGGGCAGTGAAGGGGAGTGGCTTGGTTGGAGTTCAATTTCCTACTTATGTTAAGACCAGCACAGATGCCATTACTAATTAAAAAGTATGTGATGAGGAAAAAAAAAACAAACCTGTATGAAAACATTTTCACTTTTTAATTTGATAAATTGGTTAGACAAATGTCAAATCTTTTGCTTTGGTGTCAGTTGTGAAAATTTCATCTTCTGTTCTATTTTCATAGTCAACTTGTGGTTAAAAAAATTGAAATTATCACCATAAATTTTGACTACCATAGAGTTCTGAAGTATTTTAGGATAATTTTATTGTTTTGTCTCATTGCTGCCCATTTTTTCAGACAGTTACATTTATATGTCTCATCTCTCTTTGCACTTACATTGTAATAGCTTCCTTGCCACTTTTCTGATATTCTGATATTACTGTTACTTGCATTTTAAAACAGGTGATTCAGTTATTAATTGAAACAAATTTTCACATTATCACAGTGATACAGGTTAATGAGACATTATGGCTTCAGATACTTGATAAAATGTAACAGAAAAGTTTCTGATGAAAAATTATAATGCTGAAAATGGAAAAGCTCAAATTGATACCCAGATTTGGAAACCTAATAATTATGCCAGTTTAGACCCAGAGAAAATCTGAGCTTCATTGGCTCTTTACAATGAGATAAACCAGGACTGGACCATTGTATTTTCCTATTGTATTATATCAGATCTTGTGATTTCCAATTGTAATATAAGGTTTCAGTAAGAAGTAATTCTAGTAAATTATCTTAAAGTTAGCATTAATTAATGGATATGATTCACATGTTAATCAGTTCAAACCCTATAAAATAATGCATCATAAGAAAAGAAGAACCATAAATTTAGGTCACATATACTGCATGATATACAAATGGGGAAAACCATTTCACATTTAACAGGAAATTTTAGGAATGAGAGACAGATTACCTCTGGTTAAGTTGCCTTAACATTTTGTCTGCAGAACACATTCGAGAGTCAGACTTCCACATGTCCTTGTAAACTGTAGACATGCTACTGACAGCAAGTGAATAAAATTTCTCATTCTATATAGGCTTTTCATTTTAGAAGGACATATTCTGTGAGGTAAAGTGAAATAAAACTCTAGAAAATGCAAAAAAAGGGAAAAAAAAAAAAAAAAACAAAAACAAAAAAAACAGGGAAATAATCCATTGCAATAGAAATTTTCTTTTCAGTGTGTCTGCTTGAAAAAAATCTCATTGTTGAGAGAAAATTGGACTATATTGAATGCAGGGATTGTAAATAAAACCTTTAAATAGCATCATCACTGCTAGCTGTTGACGTGATCTGTAGTGCTCACTAATTCCTTCAGTCCTGGCTTTGCACAGGCAGACTCAGTTCAGCTGTTCTTGGTTTGGAAACCCTCTGCTGAAAGCAATGTCTTTTCTTTCTTAAGAGAACATTGCTTCTCCTTTTGTTATTTTTGACCAGAACGCATGCAGTACAGGCATAATTTTTCATTAGGTGGAGTTGCAATCTACTGTTTGTTTCATAAATTATCTCTTTCTAGAAAGTTCTCTTGAACTAAATCTAATTTTTAACATTTTTGTGCCCAAATATTCTGAATTTTTTCTCTGTGATATTCCATAAAGCACTTGGTTTATAAGTCTCACTGCATTTTACTCTTTCTTTATCTGAGTTTAACCTTGAACAAATGAGTTTGGAGATTGCTTCATTATTCAGTTAATTGTTTGGAATTTGAAACCGTTTAGAAGTACATGAAATCTTGACAGTGACAAAGAAAGGAAGGCACTCTGACAAACCCTGGGCACATCCTGCAAAGGCTCTTTAAGGATGAGAAAGGATTTTACGGTCTTGGGATAAATATATCTGGGAATTCTTTCTAGATATTTAGCCAAATTCTTAAAGGTGAACTAAATGAAAACAGTTTTGTATTGTTTTTGCTCTTTGCTTTTCTTCTCTTGGAAGCTGCTCTGCACTTATCTTTATCAGATAAAACAGCATATGGTAAACCAGATCATATGTTCTCTGACATAAATCTTTTTAATTCTAAAGTTTTCTCATAGCCTAAGTGATAACTCCGGATGTTGACTCATTTGATAAATGGTATCTCATGATCATGACTGCAACCTCAAAAATTCCCAGATAGTTATGTCCCATGCTGTGAGATTCTGCTCTGTGCTGAATAGGAGAAAACTGAAAATTATCTGCTTTGGCAAGACAAAGGGCGGGCTTAAGTGTAGCATGTTGTTCAAGGCTCAGTTTCCTGAGACAGGTACTGGGACACCTTTTCCCCCTGCAAAGCTCTGACACTATTCTCCAAGTAAAAGCCAGATTGTAGATGCTGTCATCAAAGCAATTGTGCCAAATTGCTGCTGCTTTCCTGAGTGTGGCAGATTACAGCCATTTCCGTCAGGCTATGACACACGCACTCACTCAGTGGAAGCCTCAGGCCACAGGCTTATTGTGCCACATGAACTTCCAGCCTGGCTACCAGCTGGTGTTGTGCAGTGACACACAGCAGCTCCTGATGACACCAGTAAGTCAGCAGTGGAGCCTGCCAGGTGCTGGGAAATTACTTGTAGCAAAAAACCATACCTTGAGATGTTGCTGTGAGTACAGGGATAATAATATCTGGTTTCATATGGGCTTGAGTCCTTTAAAATGCTCCAGAAGTATTAATACAAAATTTCTCCCACCAGCCGCAACACTGTTTAGGCCAGACCCAAGGAAGACAAGGAAATCAGGCAGTAGCTGATATCCAGCTGGGCATCTCTATGTTTTGGTCACAGCTTGCATCTTCATTGATGAGTCAAATCCTGGATCCAAGTTAACTCAGGACTACTAACACAAAAATTCAGCAGATACAGGCAGACAGTGAATAATCCTCATCTTAATTAAATAAATATTATTAAACAAGTGCATTTTCAGTGTAGATGTTTAAGACTTTAAGACTATTTGTAAATAATTCCAATGAACCACAGAGAACTTCAGTTTTATAAACACCTGTATACTTTACAATGTTTCTTGTACTTGGTAGTAGTTTATTTATGTACACCTGACTTCACTAATTTCATTTGTAGTATGTTTTCAGTGATTTTTACTTGGAGTGGAAACACATCCACAGTTCAGTTATTAGACATTAATCTACTCATACTTCTGGTTCCAAGAGCTACTTTCAGAAAGATGACTTTAGTGGCTTACTCCTATTTACCAAAATAATGTGTTTAATGATGTGTCATTCCCTATGTTACAGTCCATTGCAACTATTTTGAAGATGAATGAAAGGACAATGAGGAATACTTTTCTGAATGCCCACTCTTTTATATATACTTTTTTTTTTTCTTTTTTAAATTTATTTTTAATGTAAAAGGCATTTATGAAACTATGTTTGGGCACAATATTGCACAGGATTATCTGATCTCCTTCTTAGTTACTGTACCTTTGAATAAAAAGAGATGGAAATTATTCTGGATGATTTTCACATTTGTCCAAGGAAATAGGGAAAGGTGATTCAAAAAGGAGACAGGAACCTTAATTCTGCACCTGGTATGTCTTAGTTTAGCTACTGCCCTACCTTGTGACATTAGAGATCGTTGGTGTTTACTATTGTGGTTAGTTCATCCTTATTAACTGTCAAATTATTTCTAGATATTTCCAGGACAGAAGTATGTACATTTAGTCTGCCTCATAAATTGAATAGAGCAAAGAAATAGATATGGACATAGGAGCTCATTCTTATCTACTGGCAAATTATTTGAATAATCCTTGTTATGGGTTTGGCTCAGTAGAATTAACACTTTCCCAGCAACTCCCAGGACCAGTTCAGGACCCAGCCTGCATGCCTCCTAATATGCTTGAGATTTACCAAAGTGACACAAGTGCCCTGTGCATCCACTGAGCAGATAAATAGGGTACAAATTCATTATATAAACTGCATATATTTAGTAAGATGCATCCACACAGAGCACACATAAGACTGGTTTGAGATGTCCTTTAAACAGATTCTCTGCATGACTGCTATAGCCCAGGCAGCTGGATGTTTACTGTTCCCAGGTGAAAGGTCAGATTCATAATTTCAGGTTTTTTTTCTCCTGTGAGGAGCTTTTCCAGGTAGAAATTACCCATGTTAAATGGAAGCTTTTGATACTGCCACATAGTGAGTTCAGATGTCTTTGCTTCAGTCTTAATCTATGACTGAGTCAGTCACAGAGAAGAAAGATAATGGATTGGCCAGGAGACTTGAGAAAATACTGATGAGTGTGCAGTCTGGGTCTTTTAGCTTGGATTTACTGAAATTTCATACCATATGGTATTTCCCTGACCTTGTGCACATTAGGAAGCCTAATTAGATACAGCAATGAAACTCATAACTCATCTCTTAAATGAGATTTCCTAAAATACTGAAAAGAACCAGGCCTGCAATTCTCATTGAAATCCAGTGGGAAATGACAAGCATCTATTTTATCTCAAGTGATAGGACAGGAGGGCAAGTTTAGATTAGATATTAGGAAGGAATTCTTATTTCTGAGGCAACCTGTTATCTTATCTCTTTAGACAACCTGTTCTTTAGGAACAGGTTGCCTAAAGAAGCTGTGGATGCCACATCCCTGCAAGTGTTCCAGGCCATGTTGGATGGTTCTTAGAGGAACTTTGTTTAGTGGAAGGTGTCCCTGCCCATGGTAGGCGTGTTGGAACTAGAGGACCTTTAAGCTCTTTTCTAACTCAAACCATTCTGTGAATTTATGAAGAACTCTTGAAAATTATATTTTTGTAACTTTTGATAGTCTTCTATACATATCCTGTTTGCAAAAACTCTTATGATTTCACTGCACAGGTACAAGTAGAGACTGTAAAATCTATCCAGTATTGAATTTCTGAGCTATTTGATGTTTCCTTTTTCACAAAAAAAATAGGAGAAACAGAAGATAAAACAGACACAGTGCAGTAGTAAGGGTACTGGAAAAAATTGTCACAACAATATCTACTGCCAAATGTTTTCACTGAAAACAATCTGCTGCAAACAATAAGGTTTACTGCATTTAAAATGAATTTAGAAACTTTAAAATTTTTCTCCCAGCTAGTTTTATATAAAAATGCTGCTAATACTAGCCCCTGTAAGAATACAATTAGAAAGATGTCCTTGATAAATATTTTTAAAGCAGGAAACCTGCGATTGGTGTAAATAGCATGCCCAGAAAATGTGCAATTACAAGGTCTTAGCCTCATTACCAGATGTTTTAATTATATTTATGTTTCATAGGATATTTTATTCTCTGTCTGTCTTCCTAGGCATTTTTTGCATCCATCTGTCCAATTGCATCCTAAGGGACCCAGAGAGTATGAGAGAGTGAGAGACTGTTTTGCGTCTGTGTAAGCAGTTGTTCCACATCTACTCTTCTCTGCACCACACTGTAACTAAAAACCTATTCATTTAAGTATTGAAATAGATATTTTTCAAACTGCATTCATTAGAAATGAATCTCTCTTTCTCAACCGCATTCTTGCAGGGCTATTGAAGATTGAGCACTGAGTTCAGTCTTGGCATGTCCCCACCCCCCTCCAAGGTCCAGGTTTAAGCCATATTTGGGTTCTTTTGTGCTGATGCCTTCGATTTCAGCAAGGAAGTTCAAGAGAGGATAGATGAGCCCTGACACTGCTTAGGCCATGGGCACTCTCCATTTCAGAGCTGGAAGGTAACAAAAAGTGCAAAAGTGAATTTGGTCCAGGAAGGTTTTGAACAGAAAGCCATAAATTACCTTTCCCTTTTTTCCCCATTCTTTCCCCTTCTCAAGAGAAGGCATTTCCAGTAAAAGCTAAATTTGTCTCAGAAATTGGCTGTTTTTTTCAACGCTGCTGAGTGCTTCATTGCAAAGAGGGACCCCTAGTGTTTTTTTCAGGTTTCATCTCTTTCAGGCTTGTGGGGTTTTGTGTATAAAATACATATAAATGCAAAAATAATTAGAAGCACATTGTATACACATGTATATAGACAGTGAAGAGTTGTTGTGGTTTTTTTTGTTTTGTTTTTTTTGGTTTTTTTTTTTTTTTTGCAATGGATGCAAAACATGCACCTAATCTCTGTCTAAATCTGCAGGACTGGCTGTTTTCAAAGATGTGCTACATCCTGGGGAAAGCAAATTTTATAATTTTATAATATTGCAGTGATGATAAACACACTGAACAGGCACACTGGGTAATACCACATGTCACAAACAGTAAAGGGCATTACCTTTTTCCTACTGCTCTGTGGCACCTTTTTTAAGAGGGTAAAAAGACAGACAACATAAATCAGCAAAAGCCTTTGTGAAAGATGCCCATTTGGTGATGAGACAGTCCTGTAGTCCAGTCATGATCTGGCTGGCAATTCACTCAAGCCCACACAGGGGTGAGAGTCAGGGGCCTGATTTTCCCCCTACCCAGGGAGAGATGTGCACCTGGTGGGGCTGCTCTCTGCTCTCAGACCTGACATCTTGGAACTTGAATCATGCTTTTCCTAGTCTTACCTGGCATAGGTACAGCTCACTGCATCAGAATAAGGTCAGTGCAGATGGGATGCCTGTGGAACCCCTGTCAATTTCCCCAGAGTGTGTCCTCTGAGAAAGTGAGTGAAAGACTGGTGGCCTGTACCACCCACACAGATGCATTTCCTACATTGCTAAGACATGTGGCACCATCAAATTTGGATTTAGTTTTTCTCTGCTTTCCACTACAGGAATGTCACCAGCTGGGCAAAAATTGCTCATACTTGGAATCCTTAAATGTATCATGTATTTTGATGAAATATCTTTTGAATGGAGAAAATACCAATTAGTCGAAACAGAAATATGCAGAAAAGTTAATTTTGACACTCAGCTTATATTTCAAGTTGCCAGAAAATTTTTACCTTTTATTAACAAAATGTTCTAATTTTCCAGCTCAAAATGTTTTAGTAAAACAATGTGTACCAAAAGCAGTCAGAAAGAGTGAAATCTAGATGGAAATTTCTTTAAAGTAGCAAAAAATTATAGAATACCTGCCAAAATTAATTCAGACACTTGTTTGATATCAATTTTCAATGTTTAGTCTTCTGCCTGTGTACTAGTCCCAGCATCTCCCCACCTTTTCCTGCTTTGCTCTCTGAGATGCTGTGGTTAATGGCTTTGATTCATGTGAGATTTTGATGTGTGGTTTCTCCTAATGTAAATAAGAACTCCTCCTCCAGTGTCCCTATGAGATTTTTTTCAGATGTGCCAGTAATTTTCTTAAGGTGAAGCCTTTTTTTCTAGTCATGAGCCATTTCCAGTTCTGAAATTTACCCATAAATAAAGGAAAATAAAATTTAAAATAAATTTTCCTACAGGTAAGGTTTTACCTTGAGGATGAGAAAAGTGATAACTTTTACATTAATTTGACTGCAAAACTTATCCCCTTTAAAATTTCATCAACAAAACGAATGCGCATAATAAGTTGAAATTTCTGTTTAAAACTTTATACATAGCAAAACTTTATTATCTTCTGTTTTAGAAATCATCTTCTAATTTATATCTCCTGCTGGTAATAAGAATTTTGACCTAATTTCTAAAGACATGGTAGCAAATCTCTCTTTTCCCTCAGATCAAAATTTTTTCCACTAAAAAGAGAAAATCATTGTTAATTATCTGTTAACCATAATGAAACAAATTAGCATAAAAATGAATAATTAAATAATATCCAGTATAAAAACACTTAATTCCCTATTAGGAAGCTTCCCTTGCTCCTGGTAGACAATAAATTATACTGGTAGACAATAAATTCCTGCAATACAATAAGGCAGGAACTTACCTACTTTTCTATCCAAAACTTTGCTGGAGATGTTAAAGGAAGTTTTAATCTGCCTAATCTCATTTTTGTTCTGTAAACCACACTGCTGGAAAAACAAGTTTGCAATTAAAAAAAAAAAAAAACAAAACAAAACCAAAAGAAAGTTAAGAGATGATAATGATAACACATCAATTTTTATATGTGGTAGCTCTTTCTTCAGGAAAGATGGCTCATCAGTGTCACAAGCAATAACTAGTTCTGTTTCTCTTCTGCAAGTCCTCCACTCATCTCTTAATATCACTCAGCCCAGGGATCATATAATTATCCCTTATATCCAGAACTTTTTTTTTCCTTGACCATGGCAGTTTCACACTTGTATTTGTGGTGGGACATGAGAAACAACTAAAATTGTTTTTTTAAATGTGGCTTGTAGGAAAATTATCAAGAACACGACCCGTATTTTTAGATTTAGCATATTTGTTAAATATTTCCAAGCTGTTTCAACAGAACACATATATCTCTCTGGTAGTAAACTCAGTGATCATTTTTTGAGAATGAGCTTAGAGAATGGGGTGTCTGAAACATTTGTGTTTGCCACCTTCCTGTGGCAGTTTACTACTTGGACAAAATACTTAGACAAATGTATCACTAGCCCTCACATTTATTTGAAAACTTGTTTTTTATTAGAGTATATTAAATAGTAAATGGAAATGCTTTTTTCCTATACTTGCAGAAAAGTGGCACAGTCTGGACACATCCACATCTCTCCAGATCCAGAACTGTGTAGCTAGTGGAGACTGGATAATAGGTCCCTAATGATGTTAATCCCAGCACTGTTCTCATGGATTTGGGAGAAATCCAGGTGAAAAGCGTGCTGGAGCCTGTTCCAGTGTGAATTACTGGTTCTGTGTTTCACTTTCTGTTTAATTTACATAGACACAGCTCTCATGCCCTGCATTTTCTGCATTCTTTATCATAAAATTCAGTGATGGCTACCCAGAGAGAAAAAAATTACTCTCTGAGCAAAATCAGGCATCAGATGCCAGCTGCTAGATGAGAAAGGGTTCTTTTGCTTATCAGATGAATAGTTGACAGTGTGCTTGAAATTTATAACATGGCTGGGCATTTGGACAGATGTTAGAGCAGTGTGTAACTCATGAGAAAGATCTATTAATTCTTTGCTGCAATAACTAATCAATACTTTTTCCCAGTCTTTAAAATTCTGTCACTTGGTGGGAAAAGATGCTTTGGAAATCCTAAAATTTCTAGGCATGTGTAAAAAATAGCAGATAAGGCCATGTGAGCCAGAGAGATTTATATATATATATATATATATATGCAATTTTTCAATTCCCCTAAGCAGCATAATTAGCTAATGTCAGCAACCTGGTTCCAGACATAATGGGAGCATAATCTGATTCCCTTTAAGAAAATTAATGCACTTAAGTAAAGATCTTCAGGATTTTTATCTGTACTGTTATGTTGTTCCACTTCAACTTTTGTATTGCATTTGATTTCTGGCTTTTCTTTTCTGTCAGAAGTAGGATTGCTTGATTAAGCAACCAATCTACTTTTACAAAAGCATTATGTTTAATATGGACCATGGCTATGCATTTACCTGTTAAGGAGGTTACCTAGAACAGAAATCAAAGGAGTGCTGCAGTTTTGTTAGCAATACCTCCAGTGTGCTGCTGTCTTTTAAAATATATTTGAGGAGTGGAGATGGGGCAATGACTTACAGTGAAGCTTTCAGCTGACAAACCCTGGAGAAAAAAAAAAGCCATTTGATCAATCTAACCCAGACCACGGAAAATATCTCCTTCAGATGGAAAAAATGGAAGTCTAAAACTTGGAACAGCAATATTTTTCTCAGAAAAAGAGGCTGCAAAAAGCCAACAGCTTGATTTTTTTTTAAGAACTCATGGATCTCTATGCACTAAAATATCTCTGCTTTTTCCTGAAAATCAGGATCATAGAAAAGATGAGGGAAAGTAAGGGATGGAACAGAATCTATGACAAGTCTAATGAACATTATATAACTGAGTCATTGTATAATTTACAAAATCAAAATCATGTGGGTTTTGTTGTTTGCCTGCTGTTTGCACATTTTTAAATTGGGATCACATTATTTAAACTTAGGTTTCTAAGTGCTTTCTCTATGCTTTTCACATTGACCCAGTGAAATAATTAGACTTTCCACTGACATTCTCTGCTTTCTGCTTATTCTTTTTCAGCCTGATTTTTCAGTAAGTAATTTCACTCTAACATTGTGTAGCCTTTTAAAAATTTATTTTCTTAGGAAATTAAATTTTCCAGATGTCAGAAATTTCAAAACATTCAGTGTATAGTCATTGGATATATGTTTTGGTGGTTGCTTAAAAATGTTGACATAACATGTAGAGAAAGTACATGATGGCAAGTGGAGATATAAAGATTTTCTATTCATTGGCTGTATTGCTTCTATGTGGTGAAGTTACAGACGTGGTTTGTTATCACTATTAATTCTTGATGAAGTGTCAAGAATAAGTTTTACAATACCTTGTTAGTACAATCATATAGGCCGTGTCATAGAGGTCATATCACATCACACCCTGTTTCAGAGCTATTTCAGAACACAGTGTAGGTTTTTTAATTTGTGTCGTTCTGTTTTCCAATCTCCTTCTCCCTGTAAACTGTGGTGGCCTTTATTCTTATTTTCTTTTTTAGCACATTCAAGACTTTTGTTAACTACCACTAGTTTGCAATTTGTCTGAGATAGCTATTATTACCCCTTGCTGAAAAGCTGGGAATCGAGGTATCCACTGGAACAGACGTAGTATTTCTGACTCTAAATGAGCTCATACTCCAGAATAGGAAGTTTCTTGTAGTAAATGTAGGAATAAAACAAACAAACAAACAAACAAACAAACAAACAAACAAAAAATACCCCAAAAAAAGTAATTTTTTCTACTTTAATACAAGAAAAGGATGAATAAATGTTAGACTTCTTTTTAATAGTTTCTCTCTTTTTTTAAAAAAAAAAATCAATTGNTTTTTTCTACTTTAATACAAGAAAAGGATGAATAAATGTTAGACTTCTTTTTAATAGTTTCTCTCTTTAAAAAAAAAAAAAAAAATCAATTGTCTTTTTCTTATAGTGCAACACTGCACATTTAAACCAAATGGTGTTTTTTACTTCCAAAACCAAGTTTTATGTATGACCAAAATGTCCCTAATAGTAGTAATAGTGGATGCATGCCATAGATCTGTGTATGGGGCTCTCATTCAGTAGCATATGAGATTGTGATTTGAGAGGGATGAAATTAAATTAGTCAAGAAAATAAAAAGGTTCTGAGAAACTGTGGAGATTTCTCCTCTCACTTGGTTGCAGGGCCACAGGCCAGGAGCAAGCATGCAGTGGTTGCCAGCATTCAGGGAAAGAACCTGTCTGCAGTACAGCTGTTTTTCAAGACAAAGTAAAACTGCCAAGCAGTGAACACTGGTGGTGAGGATGACCTGGATGTTGATTGCACCTGCACTGCAGGCTGAGGAAAAAGGGAAGGAGGTTGCTGCCCTGGCAGCTGAGCAGGATCTGGGGAATTTCTGTCATGCTATTTTTCATGAAATTATTTAAAAGAGAAATCAAATAAGAGTATTAGACTAATGCCCAATAGACTATTTTATAAAACCATACATCTCAAATCTGCAAGGGAGTGTTTGACTCATTTCACCTGATCTCCTTTATAAAACTCACTACTGTGCTTTCATAAATTAAATTGTGCAGGAATTAAATTATATCTGCCTCTCTCATACTCTTACTCAAAATTCAATCTTTATTTTGAAGCAGGTGCAGAGCAGGACAGTCCACTGCAAGCTGAGGTAATTTGTTCCACTAGAAAAAAAAAAATCAATCACTATTAAGAGCTTGTGCCTTATTTCTTGCCGAATTTGTCATACATGAGCTTTCAGGTGCTATATCTTGATGTATGCCTTCATCTGCTAGGCTGAAGTGCAGCCTATTGCTGAAATTTTGCTTCCATCTAGGAATTGCTTATTTACTGGCTGCTTATTTACTTATTACATGCCTATTTACTGGCTATGGTAAATATATGTATAAATTCCCAAATCTTTATGACAAGACAAATAAATAGAATTTCTATAATCCTTGTCTAAAAGGCATGATATCCAGTAATTTCTTCTTTTCCTGGAAAAATATATTATTCAATAATTTAATAATTCTTACAGAATTTCCCTAAAATTTTTTCTGTTAACATCTTTGAGCTATGGACCTCAACAGAGGATGATAGCAAATGTATTATTTCAGTAGATATCACCTCAGGATCAGGCCTATGAAAGAGCCTCCTCCTCTCCTATTCCTTATTTCCTGGATCCCAAGTCATCTGTGCTGCTGCATCCACTTGAGGGATGACTTTTTTTAGTATGAACTGTGGGCTAAACCCTTTTTTTCAAAAGGCCATCATAATGATTGCATTACTTAACTTCAACCGAAAAGTATGAAGCTAGACTTGAGAAGTTTATGTGTATGTGAGGGAGACTTTCCATGGGACGTGTCATAGCATAAAACAATTATAGAATCAATTCAGTTGGACAAGACTTGTGGCATCATTGAGTCCAACATATAAAAATTAATTCCCCTGACTGAAAAACTGTACATTTGTGACATCTTATTGACCATAAAGAACCTAAAGAGATGATATCCTCATTTGGGCCCTTAAAGCTAAATTATGTGAACATCTTCCCCAGATCTCAAATCCCCTCTTACACAAAAAACACCATGTTCCACCCCGTTGTAAGCATCCCATCTCTAAGCCCACTCAGCATTATCACTGAGGCAGCACTTACCAGTCAAGTAACCTGCCTGGAGCTAATCTCATTTAAGACAATCACTACACTTAAAACTTGAGTGCCTGTGGCTACTCCTGAACACTCTAAGTCCTGACCTGTGCTTTTCACATCGTAGCACCTAGCATCTTCCCTGTAATAATACAGCAATTAACACAACTGCCTTCAGTCCTTTTCTCTACTGGATTTAGAACATCATGTGCTGTCTGAAAGGACTCAAACTATTTTTGGGGTTCTGTTTTATTGGTCTGAGTTCCAAAGTGGAAATTGCTCCTTTTGGATTGCAACAGAAAAATAAAAAAAGATGTCTTATTATTCTTGTGTGGAAACTGTACTTGAAACTCTGTTTGCTTCCCATATTTAGAATTATAAAATGTTTACCTCAGTGGCTGTTTGCTCTCTTTTAAGGTCTGCTTCATCCTCAGAATTGCTCTAAATTTTTTTCAGCAGTTATGTTATTGCTAGAAATTAGTACAATGCATTCAATAATGAATAGAATTACCGTTGTAAAATAGTTTGTTTTGGTTTTTTTTTTTTTGTTTTTTGTTTTTTTAATATCTCTGTGATGTGCTGAAGATTGCTTTAATTTGTAGCATCTTATAACATGGGGTTTTCCTCCAAGAGGCACACACTTCAGAGAGGGGAAAGGATCCTTGGCCTTGCAGTCTCTGAGTCACTGAATGGAAGAGGAGAGAGGACCAGAAGGTGCAAATGAAGTTCATTTATCATGGTGGAGAGTTGGTCAGATGTTTGTAATGCAGTAATACTTAGATCACAATGACTTGGGGTATGAAAATTATATTTTAATTTGTTGAAACAGTTTATAGTTTCAGGGTGAATGATTGCAGACAAGCCTGCAGTAGATTACTAGGCTTGAATGTCTCTCAAAAAAAATCTGCAGTAGTTTGGATTTGACTTTATAGTAACACTGAAGCCAGTGTGTTAGCTCGAGACTTCTGTCAGCCTAAAACAGGTCGGGCTAAAATTGCCATGGGCAGTGCGCACACACAGACACACACTCACACATCCCCACTGAACTCTGACTTAATGAATTTTACATTTGGATCTGCCTTGGGAAAACTAAGGTCTCTTAGTTTCATGGGAAATGTGGTTATTAGAATGTTGATACAACAGTATGTGACCTTCAGCCCAAAATGAGCACCTAAGGCATATATTATTAGAACATGGTTTTGTCCATAAAATTATAAGCAAATGATTTTTAAAATTTGTAGCTCAAGCGGTAGAATCTGAGTTGCAGATTCTTACTTTTGGAGTCACGTAATTAAAAAATAAATAATCCCATACCAAAACAGATTCATAGCCTAGTTTAATTTTGCCATAAAACGGAATCAGTATCCCCATGTAAAACAGTATCATTAACCATGAAGAATGTTTTTATTGAAGTACTGACTTTCCTATGAAAGTTAATGTGCTGGTATGATTTCAGTCCTGTGCCAAAGCAGCATTTTTTTAAACACTAGAAATTATAGTCATAATAATTACAATACAAGACTCTATAAACTGCTTTGCCAGTGCACTCAGTTCGTACCAAAATGTGCTTGGAAATAATTTACTGTTCAGGTTGTGTTTGGAACATCCCCAGGAGCTTAGCTAACTTTACACCGCAAATGATGTCCAAATTTGTGTGCTGTGTACTGGCTAACACATGCTCTTCTGTCCCTCAGAATGGCCAATACAGAGTTGGCTTTCCTTTGCAGGAGGTGGGGAGTCCTCCTTCTTAAATGGCAATTCAGTTTTGAGTTGATTTCAAAGTCTGGCCATGTCAGAAGAAAGGAATATTTTATCATCTCAGCAAATTCCATCACATTCAGTGTAGCCATAGTGGGGAAGGTGCTGTAACTGTGATGAAAGAGGAGGACTGTGGCAAGAGAGTCTCAAAAAAAGTTGTATGCCTAATGTTTTTATTCGTATCTATAATTTTCATTAGTGGATTAGGAACTGCACCTGATTCAGATTCATACATTTAAAATTTAAATACAGACACCCCTTGTAGGAGAATTCTGGCCCTGATTGGGGCAATTGAGCTACATGGACTACATGATCAGAAGGCTAAATATGACTATTTATTAAGATCTATATGCAAGAGCAGAGAAAGCAGCGAGCATGCAGGCAAGCAAGCCAGACAAGCAAATCCCCAACGGCAATGTCTGTCTGTCCAAAACATCCAGAGTACATTGATAAGGCAGAATGTTGTACTAAGCATAGATTGGTTAACCTCTGTAAACATCACTATGTTTTAAAGAGTTCTCCCAGCGTACCCAAAACAATCTTAGGGCCAATTCTTTGGCCCTATTTTAGGCAACAACCCCTGAAATTCTGAAGGCTCAGCCATTCACTTGCTGGTGTTCTTCTCATTTACTCCTTACTGAGTGTACATTTCAGGAAAAAAAAAATATTATCTGGGGAATAACGTAATGGAAAAGCAATTGTTTTTTGGTTTCTTTTGGGTTTTTTTGGGGTTTGTTTGTTTTTGTTTTTATTTATTTATTAGTAAAAACATACACTATCAGCTTAGACCAAGATGTTTATTCACTCATTGCTCAGTCCTTCATGAGACGATCTAGACTTCGTTAGATAAAGGCAATGCATGCAATTCAAGAACCTGATGCTTCCTACTTGGCAAGATAGATGTTTACTGCACAAAGGTACTGTTTACATTGTACACAATTCTTATCTTTGTGTTTTGTAGAGAAGATAATTTAACTTATTTTGTTGCTAGGAATGAGCTCCTGTTCCCAGAAATTTGCTCCAGTTTGGCAGCACTTCTGTTGATGATTGTGAGCACTCTAACATATTTCATGTCTGCTGAGCCAGTTCTTCTCCTGCAATGATTTAATTACAATTATTATTGTGAAGAAATAAACACTGA
>VWZN01021050.1:34044-60267 GCA_013396955.1 Regulus satrapa | reverse complement strand
AATTTTGGGAAAAAATTGACAAATAGTAGCAAATTAAAATATAATAATACGAAACATTTTTTATTACTTTTTTAGTAATAAATTTTTATTTTTGGGAAACTTGCTCTTGGTGAAATATGTTCTTCATTTTGAAAAGCAGACATCATTATGTATCAGTTCCTGTTTTGAACTGACAAGCAATTACAGATAGTGTCAGCTAATTACATGATGCATTGAAACAATTATGTACGTATTGTCTCTTTTCCCACACTCAGAATCCTACAGTAATTTACTTATTAAATTTCTCCCTTTTTTCCCCCCCTTTATATTTCCCAGCACATTGAGAAGTATTTAATTTATATACTTCAGAGCTAGGCACTGAAACAAACATTCCAAATACTGGGTATGGAAGACATATTGCATCAAACTAGGAGAGTTTTACCAGTCAGTTTAGGGACTCATCTAGATCCTTCCACCACAGCTAAGAGTTGCTGCATCTTATGGAACATTATTCCTGGGAAACCGATCAGCCTTTGTTCCACGAATAGGCCATTTGGTTTCCTTATTCCAGAAAGTTTATGCATAATATGATCTGCATATGTGCATATGATCATATTTTGATCATTTTAAGCCAGAATTACCACAGTGTTTAGGACAATGAACATCAGACCAAATTCACCTAAATTTCAATATACAGAACAGTGAATAGTAGTGTTACATATAGTTTCATGGATAAATGCTGAGGTCGCTCTCTAGTAATTTCTCTAACATCAACTTTCTTTAGATATATTTTTGCTATCAGAGAATGATAGCTGCTTCACCATTTCCTTGGGTGTTTCTCAACCAGGTAAGATAAGAGATATTATAGGATAAGAGATATTTGAGGGTATTTAACTCAATTTTAAATTAATAAAAACCAGGCTATACATTGTTTGCAAAAGCTTATCAATAATGATTATGCCTTATCTTTCTCCACAATTGGCATTTCAGATATCAATCTGACTTTCAAAACAGGTACTTTTAATTCATTTTCAATGACTGAATTATTTAGAGAAAAGTGTATTACAAATCTCATATATATTACATTAGTATCAGTGGTATGACTGTTTAGATTGATTCTTCTGAACTGTGACTTTAGAAATGTCCAGCCAGAAAAATCTAATTTATTTTTACTAAAAAAATAATCTGTGAGTTCACAATATTTTATCAGCCCCATGGTTATTTAGATTTTTCTATTTTCCTCCTTGCACATGTAGCCCAAATATATAATCCAGGAGCAAAACAGGGTGGACTCATGTGACAATATAAGCATAGCTAAAAAAATTTCAAGCATTGTGTACTTCTCTGATCTAGTGTATGTGTACAATTCTAATGTCAGTGCTTCAAATGTCAGGAATCTATGTCGATGGCTGCCCGAGGACCTGAAGGTTGGCAGATTTATGTTAGACAGTTAATCAATTTTATTTTCCCCGTGGTGTTAAATGAATTCACAATAAATCTGTTTCTAGAATTTATTTTTACATTTCTGTACTTGAATTGGGCAATTTGTATTCTGAGTACTTATGAAAATGCAATGTGATCAGCTTTCATGTTACTGTTATTTCTAGGGCTGGATTTAGCCCCACATGGAATTCAGGTTAATAATAAATTTTTGTCCACTGTGGTAAGGATAATATTGTTTGATCCACTTATTTTTATTATCATTGGATACTCCACAGGGATAAATCAAATATCTATCCATCTGTTTATAAGAAAGAAATAACAACTTGAGAATTAATTTCCAGTCAGACCTGAGCCTCGTTGTTTGGTTTTGTCATTATTCTGGTATGCAGCTTCATAAATCATACATCACTTCAAATGCCTAACACGGGCATATCAGAAGAGGTATTTTTATGTATTAAAAACTTTAAAAATATTTATTGCTCTTAACATAAACATAAAGCTTCTATATTCTTGATATCAGTATTTTATTTTTCTTAGTATCTTAGTAGCAACCTCATTTAGATGTTCACAGGCTCTTACTGGGCATTTGTGTATTTATATATTCCCATCAGGTAAAAGCAACTTGACTTGGTAAAATTTGTCAACTCTTGCAAGAAAAGTGTGAGAAAAAAATCTGCTATGAAGGCTGGATGGCAGACTTCAGGGACTATCTGAGATGCCCAGAAGGGCACTTCAAGAGCAAGGATGCACATCAGTCATTTGGCAGTTGATGACAGAACAATCCTTAGGTAATGTAGCTTCCATTACTGAATTCTGAATTTTCTATTGCCTTCTGCCCAACTAAGAATTTATTGATTTTTTAAAATTAAATTTAACTAAAAATTATTTAATTTACATTAATGGAATCCCTTCAGTAGAATACCTCCTTTTATTGGGGAGATGCAATTACATATTAGGAAAGGTGAAACTCTTTTGGGTGATGTAAACCCTGGTTCCAAACAGCATTTACAGAGTAGTACTCATGAAAGACAAGATCATGGAATAAATTTTAAAATCCAGCAAAAAAACCAATCAAACAAAAAAGGATGCTAGGATAATTTTAAACCAGGAAGAATAAGAAAAGGTATTTGCAAGCAGCTGACAAAGAAAAAAGCTGGGAGCAGATGGAGACACTTGGATACTATTGCACTGCAGCTGAAGGGAACATTGATAGAAGGCTGTGACTGTCCAGCAGGTTTGTGCAAGGGCTCTGGAGGGCTGAAACTGATCACTATGAAAAGTTTTCAGAGGAAGGAGGGAAACAGGCAGCAGAAGGCAGACAGAAGGAAAAAAACCTAATCTCCTCATGGAAAACTTGCACATTCACTAGGAATAAGACCTGAGACCTGACTAAAAATAAAAGATATCAGATGGTGTAATTTTTATTTTTTTTTAATGCATGTATACACACAGTACATTTTTTATTACATGTGTATCTATGCAGTTAAATTTTTTGCTTCAAAAATGATTTTTTGTTTTGTTTTGTTTTGTTTTGTTTTGTTCTGTTTGTTTTTTTAATGGAAACACTGAGACACAATTAAGCTTTGGTGTATTTCCATTTATGTCAATGAAATAGTAGAACTTAATCTTGCTTTCAGTGCACAGTTTTGAAAGAGGTAAATTTCTGGTTGATCCATGCTATTCTCAAATTTCAGAGAAGACACAAAACATCTATATTTTAACATTGAAATTACAGTGCAGAATCTGCTGTACCACAAGACAGAAGAAGCCTAATTTCAAGGAGATCATGGTTGTTTTCCCAATGACTTTTGAAACCTATCTCTATTTAGCTGCTGGTGGATGCAAAAAATAAGAATGAAAGAAGGGCCCCTCTGGCACAGAAAAATGATCCATCTGCCCTTATTCAGTCTCTGGAAATAGGACCTGGAGATCACAATGGGGAGAGGTAAAAAAAAACAACCCCAAACCTGGGCACTTCTTGCCATCCATTCTTGACATTCCCTTAGTATCCATATTTTTTAATTAGAGTATACATTTCCTGTCCTATGCTTTTAAAATACATTTCCAAATACATTATCAATTAATTTTTACAATTTTTTTTTGAATGTGATACCATTCAAATCTCTTCCTCCATCTCCTCTGGCAATAAACTCCTGAATTACCCATGAAGTAAAGACATTTCTTCTACCTGTTTTCTACCTAATTTTGACACTAACTGTCCCTTAGTTCTTTTGTTGCAGGTTTTGGTAAACAGCTGGGAATCCAGCTTATTCACAGCTTTCATGGTTGCATAAGGCCCCCACATGCTGCTCCTGACTTTTCAAACATGAGAGTAGTTTGGACAACTGTCGGTGATGTATTGTTCTCTAGTTATAACTCCAAGTTCAGTGCTAAGTATATGTGTCAAGAATATTTTTCCTAATTGTCTTATGTTGGGTGCATCTACGATAAGATGCCTCTGCTGGCATTTTGCCCTGTCTCTCAGTTCTGAGGTTTTCTGAAGTGAGTTTTCTGAGTGAGGTTTTCTGAAGTTCCTCATTACTTTACTCAGATCATCACCTGGGGACTTTGCAACTTCAATTCTCTCTTCCATTTCCAGGTCATCGATTAAGATTTTAATAAAACCACTTCCATCAACTAAAAGACTAGGATCAAACTTTTAATATATTTTTTCTCAATTCCAAAACTCCTGCTTGCTTTCATAGAGGCGTGTCTTCAAAAGACTGGGCAGAGCAGAATCTTTACCATAGTTTGGTTTGAGAGTGGTAGACAATAAGGCCATGTAGACCTCAGGTTACTTCATTCTTTAGTGAATCTGCAAATCAATCCCTACTGGTATCACTGCCTTGGTTGGTTAGGCACCCCTTGTATGACGGTGTTACATGGATCCTCAAAGTTTCCTATTGGTTGCTAACAATTTCGGTGGAAATTTTATATGTCTTACTAAATTAATTCTGGGGACACACAATTTTCTGTGCAGATCTGTCAGTTTAGGGAAGACCTAAACAAATCAAATTTTTGGCTAATCATCCTGGAGGCTAATGTCATTTTCTGCCTTCATATGGCATGTAGATATTCAGTGGAATCATGCAAAGCACTACACTGACAGCTGTGGTGGGACTGCTTGCTTCTCCTTGCAGGAGAAGTGGAAAAATTATTTGCTCCACCTGAAGGCTGTTGATTAACATTACCTCTTCTGATGTTTTGGTCCTAAATGTAAAGCATTGCTTCTTGGATCAATTCAGTGAAAATTTATCTTCAATAAATGTGTTTGTGATGTAAAAATTGATTATCTTCTAAATTAATCACAGGGTGGTAATTATAATTATCAGAGTATTGCACATAAACTCATTCTGTCTTGTTTATCACTAAACATTGTTTATTTTTGGACTGCATTGTATTTTCTTTCCCCTTTCAATTACTCCTCCTTTTGTCTTGATCTGGAGCAATACTAATGAGTGATTTATTTGGTTTCAAAGGAACTTCAAAATATTCTTATCATGTCTAACTGTAATTTGTCAACACCAACTTTGCCAGAGCATTAGTGTTGATGAAACTATTATGGTTTAAGGGTAAAAGTGAGAAGTTTTTCCTGAAGGACACCTTTTGCTACAATATTGACTTTCAGCAGAATAAAGCAAGCAGTCTTTTGAGTATCAAAAAAAGTACAGCAGTGAGCTGGCATTTGCCTTGAGATAGTTGGTGAGTCTAAAAAAGTCCTTTTTTTAAAAAATTTATTTTTAAAATTTTTGGTGAGTGATGGTTTCAAATGTAGTACCTCTTTACTGAAAAGTTATTCTGTTCCAGTGGGGGGAAAAAAACAAACCACTGCTTTAAGACATGATAAAATCTTATATGAGAAGTGGTTTTAGAAGTAGACATTGCTAAGGGTTCAGTCAGTTTAGACAGTGTGAACACCATTTGAAAAATACATGGGTTTAATATATACAGATATACTCTCATTTTCTACTTTCCACAGAAAAAGATGTATGCATATGGGCCATATTGCTGCTAATGCTTTGCAGCAATAAAGAGGTTGACAAGTCAGTAAAGAAGGCAGGATGGGAAGAACAAGGACAAAGAACAAGAATGGGTGACTATTTTTGTTAAATAGTCTGGCACCTGGAAAAATGGGGCTCTGGACACAGAAATTTTATGTGCAATAATGATAATCACTGTTACTGCTAATACCCAAGAAACTGTAACATATGAGGTCATTAAACACAGAAGTCCAAACAACTATATATGACCACCTATAGTAAGGAACAGATTCTGAGAAAAGTATGATATCTTGGGGGTGGTGGAGAAGCTTTGGCTGACGTGTAAAAAGGATAAAGAATGAAGATATAGACAATATTCTTTGAATATGCCAGCAGCCCTTCTAGATCTCCTAGTATGCAGCTGTGCAAATAACTGATTTTTTCGTTAGGTGAATGAACCCAAACACACTCAACATGTAATTTCTGTTGATCCAGAATGAAAAAGTTTCCAATTGCTTTATGAAAGAGAGACCTCAATACTTTTCCTCCAGCTTAACAAAATGTTCTTTTTGGCTGAAACATAATTGCTCATTCGGGGTTTTTTGGGGTTTTTTGCTTCTAAAAATATTTAAAAATCAAACATAACTTCATGTGGTCTCAATACAATACTTGGAAATAAACAGTATGCATTTCTTACCCTCATTCAGATTTTCTTACCAAATTAGATATAAATTTGCAAAGAGTTTCAGTGGTCACAAAATTGCTGATTTCAGTGAACAAGCGACTTGAGGAAGTAGGCATTCACCCAGTTCCTTTTATAGTACTGACTGCCAGGGTATGAGCCTACTCTGGTGGCTTGGTGTGGGCTGGCCTTCTGTCAAACCTGCAGCAGTTATTCCCCCACTGGAGGGTCAGAGCTGCTGTAGATGAATGATCATGATCCACATTTTGCTCTCGGTGGACCATCAACTAAAGTAATGCACAGGCAAGCCCTCAGTGGTCTCAGTTTTCTGTGCATTTCAGAGCCTTCTCTCCTGTCAGGTGATTATTTCCTGATACATCTTTTCTGCAGACTTGGGAATTGTTTCCAAGTAGCATGAAAATTGTCGTTTAGACATTGTCCAGGAACAAGTCTATTAGACAGAAAGGTGTGGTAAAATAGTTTACCCTTTAAATAGCAATCATCAACCCTAACCAGCATCATGCACTTACTGGTTTGGACTCTGCTAATCCTGATTTATGCCTTACTGCTTCACATGAATGAGTCTGCTTGCAGAGTGGAGAGGATTTAGTGTGAGTAGAGTGCCAGACCCTGTTCCTTGAAATAAGAAATGTTTATATTGTTGGGAAGTGATGTAATGGCAGCTTGAATTATGTTTATTAGCATGTGAAAAGTTTTAGCAGTATATCTGTCTGTTTTCTATTAGAGATTTGTATCCAATAACAAAAAAATACCCATGCATAACAAACTTGAAAATGAATGCATATTTGGCTGGCTGTAACTGTTGGAGGTGGGGGAGGAGGAGGGGGCTGGAAAGGAGCTGTGGGGCTTTTTGCAGTAACAAGTTTAATGCAGGTGTTGTAGAGACACAATTTTTAAAATTTGGAAATTAAAAATAAAAGCTTATCTGAAATTAACCCTCACTTTTCTGACTGTACTGTTACTTATCTGAATTTAAAATTTTATACAATGCCTTTTTGTTTTTGTTTTTGTTTTTGTTTTTGTTTTTGTTTTTGTTTTTGTTTTTGTTTTTGTTTTTGTTTTAATTGGTATTACTGAAGGACATCCCTACAAACTAATTACAGTCCTCTTTTGATGGATAATCAAGATGGTGCGTAGGGATGGTGTTTCTTATTCATCAGGTTAGCATCTTCTATCCATTTCACTAAAAGTGAAGTCAAGATGTCTGCTACTTTTCTGAATCTAGAGTTTACCACATTAGAAGGAAAATGTACCACAGATGAAATGTACTGTGTAGTTAGAGGTTCTTTTATTTACATGTACATGTAGAGTTTAGAATGTTATTTTGATAATTAAAAACAAACAAACAAAACCAAACATTATGAGTGCTGCTGGGATCTTTTTCTGCATTTGTCAAAACTTTTGGTGGTGCTTGAGTTTTTTATTTATTTATTTTGAGATAAGTAATACAATAATTTGAGCAGCTTTGTCTTCAGTAAATATTGTACAGCCCATTTTTTGCTTTATGTCTGATCAGTTTTCTAGTTCTCACAGCATAATGATATTTGAACAGTATTAGCACAGTAACAGCACAGTAAAATGCATCAAATGAAATCAGATATTGAAATGAGATACTCCACTCAAATTGAATGCTGTTGAAACTAGAGTCTTACATTAAAGGTGATCTAGTGAACTTTTAGGTTTAGTGCAGTATAGCTAAAGGTCTATTTAATATGAGAGATGATGTTAAGATCTGACAGACAATATAGGAGATACACATATATAGATTAAATTGGCTCCAATGCATTTATAGATGCCCTGGAAAAAGACTTTTGGGAAGAAATTAACTTGCTATAAATTCAGTTAGGAAAAGAGTTTATAAAAGAATAGTTTTCTGCATTTTTTTTTTAAATTTACAGTAGTAGATTATTCATAAATATTGGGATCTGGAAAATTATAGATGTGCTTCCAAGCCAGTGTTTGGGAAAGCTGGATTGAACCATTCCACTAGAATTCAGATTTGAGATGATTATGCAGCACCTAATTAGAGCTAGGGATAATAATTCATGTGTAAATGCAGTCATCAAAAATTACTGCTTATAAAAACAATAGTAAGGCTGTAGGGAGCAAGAGAGGAAGGAAAATTCACAGAAGAATAGATGAAGTGGCCAGAGTTGCAGGGACAGGGGCACAGCCTCTTAGGAATTCTTAGGAATTGTCTTAATTCTTAAGAATTGAAGGCGTCCACGTGGCAACCATTCGCCTCCAGAGCCCCAGTGGAACTTTTGTTCATTGCTCATGAGTCAGTGCAGCATTAACTGTAGGATCATAATGGAAGAATGTCTGGTTGTTCCGTGATCGCAACCTTCTCCCTGAATTTATATTTGGACTTCATTCACAATAAGCCTGTTGTCATCTGGAAATTCTTTGTGTCTTTGAAAATTAAGAGAAAATTGCCTCCCTCAGTTTTACTGGAATGCATGTAGAAGACATGAGAGGGAAATACATTGTCTTATATAACAAATCATAGACAAATTTTCTGATTTGTTCTAGTGTTTTCTATCTTAAATTTGAGGAATCTAGAATCATAAAATCATAGAACCATTGAAGTTGGAAAAGACCTTTGACATCATCAAATCCAAACATTAGTGGAGGACTCTGTCCCTAAGTATGACATCTCCACCAGGTATACATTAAATACATCCAGGCATAGTGACTCAACCACTTCCCTGGGTAACCTGTTCCAAACCTTGACAAGCCTTTTGTTTTCCTAATATCCAGACCTAAATCTCCCCTGGTGCAACTTGAAATCATTTCCTCTTGTCCCACCACTTGTTACTTGGGAGAAGAGATTGCTTTGTATATTCTTGGTATCATTCTGAAGTTATTATAGCATTGACTTTCAGAAATGAGTCTTTACAACTGGGGAATCACTTTCCCATGGAAAGCCACAAGACAAAGTCTGTTCTTTCAAGAATAGATTTGGTCTGTAAATAACTGTAAAATTCCCATCTTTAAATATAGAAAAATATCTGTGCAAGGAGTGAGATTAAAGGAATGGTAAAATTAATGCATTATACTGAATTCAGTAGAGCTACAACTTTGGTAATGTCTGCTAAAGTCTTACTGTGTATGCCAGGTATGATATACTATGTATACAGGTATGAAAGGTAGCTTGTGACTGTACCTGATGTCACTGTGAAATATTTCTAGGATCATTTGGAGAGATGAAAGATCTTTGAAATTGTTTGTACAAAGCAGACATGAGAAAAGTAATATTGCTTAAATGACATATTGTTTTTAATAATAGGCAACATATGGGAAGGAAGTAAAAATATATGCAGTACGTGTAATACAGAGCTTCTTAAAAGTTAGATACATATTTAAATTTATTTTTTTTTACCCCTGTTTTATTCTGACTCTAGTTCATGGCTATCTCCAAAGAATGAGTGGCTGTCTCTGAAGACCAGTGTCTCAGATAGCAGGAACGACCTTTTGAAATTTCCTTTCTCTTTCCACTCTTTGTCAAAGCGGTCTTGATAACTCATTTGAAAACACACTTTACAGGGAGGCATAGATCTTGCCAGTTGTGTTTTGCCTGGTGTGAAATATGTCTGTATCCAGAATCTATGAAAATCTGTGAATCTATGAAAAATTTTGTAGTGGCCCCTAAGTGTTCAAAGTTTCCATAACAAGCTACCTTCAAGCATTAAATGTCAAAATGGAATGACTTAAGAATTCAATTCAAATAAATTCAAAGTTAATTGATATAAATGTTAAATCACAGTCTTAAGGGCCTCTTCCATGCACAAGACAGAACAATGAGAGTTCTTCTTTGAAATAAGTGCAACTACTAGTGAAGTTGGGATTTTTATTTCAATAATAGATAATGAAGGCTATTAATGAGAGAAAATCTGAAATGCCCAGGAGTGTTATGAACAACACAGAATACAGAATTGACTTGTGCTATGACATAACTTCTTTTTTTTTCAATTTATTCCTGAAAAGGTAGTCATAAAGTAGAATATAATTTTCTGAATGAATGGAATCTTGAATTCTTCCTGTTTGGCTACACAAGAAAGTTGGCTATTTAATGAAACTTCTGAAAAGCCTAGGATTTCTTTAGCTTGTGTTCCTAATGATCCTACAACTCTGGCATGAAAAGCAAACTGATGTTGTTACACAGAGGGAAGATGGAAAATTGGAGAAATAATACTTTTCCATTATGGAAGATCTGAAAAGAAGTTAATACTCAAATACAAATGGGTGCTTTCGTTGTACTGCAAACATCTGTGTCCTGAAACCAATTTTACATGCAGCCAGTGGAAAGGAACACTTCCCATGTGTGCTGGCCTAACACTAGAGAAATGTTTAGGGCTGTTGGAGAATTCTGGGATGAAACACTTTCCTTTGGAAAATGGCAAGCTGATGAAATAGAGGCTTTTTCAAGAATTACTCATTTTCAAAAACCTTTTCATTTTCAAAAGAAAAGTACTGACACTGCCAAAAAAAATTTGGCTTAACTTTTATTAATACAAACTTTCCATTTTTAGTTCAAATTAACTTCTCATTCTCCTAAATTAATTAATATGAGAAAGTAATTAATTAACTTCAGATGCAAGTACAAAAACATTATCTAAACAACCTGGTCATTGTACTATTTCTACAGAAATATTCCATGGCAGAACAGAAGAAATAGCATTTGCATATTTTTACTGGATATTCTTGTGAATATTAATGGTATTTTATAATATAAGTGTTTCACAGCATTAATTATATATTGCATAACATGAAGACAGCTAAACACAACTAAAACACAAGTAATAAAATAACCTAATAAGTGTTACATTAGGGTTTTTTTCTGAGAGGCAGCAGCTTGCTCCTTTCATATTTCCTACTTTGTGCACAGCAAGAATGCATATTTTTAAAGCATCAGCATGTGCTTAACTTAGTCACTTGAGGACTAGGTTTTCTGTCAATCTATCTCCTATTTAGCTCTTCAACAAAGGCATCATTTTCTGAATCAAAGGTCTAAAAGTCTAATAAAAAATTATGTTTGAATAGGCATATCAATGACTATTTTGAAGTATGTTGTAGAGAGGGAAAGAAGAACAGAGTAAAGTGAATATTTCTTTATTTGTTTTTGGAAAATCCAAAAAAATTGATAAGTAGACTAAATCAAGAAAAAATAAATTGGATTCTCCTGATCATCTCTTATTTTATTCCAGTTAAAAAATAGATAGCCATCCAGCAGACTAAATCTCATATTATTTTTTGGAAACCATTTTGATGTGTCCTAGTTTTCTGAGCCCTGAGATGCTAATTTTCAGTTTATATTGTATAGAAATTGTTATAGGGTGGTGTTTTTGATGAATCCAAAACACATTATGGACCTTTCTCATACTGTAAAGTCAGAACCAGGAGAGATTAAAAAAAATCTCAAATATGACACACATTCTTATATGTGGACATACAACAAAAATATCAAATTAGTAAATACATAATATCAAATAGTATTTTCTCCACATGCATCTAATAAAAAATTAAATAAAGCAAGGCTATGGGCTCACAGACAGGTAGAGTCTTCTTGGGGATGTGTTCTTGGAAAAGCAGGTGCAAAGCATGAAGACATTGCCAAGGCAGGTGAGTGTGTCTCCTGCTGGACTTGAGAAAATGGTCACACTCAAAAAAAAAGATTATAACTGTTAACTGTTAACTAAATTCTCAGCAGTTAGTAAAAAACCCAAACCAAACAAAACCAAAATAAACGAACTTCCTTTTTTTTTTTTAACATTTTGAGCTTTTAATCATATGACAAAGCTTCACAGCGTAGACAGCTCCACGGAGAAATATGTTAATTTATAATTAAAAGAGAACTAAAACAACTGGAAATCTGATGCATTGGGAAATGTTGTCAAAAGGATATGTTTAAAGTACCAAATCCAGATTTCACTAAGGCAATTAGTAGTGACGCACAAAGGCATCCCTGTGCTCAAAATTATCCTACAGTAAAATCTATTGAGTATTTTTGTGCCCATAACCTCAATTCTGCCTGGTCCTATGACAGTAGGTTGATCTGCTGCAACTCACAAAAATCACACCAAGCATTAACAAGCTTCTGCTGAAGTTGCATCTTACATATATTTTACATTGATATATGCTGCACAAATATTTCTAAATTTTAAAAATTAAAATTGTGTAGCTTTTAAATGAAAATATAAGATGTGAGTCCTGAAATCTTGAATTATTACCAGGAAATTAGGATTGCTACTGATTTCCTTCCTTCCTTCCGTGCCTTCCTTCCTTCCGTGCCTTCCTTCCTTCCGTGCCTTCCTTCCTTCCGTGCCTTCCTTCCTTCCGTGCCTTCCTTCCTTCCGTGCCTTCCTTCCTTCCGTGCCTTCCTTCCTTCCGTGCCTTCCTTCCTTCCGTGCCTTCCTTCCTTCCGTGCCTTCCTTCCTTCCGTGCCTTCCTTCCTTCCGTGCCTTCCTTCCTTCCGTGCCTTCCTTCCTTCCGTGCCTTCCTTCCTTCCGTGCCTTCCTTCCTTCCGTGCCTTCCTTCCTTCCGTGCCTTCCTTCCTTCCGTGCCTTCCTTCCTTCCGTGCCTTCCTTCCTTCCGTGCCTTCCTTCCTTCCGTGCCTTCCTTCCTTCCGTGCCTTCCTTCCTTCCGTGCCTTCCTTCCTTCCGTGCCTTCCTTCCTTCCGTGCCTTCCTTCCTTCCGTGCCTTCCTTCCTTCCGTGCCTTCCTTCCTTCCGTGCCTTCCTTCCTTCCGTGCCTTCCTTCCTTCCGTGCCTTCCTTCCTTCCGTGCCTTCCTTCCTTCCGTGCCTTCCTTCCTTCCGTGCCTTCCTTCCTTCCGTGCCTTCCTTCCTTCCGTGCCTTCCTTCCTTCCGTGCCTTCCTTCCTTCCGTGCCTTCCTTCCTTCCGTGCCTTCCTTCCTTCCGTGCCTTCCTTCCTTCCGTGCCTTCCTTCCTTCCGTGCCTTCCTTCCTTCCGTGCCTTCCTTCCTTCCGTGCCTTCCTTCCTTCCGTGCCTTCCTTCCTTCCGTGCCTTCCTTCCTTCCGTGCCTTCCTTCCTTCCGTGCCTTCCTTCCTTCCGTGCCTTCCTTCCTTCCGTGCCTTCCTTCCTTCCGTGCCTTCCTTCCTTCCGTGCCTTCCTTCCTTCCGTGCCTTCCTTCCTTCCGTGCCTTCCTTCCTTCCGTGCCTTCCTTCCTTCCGTGCCTTCCTTCCTTCCGTGCCTTCCTTCCTTCCGTGCCTTCCTTCCTTCCGTGCCTTCCTTCCTTCCGTGCCTTCCTTCCTTCCGTGCCTTCCTTCCTTCCGTGCCTTCCTTCCTTCCGTGCCTTCCTTCCTTCCGTGCCTTCCTTCCTTCCGTGCCTTCCTTCCTTCCGTGCCTTCCTTCCTTCCGTGCCTTCCTTCCTTCCGTGCCTTCCTTCCTTCCGTGCCTTCCTTCCTTCCGTGCCTTCCTTCCTTCCGTGCCTTCCTTCCTTCCGTGCCTTCCTTCCTTCCTGCCGCGCCTTCCTTCCCCAAATGCCTTGTGGACTGCAATGCCAGTCTATGGTTTTACATTAGTTCTCTTCCTTTCTCTTTGTTCTCTCTCTTCCTTCCCTATTGTTAGCTTTTATAGTTGGATTTTTTCTTTATTCTAGAACCTATAATATCCTTTAGATAATATCCTTTAGATGTGTATTCTGTTTTATAGGGGATTCTTTTTCAGTAATAGATTTCTTTATAATATACATCAATTCTATTAACTTTTATTCTCTCATTATTTTTATTTTGTTCTGACTGATGAAACTCACATTGATAAGGGAAGAAGTGTTAACCATTCCCTTTCCCTTTTTCCCTTGTGAATTATCTCAGGGTGCAGAAACAAGACTTAGTTATGGTTTGTGTGGGGTTTTTTTGTCTTTCAGGGACCATTTCAAACAGAAGAGGATAAGTGCTGAAGTTAGTGTTTTGAGTGATGAATCAGTCAAATGGAAAACCTAGTTGATGTTATGTTCTTCTGCAAGGATTGCACATATTGACCTAGCAGAAGTTTTGCTGTGGGTTCTTATTAACACAAATCACCTGTTGTGTGGTCCACTGAAAATTAATATAATTTTAAAAAGAATATTGCCTTTGGAAAGGGCTGATAGGAAGAATCCAATATTTTTCTGTGTCTTAAGTGCTTAAGCATCGCATTTTGGATTGCAACTGCATGCCTAAAATGATATGATTAATATATTAGCCAAATTTTATGTACTTATAAGAATTATCACAGCTATTTAATAAAGTAGATAAATAAAAATAGCATTGTTGATTGGATTTGAAATTTCTCCTGCTTATCTGCTTGCAAAAATACATTATTTTATGTAACATCTGTTATGAGTGAAACGTAACTTTCAGCTCCTTTTTCAGAATTCCTACATACACTTTCCTTTATAATAAACAGTTATAAAGCTCTGAGAGTCCACAGCTGTTTGTGTTAGGTGGAGGAAGTGTGGCTCTTTTTGTTCCTACAGGGGAAAAAAAAAAAAGAGTTAGTTTCAAAGTGCTGATAAATGTAAACTGGTAATGTTCCAAGGTGGGGTTATGACAGAGACAGCTTGTTAAACATATCAAAGCATACTCCAGATAACAGCTGAATTAAGTTGCATAGTTAGGAATATATTCTAGTTGAAAATATACTTTCTTTACATGAAATTTAGCTCCACCAGTACATACCCCACCCAAACATTTGTTTGTTTTCTAAAACTTGGAGTAGTGATGCATATGGAAAAAAGCGAAAGAGTTTCATATGTTCAGAAATTGTGCAGAACAATTAAACAAGATGCCATTCAGATTTAGCTGTTATGACAAGTAAGAGAACAAAATGTGAACTGCGTGCAGAATATTATGCCCCTTTTGTGAGCAGCATCAGGATGTTTTTTTGTCTTGCAGGCTGAACAAGTAACACGGTTATCTGAGTGACACTTCACATCCAGCTAATTTTTGGCAGCAAAGTAATCTTGTACAGCTGCAGTTACTGATATAAGCTCTACTATGGGATATGGTGCTGTTAGATCAGTGCTTTGGAAAATCCTAAAAAAGCCTTGCTTTCCAAGCTAGAAGAGAAAATAAAGGAATTTTTCTTACATTTCTTTTTTCTTTTTAAAGCTTTGAGAGTTCATTTCTCATCTCATTAAAATCAATGGGAATTTAAAATTGAATTTAATTCCAGTTTTTATTTTCAAATGACTATGTAGTTGTGGGGCTCAACTCAACTGGGAAGATGCATTTGAGAAACTAAACACCCCCATGGTTTTAACCATTCTCTGAACACATCAAACATGAGGAGGTAAAGGAAAGTTTGAAACTTATGTGGATTACTGAAGCAACAGTTAGGATGAGAGGAGAGGCAGCTCTTCTGTGCTGGTTCTGTCTGGGATAGAGTTAATTTCCTTATTAGCTGGCATGGGACCCTGCCTTTTATTTGTGTTGGAAACAGTGTTGATAGCATGTTTGCACTCTTGCTGAGCAGCGCTGGCAGAGTACCAAGTCTTTTCTGCCTCTCCTCCCAACCCAGCAGCAAGTGGGCTGGGGGGGCACTGCAGGCTGGGAGAGGACGATCTGGGCCAACTGACCCCAAGTGACCCAAGGGATGTTCCATGCCACATGGTGTCATGCTCAGTACATAAACCTGCAGAAGGAGAAAAGAGGGGCTGTTTGGAGTGATAGTTTTCCTCTGCCTGAGTCACAATTATGGCTTTCCTGTAAGCAACTGAACACCTGCCTGCTGACAGGAATGGGTGAATGAATTCCTTGTTCTGTTTTGCTTGAGCACACAGTTTTTGCTTTACCTATTAAACTTCCTTTATCTCAATACAAAAATTTTCTCATTTTTACTCCTCCAATTCTCTTGCCTATCACACCAGGGGAGAGTGAATGAGCAGCTGGGGTTAAACCATGGCGACCACCTGTTCACCTCCCTTTCGGGGACCCATTTTGATCTGGCGGTTTTGGGCAGAGGCGTTAGCGTGCCCTAGCCAGTGGCTGCCCAGCAATGCCATGAAGATTGCAGAAGCCTTCCTGTAGCACTCACTGTAACTCTGTCCAGGTAAGCATTAAAGACTTGTCTGAAATCACAAAGCAATGACATTGATTTATAAACAGTTCTGGAGGTGTATGCTGGAATTCAGTACCAAGCCATCTCACTTGAGCTCTGTGGCTCTGTAAAAAGAGTAGTGAAGATTTTTGTAGCTATATCATCTTTAAAAGCTGCACTCCTGTAAAGAATTTGAGAACTGTTTGGTAAGTTACCCAAATGTAGCTTAGTGCTGTCTATAAATTGTAGCTATTATAGTCATTCCAGATGTAAATGAAGAAAATAAATTTTTTATATAGTGCTTAAGTGCAAGAAATAGAGACATTTTTAAGGACATGGATGAAGTTAATGCTCAGAACATTTTAGGAGCGTATTGAGTAACTGAAACAGAACTTTACATCATAGCATCACAACATGATTAAAATAAATGTTTACCATCTGACATGATGCCAAAGAGAATAACAGTGTTTCTATCTGAATTTGAAAGCAACATAACACATTTTCCATTGATCCTAGCAAGATGAGCACAAATAACCTGTAACTCCTGAAATGCATTGAAAAACCGACAGATAAAATTGATATCTGCTGCAAATGTAATAACAGCCACTAATAATGGCTCCTATAGTACTTGAGTTGTCTTTTTAAGTTTCTCATTGCAAAAAAAAAGTGAAAGCAGAAGGTTTCTGCAAAATCACAAAACACAAAACTTAGCAAAACATGAAGTTATATCCCTAAGGTAATGAAAAAATATCTTAATGTATCAATAATTATTAATTAATATCAGTTTTTTTAATGAGCATTTAAAATTTAAAAAAAAGAGAAAACTCTCAAGGAGTGTCAGAGAAAATACAGTGAGCATATATATAAGATATATTTAGGTATATCAAATGATTGATCCTTTAGTTCTAAAATTTAGACAGATTCTGGAAGAACATTAAATATCTTCTTTATCTAGATTATTTATTAACAAAAATTACTCATGTGTTCTATGATGAGATGTACAACCAAAGGCATCCTAAGTTTTCTTTGGGAAACAGTAAGAACTTCTTTTCCATAAGTGGTTGCTAGACCACATGAACCTGATGTAGGGAACAGTCTGCTTGACAGGGAAAACATCATAGACTCTGCATGAGAGGCAATATGGGGTGACCCTAACAAAGGTAGCTTCCTTTCCTCTTGGGTAGTGAGCAACACATGTTCTTGAAAGTTTAAAAAAGAGCAGAAGGAGGAATACTTGTAAATTAATATTTTTCTGCTGCAATAAGCTGCAATAAGCTATGCTACAAATTTTACTATCAGATGCTATTCTCTTTAAATGTTCCACACTTTTTACTCTTGATAATGCCTTATTAGCTTGTGGAACAGAAATCGTATATTTATGAAAAATGAGAACCTCAGAAACAACTGATTGTTCCCTGAGTATTTCATCACTATTGTAGCCTCTGAACAGAAAAAAACAGGTGTGGAAATAAGAAAATTTGTTTCCAGAACCTTCTTTCAGTCTTCTTTCCTCCAAGATGACAGTGAAAATAACTTCTGTTCCTGAATTAGGGAACATTTCTCTTGTTTAAACAACAAAAAGTTAGGCGTTACCTGGAGGCATTATATGCAGAACATCAACCAAATTAATAACTATGGTATTTTTCTGTGTTTTATACTGGATGAATACTTACTATTATAAATTCACAGGATGAAAATATCTCCAAGCATTTAGATTAATGATTTCTACAACAGTGACAAATTTTCAATTATGATTGCAGCTAAGCATTTTTTTAAGAAGTGAGACTTCTTTCAATTTTCTTAATAAAATTCAACAATTCAAAAGACAGCTTCTAATGAAATGTAGATATTTTTATCAGCCTTTATGGTAGAAAATATCTGCTTATCATCCAGCTAAGCTTTATCTAGATCTAGATCTATATCTAGATCTAGATGATATAGATATAGATATAGATATAGATATAGATATAGATATAGATATAGATATAGATATAGATATATAGATATGTATTATTATTTGAGTCTATATAAATAAAGACATATTTAAAGGGAGATGTTTGGTTTCTCCTGTGATACAGTTGGTGAAAATGTTGGTGCTTTACAAAGAAGTTCCTTGTTTTTAATGGAAAAACTGCCAAATGAACAGCCGCTTTCTGAGAACCAAATGTAAACCATACAAATTATATCTGTTTATTATATGTAGTTCTGGGGCTTTTTTTCTCCCAGCTGCTGACACCTTAATAACACTTGAAAATAGCCAAAACCTTCATAATTCTGGGAGAGAAATGAGATGAATGGATTAGTCATTTTCTGAAACAGCTTCAGGAAATCCTTTCCTAAAAAAGTAGACTTCATTATTTAGTTTTCCTACTTCATTATTTAGCTTTCTTTGTTCTTTCTAAAAGAATGTTTTTCCTGGACAGCTTAACCTTCTTCCCTCCCAGTCTACTTGCCTATGTTAATTAAACCAGATCATCAGTAAAGCACAAGGGACAGAAGATAAGACTGTGGCCATTGCATGCAGTGAAGAAAACACTCTCAGGAAAATGGGGCTGTTTTTTTACCTGTTTCTCTGACTCTTAATGCTTCCCCTCACACACCTGATATTTGCATGAGAGATCAGAATAGCAATGTCTTCCCATATGATGATAAAAAAAAAAAAAAAATCCCATTTCTTTTTAACTTCTTGTTTGTCAAGTTTCCCTACTCAGGGACCTCTCTTGGCATTTCTACAAAAGAGGTAATTAAACAACCTTACCCTGGTACCCTGGACATTATCCATCTCTCAGTTTGAAACTTCCTGTGTGGTTTCTCCAGTGTCACTTTAGGCAGCTGCATGAGCAGAGAGCATATTGCAGTCCTCACTGCTGGTGAAATGCGACTGGTGACCCTGTAAAGGCTGGGTTTGGGCTTTTGCCCTCAGCGAACATCCCATATAGCTGCCAGCCACTCTTACCAGGACAGCAGAAATGCAGTGACATAAATGCCACCTGTATTTCATTCATCTGAGCAGGATTTGCCTCGGTATGTGCTGAGGTTAAATGCTCATAATGGTCTTTCCCTGAGCCTGGGCAAGAATATCTCTCCAGACTTCATACTGAATAGAAGACTTGCATTTGAGAGTTTAGGCCAGGCTGGTTTGAGACAGCAGCAGCTGGCAGCAAGTGTCTAAAGCCATGGCCAAAACAGATGTATGTGGCAAATTTAATGAAAGAGGAATATACAGCCACATGGCTTGCTTTGAAAATAATACCTGTTTCTAACAAATAGTGAATATCCTGTTATAGGCAAAATAATAACTATTTCCCATCTCTAAAACCTCTCTGCTTCCTGTTAGGTAGCCATGAGTGCTTTATTACCACAAAAGTTGTTACTTTCAGTGAAATGCAAAGAAGACAATATATTTGCTATTGTCACCAAAGCTTTTTGAAGCAGGGAACCTCACCACAAATTCAATATTCTTTAAGAAAATGTTGCTCAACCTTCTATAACTCAGTCCTTGCACTATTTCTTTGGGGTTTTTAGCATTTTCCATAAAAACCTCTGGGATGCAAAAGTGAGCATCAGTGGTGACCAGGGTTTGCCAAGAAAGCTGAGCATGTAATTGTAGAATATAATTTTTAACCAAATAATAATTATACATTACTGTAATACAAAAATTATTAACATATACTGTAATAGGCAAAAAAGTTTAGTTTGATCAATTTTCTGAGAAAATCTCACTTCTTTCCACTGAAAGAAGAAATACTCTCTTGAACATTGCTGCTGATTTTATTTAGCCTTGCGTAAAAGACCAGTGGTATAGGGTGATTATGCATTTGCATATCTGTACAAGATTTACCAAAACCTCTGACTATCTTTAGATCCTCAAATTCGATGCAGCTGTAGCTGCAAACACAGGGGGAGTATGGCTATCTGATTTCCTTGAAAGTTATTAATAATATATTTGAAAGAGTAGAGAAGTCATGGATGAGTTAGTGAATATTCTAAAAACATACATTTCTCAGACCATTTCACTTTTAAAATTATATTTCACCTGATAAGGAACTATTTAAATGCTTAACTGAGTGAGTTGAAAAATAAGAACAGAGGATAAGTTACTTGTAAAGGGAGTCTTTATAAAGCAGATGTATCTTTGGCAATAAAAATAAAACATCAGATTTGCATAGAATATGCCAAGGATGATTGCACTCACAGAAATTTCCACTGGAGTTATGTGATGAGGAAACCAACTTTCACTGTTTGAATAGCAGAAATTTGAGCTAAATGTCACTAACAGTTCAGGCATCAATAGACTTACTATTTATAAAGAGTTTGGGTTCATATGCATGGTTTAAATTTAAGTCAAGTTTAAAAGACAACGTTTGAAAATTCAGCTTCAAATTCAGATATATGATATTTTTCAGCTTTCTGATGTGGGTCAAAACTGGATAGCAAAATAATTCTAAATCCACTAACCGTAAAGGCTCTAATGAAACTGCATTTTAAAACAAGTCCTTCTGACCTGATCCAAAATTACTAGAAGGCTGGGAGAACTTAGAACATGTTTTGAGTAAAATTTACCTTGATATATCTCTAAAAAAACCTTTGTTGATTTAGGTTATGCTTAAGAAATTGTTTCATAGCAATGTGTGTATATCTCAATGTCTCATTCTAGTGCAAGGTAAAAATGCATCATAATGAAAAAGTTCTGATTTAGCTTCCTTTGAACTCTATGGCATTAGCTCTACTGACTCAAGGGAGTTAAACATTCTTGCCATGCCCTGTAATAATTTTCTGACACTGTCCTAGTCCCCTTTAAAAAAATTGAAACATTTGCCTTTGAAAAAAACTTAAATGAGAGTGATAAAAGTCAGAGATAGCCCAAGTTCCATGCTACCTCAGTAGTTCTGAATACTCCTCTTCAGTTCATTAATTTTCCCTGGGCAATCTCTTCTTCCAAACTTTACTACTGACAAAATTTGAACTGTAACACAGAGGAAAAGCTTCCATTTTTCCATCACCCATTAAAATAAAACATTGAAAGTAATCCTATTGAAAACTTTCTGGGGTAATTTACAGGCCTTTCCACAGTTTTATCTCACTCTGATCTAACTGTTCTCATGGCTTTATGAAGTCTTTGCATTTCCCTTGAAACAAACATGTCTTATAGACGTGTAATATTTTTTTTCTCTTGTTTTTTCAAAGCTTGAGAGTTGGATGTGATCAGACAGTTGTAGTTTGTCACATGTTCCTCGAAAAGGTGGGGTTTTTTTACACAGTACATTATTTAATATGCTTTCTGGGTATTCCTGTTAACAATTCCTGTCTCTAAAATAATAGTTATTATATGTGTAAATATTAAATAATTTGGGGGTTTTGTTACAAATAGTTGTATTTCTATTAGTTCCTGAGTATTTAGAAGACTTTTCAGAAAAATAACATACTTACTCATGGGCAATGCCACTGAAATTCAAGTTTTTATCTTACACAGAATTTTGTGAAACAGTATTTGAAGTAGTACGCAAACCTCTGGAAAGCAAGAAGAAGATTCTTTTACTATAAAATAATTTTTTCTGCCTTATAAAAAAAGAATAATTTGTCAATATTATTCCTTTAGTGCAGCTAATATCTGGGCATCCGAAGAAGAACTGAATTAGTTATATAATTAAGTTCTGTTACTACAAAGATATTTGCTAAAATAATTAAATGACATAAGAACGCTTTGTGTGCCTGAAATTTTGGAAGGTTTTCCAGCTATAGTAACTTGTTTGTAATTACATATTATCTCTACTGACAGGCCTTGCCTTGACACACTCCTCAGTCTATTCTGAGGTCAAAGCTGCCTCTACTGAATCTTCACTAGACCAGGAGGAAATTTTTAAAAAGTCAAAATAGCTCAAGAAATGTGCCACCTTTACAGAGGAAATTCACTATCTAGTCCCAGAAAAGAGTGAGGAAGTCCAGCAGTTATGTGTGGTCAATTTTCTCTCCCAATACATATTTAATCCCATAGGAGGCAGTGAAATTAATTTAGGCTTAGTTTTCTGTATCTTCCCATTTATCAAGATAAAGTTTGGCATTGTTGTGTTTGTCCTATAACATCAAATGTATCATGACTTCTTTGTGATATTAGTTCCTTTCATGTTGCTACCAACTAGGGCCACTAAAATCCCCTTCCCACTGGCCACTGATGGAAAATCCTTCAGACTGACAGAAGAACTGAAATTAAAAATGCTTCCATGGTGAGAGGTAAAAACAGTCATGGGATCATAACCAAGCTGAATCCCTGGGAATAATTGTTTTGTTAGGTCTGTACTAACATAGATGAAGGCAGAATTTATCTATGCTCCTTTTGAAAACATAAACTGCAGTCAACTAGTGTTTAATTTTCTATCTGACAATACAATCTGTAATTCCTTTTTAAAGAAAACATAAGCAAACAGAAAAATAGCTTAGAAATTTAAAGACTTAGCATCATGTAATAATTTTAAACAGAAATATGCCTGCCATTCAAGATGTACTAGATGTACATTAGTCTTTGTATATCATGGGAATTGCAAGTCCTAAAACCCTTAAAGTCTCCAAAAACCTTGATCTGTAAAAATAAAAATAAAATAATAATAACAATAAAAAGGCATCCCAATGTCAGTCAATATGCACTTTACATACAGTGATATATAAAATATATATTAGTTTCTTAAGAATCAGGAGTATAACGCACCTGTGTAAACCAGTGAACCAGTGACAGTGATTCTTGTCCTGTAAACTCTACAGTTCCTTTTAATTATCCATCAACCTAAAGGGAAATTATCTCTCTCTGTGAATTTAAAATTTTATTTCTGGCAGCCAATACTTTTAGAACTCTGCTTTTAGAGAAAACTTTTACAGTTTACAAGAAGATTGGCAAGGTCACAAAGAATTATTTATTTCATTGAGTACTGAAAAAGAACAGTTTTCAGACAGTTGAGTGTCACTTTTCGTATCTAAGAATCTATCTCTGTACCTATTTTACTGGGCTACATTTAGTGCAGCAGTTCGAGGTGAGGAATTAATGCAGTACATTCAACAGCATGGTTTTCCTCCTTCCTATCTTCTGCAGGAATGGGAAGTGCACTGCTGTCAGCATCTACCCTCAGTATTTTAAAATTTGCTCCAATTTAACGACCCAAGTCAGTGTGGAAAATGTAGCTAACATGAATGGTTAAGCCACCTAAACATAAGTTCTTGGACTTCATACAATCTGTTTTGATTGTATGAAGAATTATGCATAGTGATCAATGTTGTTCAGTCAATGGCAATACAGAATCTGTCAGTGACAATTAACAATAGAAATTTTTTATGATGCAGAAGAGGAATGTGTGTTATCAAACAAAATTCTTAGGTCAGGCCCTATCAACCACTATTTATTGGCAAAAAATCCTTACTCCCTTCTGGTGAGTGCAAACTATGTATAGTGCAAGCTGAAAGAAGTGATAACCAGTTTTTTGTCTATTTTTGAATGCAGTAGACAACACAATTGAAAACTAGTCAAAATTTTTCTTATTCTTTGAACATTCATATTTTAAAAGGAAATAATGATAAGTCCTGAAACTTCTTTCACATAAAAATGATGATGATCGACTTCTAGCAGCAGGTAATTTTGTGAAATTACTTCCTTTTTATTATGTTTCAAGTTATTTTAGTAGTCAGAACAAAAATTGATAATCATTCAAGGTATTTATCTACATATAATTGATTCATAGATGAATCACTAGTTCAAAATACAAAGAATTTTTCACATTTAATCTCTTTTCATTAATAATTTCTTCTCAATCCATTCCAAGTAATGTCCTTTAGTATATAGTTCACAAATTTATCTCTCCAGAAATGCTTCCTCTTCTTTAGTTCTACATTGTTCCCTGCTTTCCAAATACTTCTGCTTGTTGCGAACCCACCAGCTTAAATTTACCATGGCGAATTTCTATATTTAATTTACCTTCACCTCTTTCTTGTCTTCATTACTACTCATTGCCCTCCTCCCTGTTACATTCCTGTGATATCTTTGGGTGTCTTTATGCCTTGAGAAGCAACTTTTTCATTTTCTTCCAATTTTATTTGTCCTGTAATATCTTTAACAGTCATGAGAGACTCCCTTGAGAACATTTCTATCTCTGGGCCAAGATTTTCTTTGCATTATTTCATGATATTTCCTACTGAAATTAGTCAGTTTTTGTCATCAGAATGCCCATGGCTTATGATCCAGTTCTTAGTCTGTACATAAATTCTATCTGTTTTAATTACCATTTGAATCAAGGTCATATAAAAGAGTTAGTTGTCCAAAGTTGTGTGTGTATATGGTCTCAAACAGTAAGGTATACTTTAAGAATATTTAACTTTTTTTAACTGTACTGTCTCAGAATTAGACAGTTAGCCTTTATTTTCTTTATTGTTTCTTTTCTCTTTCCCTTGTCTCCAGTTTGGTTTTTTTGGTTTTGTTTGTTTGTTTGTTTTGTTTGTTTGTTTTGGTTTGGTTTTTGTTATGCAGTAGGTTGATATCTTATGTCTTGATGATTGGATAAAGAGTTGGAAACTCTTAAAGAGTTGGAAAACTCTTTGGCTCTGGCATAGTCCTTCTCTGTTTAATAAATGAAGCCCCAGAACAGGATCACAACAGAAATGAGTGAATTTAGTGCAATAGCTACATATATCATTTTTATATATACACATATAGGTGGGCAGAGCCTAATAAGATGAATTTTAATAAGTCAAAGGGCCTAGTCCTGCATTTTGGCCACAATAACCCCCTGCAGCTCTGTAAGCTGGGGACAGTGTGGCTGGACAGTTCCCAGGCAGAAAGGGACCTGGGGTTAGTGGTCAATACCAATTGAACTTGAGCCAGCAGTGTGCCCTGGTGGACAAGTAGGCCAACAGCATCCTGGCCTGTATCAGGAATTGCGTGCCATCAGCAGCAGGGAGGTCATTCTTTCCCTGTACTTGGCATTGCTGAGGTCACACCTCGAGTGCTGTGTCCAGTTCTGGCTCCTCAGTTTGGGAAGGGCATTGAGATGCTCAAGCATGTCTAGAGGAGGGGAACAAGGCTGGTGAGGGGCTTGGAACACAAACCCTGTGAACAATGACTGAGGGAGCAGGGGTTATTTAGACAGGAGAAAAGGAGACTCAGGGGTGACCTTATCACTCTCTACACCTTCATGAGAGGGGGTTGTAGTCAGGTGGGGATTGGGCTCTTTCTCCAGGCAGCAGCTGACAGAACAAGAGGCCACAGTCTTAAGATGCATCAAGGGAAATATAGGTTGGATGTTAGGAGAAAGTTTTTTATGGAAAGAGTGATCAAATACTGGAATGGTCTGCCCAGGGAGATGGTGGAGTCACCGTCCCTGAATGTGTTTAGAAAGAGATTGGATGTGGCACTCGGTGCCATGGTGTAGTTGAGGCGGTGTTAGGGCACAAGATGGACTCGATGACCCTCAAGGTCTCTTTCAACCTTGTGATTCTGTAAATAAGAACCAAATTATATACAGTGATGCCTAATAAATTGTTTAAATTAAAATGCTTGTGAGGTAGTATTTAAGGATATAAATAATACCTTAAGGTGCATAGAAGACCTTAGTAAATTTAAATTCCTGAAAATTGTGAGGGGATTTTATTCCTCCCCTATAAACATTACATTGACTAAAAATCTTCCAATGTTAAACAAACAAACAAACAAACAAAACCAAAAAAATCGTCAAACAAACAAACAAACAAAACCAAAAATTACAGAAATTTATTTTACATTGCCCTGTTTGCTTTCCAGATGTTACCAACTTGGTGTGCACAGTAGGCAAATTTTCCAGAATAGGTCCTAAACCATGAAGGGAGAAAATTCACTAGCATTTCTTTAATAAAGTCAATACTGCTTTCTCAGAATCTACATGAGTTGTATATTGGGAGAAAGTGTTACTTCCTGTCTTCTCCCAGTGCAGTTCTTTTGTCTGAATGCCAGTAAGAATGAATCTTCATTAACATTTTTTACTGAGGTCACTTCTGCAGTAAAAGAATTGTATTTCCTGACTCTGTGGGTGCAGTATATTCTCTATATACTTACTGGAAACAAAACAAA
>VWZN01021050.1:2780-33951 GCA_013396955.1 Regulus satrapa | reverse complement strand
AATAAAAAAATCCAAAAAAAACGAACAGCAAAACGAAAAAGCACTCAATAACTACAAACAAACAAATTGAAAACGCAAACAAACACACAAACAAAACCACAAGCGAACAGAAAAACCAGCCAAAAAAATCCCCTCAGATTTTTCTAGGAATTATTTTCCCCTTCTGTCAATAGGAAGAGAAGACTTTCCATATACCAGTGCCAGTCTAAGTTACAACTGCATTACATCATAGGGTCTATGATTTGTGGACTTAGTGATCCTGAAAAATTCTTACCTTTGTTTTATGAAACATTTCCAAACAACATTTTTCACTCTCTCAAAGGCTTTGTGTAAGAAGATCAACTGCAGGTCTGTGAGTTCCTTTAAATGCTGATCCTCTGAGACCTTAGGAAAAAAAACGCTCCTGCCAAATATCCCATATGCTATGGAAAAGGAATACAACACAGTCTCTCAGATAAGATATAAACTTCGCTCCTGGACTCCAGAATGAGTCTTCTCTCCTGCAACAGTCCTCCATGAGGTCATTCCCTCAAAAATTATAACAACAATAATTAGATTAATGGAAATCAGACTTCTAAATTTATTTTTCAGGAAATATTTCCACTAGATTTTGCACATTCTTATGTAGAACACTGAAAGTCAACTGTAATGCTGGTCAGTCGGTCAGTCCAGTATTAAGATGTGTTTAGCACATCTGTTCCTCTTCATTTCTCTATGCAAAAATGTAGTTATATGAAATTAATTTATGCAATTCACTCTAACAGGTGCAATAAATTGAAGCAGAAATAGCATTACCCATGCTCAGTCTGTCAAACCTGAAGTTCCTTCTGAATTACACTAACACAGAAAATTAGACTCAAATAGGAAAATAGCCTCAAAAAAAAAAAGTAATAGTTACCTTGATACAGATTTTAAAGTATTTAGTTTTTCTTCCTTTCTGGATGGATTAGGTATTCAGATGCATTTTGGTTAGAAATTTAAAAAAATATAAAAACAAAACCAAAAAGCAATGCCATCAAGAAAATTGATTTTGATAGGTGCCTGTTTGAAATATTTACCTTGGACTCTGCAAAAGTTAGGAATGTTCTAATCCAATATAAACACTGAGTTAATACTAATACCTCTGTCCAATTCAAATGCTGAGCTGACAGAAAGATTAGGAAAAAGTAGGTGAATTAGTAGTTCAGTATCTCCTTTATGTGCTTATTTTTCCATTCCTTTGATCTTGGAGCTTTTTGAAACCACACCAAATTGATTATCTTTTTGCCTCAGTTTCACTGAGCTTATCTTTGGTTCATTTAGATTTTGTTTAAGTTTTTTTACACATTGTAAAAAGTGTGACTTTGCAACTATATATTATAATAACTGCAGCAGCAACACATTTTGGCAATATAAGTCATCTTCTTTGCATCAAGAAAATCAACCGAATCTGCCTCTGTATTATGATGATCATAATTATATATTGTGCTTTGCATAATCACAAATTAATAGAGTAACACCCATTTTCAATAATTCATATCCTAGACATATTTATGTAAGATGCTCTCTTACACTCAAATACAGACACAGAGAGATCCTAAGCCCATTATAATTGTAATTCTAGGGTCATATTTTTTTTTTTTAATTAATAGATAATTTTTTGTATAATGTACTTAAAGTATTTCTAGTCAGAATTTAGATACTTTGATTTTATAACAGACCAAATAGTTCAGAAAATATTATTGATCAAACTACATAAAATGAGCTTTGAGTGACAGTGTGCCATTTAGCTGCATTGTGCCATGTCTAAATCAGGAGCAAAATCTGTGTGTGCAGACTGACCATACACCACTGTCTCCAGCCGTTTCTTCTTGGGAAAGTGCTGTCTCATTGTACTCTTTCTTTTAAAATGTAGTGAGTTAAGTCTTCTTCCTTTGCTTTTATGAGACACTTAGGGCAAATTTGTTAATTGTCTAATATTTTCAGAGAATTTCTTGGAGTGGGATAATACGCATCAACTCAGGCTGAGAACTGAGCCAACCCCTAATCCATGTAGCTGTGCCAGCTGGGTTCCAGTCCAATGCTGAAATATCCTCCTAGCATCTGCAGGGTTCAGTGGTGACACAACAAAGGCTGTCTGACTCAGACTGGCACTTCCCAGTAGGTTGTATCATTGTCTGTTGGATGCCATGGCCACTGACTTTGGAAAAAAAAAATCACTAATTATTTTGTTTAGAAGATACACAAATGCATGTTCACTGTGCCAAAAAATACCCAGTTAGGCAGGAAGAAACAAGCACAGATTAAATATGAGAGCATGGAGAAGCAGCAGGCACTCAGCAGGGAGGTAACACTTTTAACAGTAACAAAGACACATTCTTCCTCCTAATGTTATTATTCAAAAAGAAGAATTTCTGATTTCATTAACATTGAGTCCTACCATCCCTTTTGACCCACAGATTCTTCTCTGTTCCTGTTTCCTCCAGCAAGTAAGATTATTGGCAGGAAAGGCTCACAGACACACCCCATCAAGAACCAAGGTAACAGCCTCAAAATGAAAAAAAAATGTAGTGAAAACACAAAAGATTCTTCCATTCCAGGTCTGAAGAAAATGTACTCCTGTATTTTTCCTGAGTGGACTTTGAACAGAGCTCTGCAACTTGTGCTCAACACAGGCTCCTATGCCTATCTTGGGTGCCATCTGTGTTGTGTAGGTGATGTTAGTCACATATTGCTCTAGAAAATATTTCTCTCCAGATGAGTTTTTTTTTTTTTCTCACAAGTAATTCTAATACATATTTAACATTATTATATCAATTAACAGAGTCCCTATTCTTTTTCCTTTTGAAACAGGATGGATTTCATAGTAGAAATAAACTACAGACATTAATTGCCCTTTAGATTCTCTAGTGAAACACTTCTAAATCTGCTGCCGTTATGTCAATGTCTTCTTATGCAAATAAGCAAACTTTACAAATTGGGAGAACTGTGGCAGCAAATACATAGTCTGGAAAAAAATTTCAGCTATTTAGACAAAAATGTTAAACTTCTGAGGAGCTTAAGTAATTTCACATATTTCTAGATTTTCCAAGTTCAGTAAATTTCTTTCACTATGGGCTTGTTTTAGCCATATCTAGTAAATAACACACATTACATTTTTAATTTATTTTACCTATAGGTATACATAAAGATATTGATAGCAGTTGAATCAGGTTGCTGAATATAGCAACTTCATACACAATCACAAAACCTTTATTCAATCTCAAACACAATCACAGAACTTTTTAAAACACATTGACATTGAGGAATCAGTGTTACTTCTTGGGACAACAAAGACAGGATAGTTTCAGTGGTTGGATTTGGTGATCCTAGAGATCTTTTCTAGACTTGATGATTCTATGATATCCAAAGAAATCTTTGTCTGAGGTTTATTTAATTTGTAGAACTCACCTTTAGAAGTAGAAAAGGACACTGCATGAATGACAGGAATGAATCTTCACAGTTTTCCTGGAAGAAAGGTATCTTTGGAAATAAGAAGCACTATTCACTTCCTACCTGGGTTTTCATTTATGGGGGTTGAAACTGGATGATCTTTAAGGTCCATTCTAACCCAAACCATTCTGTGATTCTATGATTCTATAATACTTGGCAAGTCTGCACACTAGAGTGTCATATCCAATCTGCCATGATAGGTCTTAATGAACATTTTTCTAGTTCTGCTGGGAACTGAACTGAGATTACTGGTAAAATTTTGGCATGGCTGAGCTCAGTAGCAAAACATTTGAATGCCAGAATTTTATCCCTTTCAATATAATTTGCAGCTATCAGTTGCTCAATTAACCTGGAACAAGAGTGAGTATTTGGCTGGCATCTGATGATCTTCAATGGAATTTTTCTACTGCAGAGATAGAGATACTTACTTAAAATACAGCTGAAGGTGAGAGTTTAGATGGTTATTATAAGTACAGAAATCCTAGCTGGTACAAGTCCTACTGAACTTAAATGACTTTGCCTTACATTTTTGTTGCTTCTCTGACTTGATTTTTTTTAATGCATCTAAAAAATACCTACCCAGTTGGAGTTTTTTTTATCCAGGACTGTACTACTAGGTTGTGACTTTTGAAGACAATGAATGATAAATTTTTCATTAATAAATGGATGAATCTTCCAGAGGAGATCGTGGAGTATTTTGGATGATGGCATTATATTTTTCTTCAGACTCATAGTAAGCTAGTTTCTCATCTGTGTGTCAGACCTGACTTTGACTAACCCTATTTTAATAGCATCAATAAGCATGACTTGTTTGTTATTCTCTTCTGAAATTGTGAATGACAGCTCAATGTGACTTTTGTAAAAGATACCAAAAGTAGAAAGTGACCCAAAGAACTATAAGCATTGGGAGCACAGGCAGTGCTATCTGAATTTGGTGGTATTTGGCATTGTCAAAAAAAAAACAGCCTTGAAGGCTGAAGAGAAAAACTAAGCAGATAAATATATGTAGAAATTTGATCTTAACTCACTCCTTCCTGCAAATTTTCTAGTTGCAGGAATATACTAAATCAAAGTAGATGAGGAAAAGGGGCTGGTGAAGATATGATATGCCAGATGCCTCCCGAAAAAAGTGGATTCAATTGTGTTAGAGACTCCCTTTGTGGGTGTCATTCTAGTGCATTTTTATTTTTTTAGTTAGCAGGATTACAAACAGCCCTGGCAGCCTGAACACAGAGAGATGTGATCTTGCCTTGTCTGGGCATAAGCCGCCTCTTGCCAGGAGGCTCTGCCAGCGTTGTGCCCATGAGCACACTGAAGTGAAAGGGAAGGGACACCTGCAAATACTGATGTTTTTTTCCTGTGCCTTTGAATTTTTAGAAAGCTAAATTGAACAAAATGGCATTAGCTTTTCTTTTAAACTTGAGGGAAGAGAGAGAAACCTGGTGGGCAAGACAATATATTACAAATAATATATTGCAATGGAGAAGAGATTGACATGAATAGAAAGAAAAAAAATAGGTTTTATTATTCTAAAAGTGAATAGGATTAACTTAATCCTAACAAGAAAAAAAGCGTATAATTTTAAAAGAATAAAATTGAAAACAAGGAAAGAGTCTACACGAAGGTTTTAAAGTATATAGTGTTCAGCATGGGGAATAAATTACCAAAACCAGAAATATGTTCAACAGACAAGCTATTTGTTTCAAAATCTTCATATAAAAAGATAAAAATAAATGGATAATGAAGAAGTAAAGTGAACTTCATTTAGTATTTCTCCTCCTAAGGTTTTTCTTTTTATGGTGTTCACTGGTTTTGGAGTTAATTTCATATGCAATGTCTAGGGTTAAAGAACTTTATATGCAATTAGAATATTAAACTAATTTAAATGTGTATAAGATAAGCCATCTAGTTGGAGCATTATTTCTAAACAAAACTTGAGATTGATAGGAAACCCTTTATTTTGCAGTTGCATTTTTGTTGCTGTTGCAAGAAAGAAAAACAGGAGACAAATTTGGTGCCATTGCTGTTCTTCCTTCCAGCTGGATTTCGTGCCTTAGAGCAGGTGCTGCTGGGGGCTGGTGTGTGTCTGTGATTTTGACCCTCCCCCTGCTGAAAACAGGGGAAAAAAGGCAGACAAAAGCACTTGAGCTGTGCTGGGTCCAGGTGCGTACTGAACCCAAGAGAATAACCCTGCTCGTGCTTGGACAGGAGTCTAAGTGCATGCAGAGTGTACTGCCAACCAAAGTGGAATGTTATATTTTAGTAACTATCACTTTAAAATGAGCTATAATCATTGACTGTAAAAAGAGAAGGGGATGGGTGGGGGGTGAGGGGTATTCGGGGATCTTCAGCTTTTAACTTACCACCAGCTGGCACAGCATAAACACATGCCACAGAGGGGAAAGGGAGAAAATATTTTCTCCCATTGTCAGTCACAGCTGGACATTTTGAGGGGTAAACCTTTCTCAGATTCCTCTCCTCTCAGAGCTAGCAGCAGGGAAGCAGGTGGGAGTGTTGGTGTACCATGCTGAGGTATATCAACTCCCTGCTTCTTCATTGTATTGAGTTAATGAGTGATCCTCTTCCTGCACAAGATTCCCTGCGGGAGAATCCTTAAAGCAGGATTTGCCTCTGGACCTGTGCTTGCACAGCATCCAGTGCACTGGCCCATGTTAATGACTGCAGAACACTGTGGTCATGTAAATAATAACATCCAGTTTGGGTAGCCCTTAGTAAGTTTTATAGACCACAGACCCATAACAATATTTTTGTCTGTTAGCCAGGGTGTCCAGTGGATAATACTGCCTTTTTTGGCACCTCTAGACTCTTCATAAATCCTAGTAGCATCCTGAGCTGGAATCCAGACCCAGTGCTGTACAGAATTCACAGCTTCTCAGGAGGTTTCATTTTGAATTTTGGATTTCACTCCAAAACATAGTGGGGAGAAAAATCTGCTGGCTTTCTGCTGAGAAAGAAGAAAAAAGAAAAGAAAAGAAAAGAAAAGAAAAGAAAAGAAAAGAAAAGAAAAGAAAAGAAAAGAAAAGAAAAGAAAAGAAAAGAAAAGAAAAGAAAAGAAAAGAAAAGAAAAGAAAAGAAAAGAAAAGAAAAGAAAAGAAAAGAAAAGAAAAGAAAAGAAAAGAAAAGAAAAGAAAAGAAAAGAAAAGAAAAGAAAAGAAAAGAAAAGAAAAGAAAAGAAAAGAAAAGAAAAGAAAAGAAAAGAAAAGAAAAGAAAAGAAAAGAAAAGAAAAGAAAAGAAAAGAAAAGAAAAGAAAAGAAAAGAAAAGAAAAGAAAAGAAAAGAAAAGAAAAGAAAAGAAAAGAAAAGAAAAGAAAAGAAAAGAAAAGAAAAGAAAAGAAAAGAAAAGAAAAGAAAAGAAAAGAAAAGAAAAGAAAAGAAAAGAAAAGAAAAGAAAAGAAAAGAAAAGAAAAGAAAAGAAAAGAAAAGAAAAGAAAAGAAAAGAAAAGAAAAGAAAAGAAAAGAAAAGAAAAGAAAAGAAAAGAAAAGAAAAGAAAAGAAAAGAAAAGAAAAGAAAAGAAAAGAAAAGAAAAGAAAAGAAAAGAAAAGAAAAGAAAAGAAAAGAAAAGAAAAGAAAAGAAANGTTGGCCACAATACATCAATCCTTCATTGATAGCAGTGGGGTACAGGAAGGCGCGGAAGGCGCGGAAGGCGCGGAAGGCGCGGAAGGAAGGAAGGAAGGAAGGAAGGAAGGAAGGAAGGAAGGAAGGAAGTTAGAAATCAACTTCGCATGCTTTCTGCCTCCTCCTGCAGGTTCAGGAACAGCAGTTATGTTTTCAGCTGCCTGAGCACATCTTGTGCCAGTGTTGGGAAACTCTTAAGGACAGAAGTTCTCGCTGCCATCCTAAGGAAGCACAGTGGAATGTGCTGAGCCCATCTCTGACGGCGGTTTAGCACAAGGTTAGGAATAAATTAGCACACTGGGGTGGAGCTAGAGACTGGAGGGAAAACAATGGTATGACAACGGATGAAGAAGTACAGAAGAACTGAAAGGTTTGGGGAGAAACAGCAAAATCTTTATTCAGTTGAACTGTGTAGTCTTAAGAAAAGAGATCAAAGTGAGAAACCTTTTCTCACTTAGAAGAGACTATGCTTAGGAAGACGTCTGTTTGATGAGATAGTGAAAGGCTGTTCAGAATTACAAATGGTGCAGTTTATTTTTGCTTGTTCTCCAAATGCCAAATTGAGATGGTTGGCTCAAGGACAGGATGGCAAAAAGCTAGCCAAAGAAAATGTGGCTCCACAATCCTGGGTTAAATATGGCTTATGCTTTTTCAGCAACTCTCAAGGAGAATAAAATAATTGACAGTGCATACTTGGACAAAACCAGAGCTGCAAGCAGGAGTGTGGGGTTTTCTTCTGCAAGTGAGTGTATGCTCTCCCAACTCCTGCCAGACTGAGGAGAAAAAAAAAAAAAAGGATTAGGACTGAAATATCTCTCCTTCCAATTCAGCTTTTTATTAGACAAAAGGCCACTTTAACCTTTAATGTTTGAATAAAAGTTGTACACAATTATGGGGGAATTTTTAGATATACAGACAGACATGCCTGCTATATAGACAGGTAGCAGGTCTATTCCTTTTCAGTTTTTGGATGAACTAGACAACAGATGTGTAAAGTTCAGAAGTTTCTTTGCCAGAAGTGTAGTTGAAAAATCCATTTGTAATGTATCTGATAAAAGTAATATTTTTATTAGTTGAAAATGTCATTTTGAGGAGTCATAAAACTACCAAGGACTTGGCTCCAAGTTCTTCTGTAAACAGTTTTGAATCAGAATGCCATCTAAATTGTAAATAACTCAAAGATAAAACAGAAACATTTGAGAGGACTTAATTTTATTAACTGGAGAATACTGAATTAACATACATCTATCCTAGGACCATAGAGGACCATAGTATTTTAATTTGCATTGTATTGGTGAGACTAATGCTGATCTTGAGATGGGACCTTAAGATCATTTATGTAATGTATATTATAAGTGTTTTTCCTTGCCACCACATTATTTTTAAAATGCTATTTGTTTTTAAACTAATGTTTATATAATTCAAATCAACACAAATTTCAAGATTTCATAGTTAAAAATAAGGTAAGACAAAAAACACTTTCTCTAAAAGCTGAAAATGTAGAGATAATTTGAACTATTTGGAGATAAACATATCAATATCAATCAATATCAATCTTTTAAATGAGAATTTTGTGAGATTCTCTGGTGGATTTTTTGTTACAAAATTCCATTCTGGGTATATAAGGCACACCTACCCTAAAAATCAAACTGTCCTATGACCAAATCACTGTAAATGCTAACAAATAAGAAATCTATTTTTGCTTGTAGAGACTTCTGTCAGAGCTATGGAAATAAACTGGGAAAATTCACTGAAAAACAAAATGTGAAATGAAAATTATTTAAATTACTTTTCAGCACATTAATTTCTAGAAAAATCTTATCATTCCATTGAGTAATCTTGAAATTGTCTTCCAGTGGATTTGCTTAGGAAGCAGATAGTATATGATGGGTAGATACACAACTAAATAAATGAAATGGGCAAAGCAGAACTACAAAGGTTATAAGCAATCCAATACCTTCACACATTATATATAAATATTGGATTTATATATATTCAAGTGTAGAAAAAATATCTAAAATACTTCTAAAAATACTGTGTTAATGAACAATTCACAGACAAGAAAGATCAGTATTTCTCAAGATATTAATTAACAAAATATTGATCAGTCTTTCATATTTCAGATTTTGATAAATTACTTCAAACTCAATGATGTTTTTAGAAGGGAATGAAGAAAGAAACTAAACTTTGAAATTATGAATGCATAGTATTTTCTCTCTTTCTAATTAACTTGGGTTTCATTGGGTTATTTTTCAAGTTTCTTCACACCCTTAATGTATTCTTTTTAATGTATTACTTTGGATGATTAATTTAATGTAATAGTTTGGATGATTAATTCTATTTCCATCATTAACAGAGTTTATCTTATCAGTGAGTCATCTATCAAAATTATTGCAAGATGACAAAGCAGTAGAAAGAAAGTATTTTAACTGACTTTATGTTAGCCTGAAGTTTCCCCTGCCTGGGGGGAACTGCACGTTGGAACTGAAAAGAAACAAAGCCAATTAATCAATGAGGTAAGAGATAAACATGAAAAAACAATGACCTGAGAAGAAAAAGACTCTCTGTGACTCTGAAGATTGGAAACAATGCAAAGAATTTGAATGTGTTCCCTTCGGTATTTCTGCATCAGAGTTAGAAACTAGGGTGATAGGATTAACAGGCAAGCTGTGATGTTGTGAGATGATCCCACCTAAAGAAAAGTGTAAAACAAGACGGAGCCAGACTTCTCACAAAGGTGTGCATTGAAAGTATAAGGGGAAGCAGTCCCAAGCTATAAGAAGAGAAATTATGTAAGGAAGACATTTTCCATAGAGAGAGTAACTCAAATCTGAAACAGACTGAGAAATCTCCAAATTATCTTGAAGATTTTAAGTACCTGATCTGACTTCAAAACATTAAAAATCTATAGCAGAGGGTTGGAAAAGAAATCTCTAAGGAGTCCTTTAAAGCCAAATTATTCTGTGATTCTCTGGGTGAGTGCAATGGATTAGTGAATAGACATATTGCCTACACTTTATAGAGTATAAATGAGGAATTTTTTTTTTTCATGAAATGACTCCATTTATCCATATAAAAGTAATTTCCTTTGTTTCAGGAAAATTCCTTTATTTGTCAACCAAGTGGTCTGTGCAGCCTATTTGGTTGCTAAGATGTATGAGCAGAAAACATGATTGAGAGAGAAGTTGCCTATATGTCACTCTACTTACATGTGGCACACACATCACAGAAAGTATCTGTTAGCTTCTATGGCCTGGACTTTGTGACATTAGAAAGGAAGTATTCAATCATTTGAAGCAGTGTTAAATAGAAAGTCTTCTGTTCTTTTACCAGTTACCTATTGTGCCTGGGTCTGAAGCCAACTTTATGTCCCAATTTTCTGCTTACAACAGTGTAAAAACCTGGAAAGGTGGCCTACAGTGCCCTATAGTGCCCCAGAGCCTCCAGGGTAGAAGTGACAGCCTGTGGTGAGCGAGGAGGAGGATGTGCTGCTTACAAAGGGTAAGAGTGCTGGGGATCTCCTCACCGTGTGACCCCCAGGCAGGGATGGGCAAGGGCTGTTTGGGAGTGCCAGGTGGGAGCAGCCTCGGGGCTCCATGTGGTAGCCAGGTCCTCCTGTGCCCTGAGCCCTGGTGAGCAGTGAAATGAGGAGCTTGCCGTGGGGCTGCCCATAGCTGAGGCTCTTTGCGTGGTTTATGAGCTAGCAAAAGGTGAGTGCTTCTGCTCTTGAAAGGTTATGCTGCATAATAAAAACCACAGCACCGAAGAAGCCTGTGTTTGTAACTAGCTGAGTCTCATTCACATGAGAAAGGGTTTATTAGTTATTTTCTTAGTCTGCTGCTCTTGCCTAACCACAGCATAAGAAATTCCCTTAAACTGGAAGACTGCCCTCAGTTACTTGATTTTTTCTTCTTTAAAGGAAGCTTAGAACTTGATCATGTGCAAAGCTTTCTATAAGATTTTTATGAGCTATCAGGTTGAAAAATAAGTTTTACTTTTTAGGAAAAAAATAAAGACTTTAAATAAAGATTTTAAAATTTCCAATACAATTTGCTAAATAACTTTACAGATGCTCCAAAGTATAAAATGAAGTAAAAAAAAAAAAAAAAAAAAAAAAAGTTATCTTTCCTTTTCTCAATTTCATTTCTGTCCATAAAATAGAAAGAAGAAGAAAAAGGGGAAGAGACAGAAAGATAAAAATTTGATTAATTTTATGGATTTCTTAACCCAAAGTATATCTATTTCTATATAAAGTAGTCTTTTTGCTTTTTGATGAAGAATAAAACTGGCAGTTTTGTTTTCTGAGAAATTACCAAGCTATATTTCTACTAGCTTTTCTTAAAATTAACTTTCAACTAACTCTCACTTCTAAGAGATTACTTGATAAATAAGAAGTAATTCTTTGAGAAAAAGTTTTCTCAGATCTCAGTTTTGATTGTTATCTGAATATGCTATGTTAATAAAATCCTTTTACAAAAAGATGAATCTTGTTTATTCTTTTGGTTCCCAGGTTTTTCCTTCTAAGTGTTATAATTTTATAACCTTTCATTGTTATCAAGAAAAAATTATGACTGTAAAACAGAATGTATTCTGACTTGCCAGTTTCAAACTAAATTATGTTGAAATTTTTTCAGTGCAGCAGTACCATTATTTTATGGCAATAAAATGTTTCATTGTCAGTCTGTCTTCATTGTACATTGCTGAAAAAGGGAAAGAGTAAGAAGCCCAGACTTCTTTAGCAACTGTAATAAAAGGAAATTTTAGAAAGAATTATTCCAAAATATCCAAAACCATCCATTTTATGAGGGATTACATATAGTAGCAAAGAGAAGGTGCAATGAAAAAAATATTTTCTAAATCCTTGGAAGAATAGTGAATTCCATGTGTGATTTTTTTTCCATGAGGGAACTATTGGGGAAGAATGTCAAAACATTCTGGTGACATTTGCACTCTCTTTTAGGTCAAAAAACATTATTTTCTCACACGAATTATTAATTTAACAGAACAATTTTTGAGTTAAGGAAGTACTTAAGGTTCTTTATTGTTTTGATAATTATCTGTTGTTGAAAGGCAAATTTTATTTAGCTTGCAATTTAAATTTCAAGCAACAATGTTGAAATCTTGCAGAATATAACTGTGAATAAAAAAAGTACTAGAAATGAACACACAGCCAAAGAATACAATAATATTTACAAACTTTAAAGAAAATCTTAGTGCAATATATATTCAAAGTTATTCTTATTTTAACTTCTGATTATCGATTTTTAGAATATACTATTGTGACTTCACACTGTGAAGAGGTTCAACAAGACCACATGTAAGGTCCAACAGTTGGGGCAGGTCAACTGCTGGAATCAATACTGGAGGGAGGATGAAGACATCGAGAGAAGCCCTGACAAGAATGACTTGGCAGTGCTGGTGACTAAAGAGCTTGTGCTGGTGATTAAAAATCTGGACATGAGCTGTTAATGGGCACTTGCAGCCCAGAAAGACAATTTTATCTTGGGCCTCACCTGAAGCAGTGTGGCAATAGGATGAGGAAAATGGTCTGTCCCTCTGCTCCAGTGAGACCCAGTGTGGAGTGCTGCATCCTGCTCTGGGGTCCTCAGCAGAGAAATTACATGGAACTGCTGGGGGTGGCGGTGTGTCCACATGAGGGCCACAAAGATGACTGGAGGGATGGAACACTTCTCCTATGGGAAATGGTTGAGAGTGCTGGGGCTGTTAAATCTGGAGGCAAGAAATCTTCAAAATCTTATTGTGACCTTCCAGTACTAAAAGGGGATTTAGAGCAAAGATTGGGAAAACTTATAAAAGGGCCTGTTGCAACAGGACAAAGTTTCTAAACTAAATGAGGATAGGTGCAGACTAGATATGAGGAACAAATTTTTCACAATGAAGGTAGTAGAACATTGGATCAGGTGGTTTCGAAAATGGAAAATGCCCCACCCTGGAAACATTCACAGTTAGGCTGGACAGGGTTCTGATAAACCTCATCTACTGGAGGATCTCCCTGCTCACTGCAGGAGAGAGACCCTTATAATTCCCTTACAATCAAAACTATTCTATGATTTTGTATGCCTAAAATTATTTCATATTAATATATTTATATAATGAATTTCTATATGAAAACCTATCTGTCCAGTTCATATTAATGCATTAATCTGCATATAATTAGTGCAGATTAATGTAGGTCAGATTAATAAGTCATTTTCAGACTGGGATATATTTGGCTTCTTAAAAATGCAGAGACAATCATGCACTCCCAGCTGAACCTATTCACAATACTGAAGTAACTTATATCTGCAAATATGACTCACAAATACTCTATTGAAAAAAATGAGATTGCTGAAGAAAACAGTGGGAAGCTTCTGAATATCTAGGCTGCTAGTATAGCCAATGCCTGTCCAAAACCAGCCACAAAAATTTTAAGGACTTAAGGTTTCTAATACAGCAGATGGATCTGGCATTATTTATGCAGCTAACTGTCTCTCAAAGCCAAAGTATCTCAATCCAGGGAAAATACAGGGTGATGCTCCATGCCCAGGTGTAGTATTGTGTATGCACAATTAGGAGATGGATTAGGCTCTTGATGATGTCAGTAGCAGTCTACTGTCGACTTCAGTGGGAGTAAGGGTTAATCCCAAATTACTATGTCTGTAAAATAAGACATTCTTTGATTTTTGTCCATATTCTAAATCGATGATTTCATCCTTATGGAACAGTTAACTTGAAAGACCAGTCTCCTTACAAGTTTTCTCTCTCAAGAAATGAAATCCATATAACACCTTATGGATTATTTTATGTTCAATGAGGTTTCCATTGTATTATGACTGATTATGCTGAAAATGCATTAAAATTAATAAGATATATGACTTTCTAAGAAATCCATGGCTAAAAACCGATTTCTTTTTTTTTTTTAGGTTGGCAAGGACAAGTCATTAATAATTTTAGAATTGAGCTGTTAAACAGAATTCTAGTTAATTCTGCCAGCTCCCAAGAATTTACACTTAATCTGTCTTCCTTGTTTGACTTCTACATTGGGCAAAACTATTACATTTCATCCAGTAACCCATTTCCACTGATGTTTAGAGTTACACTTAAGAATGGGAGAAAGATGAAAACAAGAAATGTTTCCAAATTACAGACTTACTAATTTCTATTAAAGACCCAGGTTAGCCACCTGAAAATATTTGTATTTCTTAATGAAATGTAATACACACTGGCTTTGAACTTCACAGTTTCAGTAAAACAAAATTCAACAGGTTTGGGAATCCTGGCCCTCTCTTATCAAGATGCTTTGTTGATGGAAAGCCTGTCGCAGCACAAACTGGAATAGATACATGTCACAAACCTTCCCTTGTAGGCATTCCCAGCACCAGGTAAGAGACTCCCATTAGGGTAAATATGTATGAGCCAACACACCAATATACCAAAATTAAATGCTCTTGAAAGATGCTGGTTCTCATTGAATCTAGATCCTCTAATTTTTCTCACCTTTTATTTTACTTAATTGAATATAAAAAACTTATGCGTGATTTGTTCTTTCTTTTCATTGGCTTCTGATAAACTCTCAAAGATAATCAGTCATTCTGAATGACATTAAATAGAAAGCATTATTTTCTACCAAAATCATGGATAGTAAAATGATTCTTTAGAACTGGATAAGGATTAGGGAAGTGTGGTTCCAGAACTCTAAACAACAGATTGTGTCAAATAACACAATCAGTTGGTAGTCCAATGTTGTGGTGTCTTTAAAAAGCCACATAAGGTCATTAAATCTGTATGATACTCACTAGGATTCCTTTTCTGAATGCATACATGGTTGTGATTTTTTTCACTGAAAATAGATAAATAAGGAAAGAAAATAATAAGTGTATGAATGGAGGAAAGAGATATCTCTGAACTTCAGTAGGCTTCTTGTATTAATTGTTTTTGAGAAAATGTTAATGTTTTGGACACCTACTGGAATAAAAATCATGCTAAAAAATCTGAAATATTACCTCTTTACCTCTCTACTTAAAGACATTAGCTTTAATTTACAGAAATATTGTGCAGTTTGTATATGTCGTGAGTCTCCTTTTGCAGTAGGCTTATTGTGGCAATTGAACTGAACCCTTGAAATGGGCGTTGACTCCATCTGAAATTAATGTTGACTAAGTTTCCATGGGCCAAATGGAAAAACTTTTAGGGAACTTGAAGCTCTGCCATATCAGCTAATGTGAAAGAGGTGGTATATATATTGTACATATATGCTGTATTGGCCGGTTCCTTGTTTTTTTCTGTTGCCTTAGTCACTGCCACAGCAATTTTCTGACCATTTTAAACTAAAAGATGCAGACAACCCCACCCTTATCATGTCTCTAAAACAAATCTTTGTTGATTGCAATGCTCAAGAAGGCACATGACAGTTGCTCAGATATCATCTTTGAGGTTAACATCTTTTTCATCAAACCACAATCTTTAAACAGCTTTTTTTTTTTTTTTTTTTTTTTTTTTTTTAAGCAGGTGAAAAAATGCCCTGAACAGCTGCCCATGGAGAAGAAATTCAATTCTGCCAGCAATCCCAGCCTCACCCTGCCTTCACACACCAACCACTCTTAAATATGACCTTTATGTAGGAGCCAACTTCCTGCCATGATGATACAATTCTCATGGAATACAAGGAAAGACTGAGGACAGTTTTTCCTAAGTGCTTTTGTTCCATTGCTTGGCAGTATCTATTGACACTTACTAAAGAAGGAAGCAATTAGTCTATTTTCCCAAGAATACATTTGCAATGCAAAATATCACTGAAATCTCAAAATCATTTTACAAGTCATGTCTGCACTGTATACATACATACACATGTATATACATGCCAAACTTAGACTCAAATTTTAATAATTTAATGGCAATGTATCTATATGTAAAACCGAAACAGATTATGATTTGAATTCAGGAAATTTCTTGTTCAGTGATGAGTTAACCATAATTTTTCATGTCTTTATGTGTAAGCCAAACATATCTGCAATACTACTAGTGGAGATTTTGTTGCCTTTTTTTGCCTTACCCTTGAATCAAAGATATAAAAATTTCTGTGTTCTGGTATTTAGTTTGATTTGCTTGAGTTTATATATGCAAACAAAACATGTATTTATAGATCAATTGAACTATTGAAGTGTTTTAATGGCGGATGCTGGTTTTGAATCAACTTGGCAATTTTGAAATTGTTAAAATGATCCTTGGAGATATATCATCTGCAGATCAATTACATTTAAATATTTATCACTTATCAGTATTAATATTATTAATCTTATTGTTTATGTTTATAATTTCATTTTTCTATTTCATCATCTATCTCCAAATCCTCTTTTACTTCAGATATCACTACTCTTGTTTATAAAGAGGGAGAAATAAAACAATCATTCTTCAAGCTCTTCCTGCTGCTGGGAAAACATTTAAATTATTAAAATGAATTATTTCATTAATTTTAAACCTGAGCTAAACAAATTATAGGGGTATTTTTATTCCTTTTCTGTTGCAGAACATCAGCCAGGTACAAGCTCTTATCAGTTAGGGAAGGGTGCATTTTTGATATATGAAGTTCAATGGGACTCTGCAGCTGGTAAAGTAGTTGGCAACTTGTTTAGGAAAAATACATGAGAAATCCACCAGAGAGATATTCTTTCATTTCCAGAGAATAAAGGAAATTTCAAGATGAGTTGGGAATGTTCCAATTAATGGATAAATAAAAGCATCCATGACAAGACATGTCCTGTTGGCTTCTATCTTAATTCAGTCAAATTAATATAAGTAAATACAGGAGGAAATCCTTTATGTCAAATGCCACTAAAATATATTAAATTACATTCATTTTCTACGTGAGAAATGGCTTTTGAAACTCTTTCTGCTGTCTAAGCTATCTGTTGCTTGGTCTAGATGTAAATTCAGCATGTACATATAGAGCAGTTCCTACTTTCAGAAGAAAAACATTCATGGGCAAATGTGAGCATGGATATGGATATTGCTGTGGGGATATGGATATGGCTATGGGTACATTTGATGAATTCAATGGATAATCTTTTAAATACTTTTGAAAGATACAATTTCCTTATATTTTAAGCTGTGAAAACAATTGAAAACTATTGAAGAAATATCAAATAAAGTTTTTATTGTCAAGAAATGTCAAGTTTTGATTTTAAACTGTAGAAGGGCATTTTTTAACCAGTAATACTTTACAGATTGTCTGCTTGAGCTATTCTTGGTCGTTATGCAAAGGTTAAATTCACAACATCCACACAGTTTTTACTGCGTAAAGATCTCTAACACAGGAATTTAGGACTGGAAAAGAATTCCCAAGTCAGAGAATGGATTGCTGGAAATTATGTACCCCTATTAAACCTACAACACTACAAAATATTATAATTTCACTGTTGCTGTGATCCTTTAACAGAAATTTAATTCTATTTTCAAAATTGTAAGCAAAAGAAAATTATATGTAAATTTTTAATTGCAAACACAAAAATGAAATTTGCTAATGCCAGTTGGAAGGGTTGATCCAAATGAAGATGGAGCAGGAATAGATTCTAAAAATAATTGGGAAAACAATAACAGTACATAGAATTTCTATGAAGGCTCTGGAACATTTTTATAAATATACACTGCTTGGTAGTCCTGAAGGCACTGTGAAACAATATCTCTAGGACCATGAGTGGTCTCAGTCTTACCCTGGATATTAACATAAGGTCATTAAAGTAAATTATGTAGTTGTTATGCAATCCAGCATAATTGGCTTCATTCTCATTTTTTGGTCACTGATTTACAAACGTGATGTTCTCAGAGAAGGGTGGTGGAGGAGAAGATTTCAGAGTTCTGGAAGGGACTCTCAGGAATTCTCTTTTGAAGTTGGTTAAAAATGCTACTTCGTTCCCTCTCAGAGATATAAAACTAGGAAATCTTTGTGTCTACGGATTTTCTGAGATATTTCCAGGTTTCTAAGGCAGCAGGAAAAATAATCTTAAAAGAGGTCACATGAGTTGAAAACTCAAGAAACAAAGACATGGCTGTGCTGGGATTATATAAAAAGGTTTTATGATTTTAATGTTTTCTAGAAGCTGAAGGTTGCAGCTGCTAGAAATAATAAATTAATAGATTAGCAAGGCCATTTTTCTTGGACACTGAAAAATAAGAAAGCTTTGTTTTGCCTAAAAGTGGTTTTCTTCTTCAATGATACATTTACCTGTTTGTTTTATAATATTATTCAGACTGCAAAGACAGACATTCTTGTATTTTGTTGCTGACTACTTTGAATAATTTTGTACTGTTGTCTTCCAAAATAAATATGTGGATACCATTTTGTGGCAGTGTGTTGTTATCACAGTAACTGATGAGAAAAATAATTCATATAAAACAGGCCAAACATCTATCATGTTTTCAAGGTTTATGGAACTGGCTCCTATTAGCCTTCCAGAAGGTACAAATTTGCTTTGGTTTATGTGCCAATTTCTAGTAGTCATCCTTTTCAGAGTTCAGGTGTGGTAATATCTTATCTCTGACCCTTACTATTTCCTTGACATAGAAATATGAAATTCCATAGGAAAAGCAGGGTGCTTCTGAGCAGTCCAGCAACAAAATAGCCATTATTTACTGGTGTTATATGGATGCTAACCATTTGCTCAGCTAACTTATTTAGTGGAAATAATAACTTTGAATATTTTTGTATCTGTTGTTCTCCAGTATCTCTGAGACATCTCTTATTTTCTGCATTTTCCCACTTCTAAATTCCTGTGCTCTTCAGACATTTGGGACAGAAACTTGTAAAATATTTGGGTTTCTCAACATCTAGATACAGAGCATGGGTGGGAGTTGGCTAAAATATGTGTATTTCAACAAGAACATCCTCTACAAGTGTTAGCATGATTTATTGTTGTCATGCCCTCAGGACAAAGAAGCCCAAATAAGATCACTTGTCAGCAGAAGATTTATTATGACAGTTCTTTTCCAGGTTCGTCTTAGACTGAGTATGTAACACATGCCTCATTTTTCTCAATTTGGTTTTGGATAGACACATAGAATAATATAATTTTAAAATTTATTTTTATTTCCATAAATTGAATGAAAAAGTAAATCAGAATATAATCAAACTTTAGATAAAAAAGAAAATTAACCCAGACAAAAAGAATTAACAGAAAATTTGTAAACTAAGTTTTACAGCCATTACCCAAAGCAAATCATAGAGTATCTAAATCCAATGAAAAATCTTGTTTCATTGTTCCAATTTCCAAACATTGTTTCCAAGTGTTTTCCTTCTTGTTTGGGCAGAGACAATGAAAGAAAGTTGAAATAAATGTGCAAAGTGTTTTGGTGAAAAAACTATGTGGTTTACATATCCTCATCAGAGAAAGTGCAGCTTATTAACTGTCAAAGCTTCCAAGTCAAAGGGAAAAAATATAAGGTGATGATGATTTACATTTATGCAACTTGGAAAGAGGTAAAGCTTTTCTAATAACGTTAAATAACAAATGGAATTACTTAAAAAGATAAAATGAGTTTTCCAGATAGTGATGCTTTTAGTTGAAGACCTTCTCCTGTGGGATATGATTTAAGCACACAAATGTTCCAGAGGGCATCCAAAGAAGAGAAGTTAACTAACTGTGAGAAGGACTCCTTTACAGAATCTACAAACTTGTTACCTGAAGGTCTGGCTCATTCTGAGGAATTTGGACAAACCTATAAAGAGGGTAGAATTAAGGATGTTTGTTCCCTAGTGAAATTAAACTGGAACTCTAAAGCATTTGAGACACCACATCCTCATTGGAACATTCATATTTAACCCTGAAAATATTTTGAAAATTCAAATCAAAAATCCATGTGAATAATAATTTCATATTTTGGTATAAATAAATAAATAAATATCTCTGGTTTTGTTTAAGTGTATTTTAAGAAAGATTAAGTATTCTTTTGGATAAAAATCTTACTTACATGCAGTAGCTCTAAGCAGAACTCTCAGTTTAAGAATTTTAGAAATTATTATCTAGGTTTCCTAGTGGTAACAATGTCAGGCTGCTACTCTGGCTCCATGATCACTGGTCAAGAGCCCTCTGTTACTTCCATGTGCCCTTCCAGGTTGCTGGGATTCCAAACGTGATTTCAAAGGTGATTTGTTTCATTTAGCACCATGATATGTGCAAGTAGTACTCTAAGACCTGCTGGAAACACATCACCACACTAACAAACCTGTGTCCTTTTGCTCTCTTAGGAGCTGTAGGGCTGTACAGTGTATTGCCAATGCAATGGTGAGATTCATGCCAGTGCACTCTTTTGGTGGGAAAATTCTAATAAAAAGTTTTGGAGTTTTGGTACTCAAGTAAGCACAGTAGCATGTGGTCTTCTGACCAATAGGAAAATATATCCAGGACAGAACTTTTAAAAAGGTTCATAGGCTCCAGGCACAGACATGCACATACACACATGCATGTGCAGAAGCACCTACTCACAAGTTCTGTATTGAAACAGAACACTTTTTTTCCTGTAATTATGAAGAAAATTTATGAATGCGAAGAGTAAAAAAGTGACTGTTAGACAAAGCTGCAAAATTAAGCGTTGTCGTCTTTGCTGCCTTTGTGAATTTGGGCTCCAGTCCAGTTAAGCACTTAAACACATGCATAACATTATGTATGTGAGAGACATTAATACTTACTGCTTGAAGTTATGCATGTGTTTAAGTGCTTACCTGGATTTGGGACTTGATGCAAATTAGCTTTAACTTCTCTTTTGTTGGCTGTTTGACTACTGTTATATTGCCTTTCAGAGTAATACTAAATAATAGTATTAAAGGAGCAGTGTTAAATAGTCTTTTTAACACAATCTATTTATTATACAATGAATAATTGCAGCTCTTACTTTCTGTATAACTATTTAGAAACAGAGATACAGAGTTTCAGAGCTGTTCTGTGAGTGCACAACTATCCCAGGATGGTGTCTGAAAAAGAATTCAAATCATTCACTTCATTTTTTCTTTTCTAACTAGTGCACTGCGATGTCTTTCATTCCTGGGAAACTTAAGCAGGTTTCAGCCTTCACCCCAAATCAAATCTGAAGCCATGTCAAGGTCTGAAAATTCTTGATCAACTAGTAAAAAAAAAAAAATTTCCACTTCTGCTTTTCTTGGTTTTAAGTTGGAACTAGAAGTGGAACTCCTGAAATAACATAAGAGCAAGTGCCAAGTTCTGTATGAATACTGTGGGGTTTTTTTGTTTTTTTGTTTTGTTTTTTTTTTTCTTTGGTTGTTTTGGGGTTTTTTTTGTTTTTTTTGTTTTTTTTAAGTGGAGTCAATTCCTTTAGTGATTTGTCAACAGTTCTAAATACTACTTGTTGACAGGTAGTTAAAGCTTGCACAACTTGAGGCAGCTGTGCAGGTGGGCAAAGGAGCGTTTTGGGCCACTTTACCAGGGCTGTTCTGAATCATGATGGTGACTCAGTGTAATGGGCAGGGCTGTGAGGTTTAAGTAGTGCGAAGTACTCTGAGCAGTATCACTGTAGCCTTTGGAGAGCAGCAACTTGTGCCTCCGAGGGTTCACTGCTTGTGAATTTGTACAAAAGAATTTGCACAGCTGGAATCAGGGCTTCCCAACACTTATTCACTACTGTGACACAGCTTTAACTTAAACATTATATCTCTAAGTCTATAGGTTGAGTGTGCTTTATGTTCTGCTTGTTGACCACAGATTAGGCACTTAAAACATTATGTGCATCTCTAGAGGAGACTGAGCAGAATCCTTCTACTTAAAAAATATCCAGAAATAATCTGAATCAAAGTACCATATTTAGAAAAAGAAGAACAGGGAAAAATTCTGCCCACCCAATCACTGGAGAGTTTTCCATTCTCCGGAGAGGTTGCAGCAGAAACAAATACTATCTTCACCATCTTTCAGGAATACAAAAATCTAATCTTATTATAATTAAAATGCTTGGCAGAGAGAATGCAGGTGGTACTGGTCTTGGGCCCTGTCCTTGGCAATAGTGTATTAGCTGGGACACAAAGGAACAGTACAACAGTCACTCAGACATCATGAAACACTGCAGATTTTGCCATCTCTTGTTGCAGCATGCATGAACCTTGCTTCATCTCATAGATGTGACTAGAAGATAGCAAGATGATGACCCTTAAAGACAACATCCAAGCAGTGCTGTATGAAGTTCTCGGCAGGGATAACATCCCTTTCCTTTGGAGCAGATTAACAATATCCTATCCTTGGTCTCACTGAGGATAAACTGCAGTCTTGACCCTGCTGTCCATGATTGCTGTTACCATGACACAATTTTCCTCTGGGGAGAGAGAAATTAAAACACAAAAAGGCTGAGATGGAGGAGCTAAGCTGCATGGCTGTCGAAAACAAAGGCAGTTCCTAAATTGCTTATTTTAATCAGCTTAGAAGAAGTTGTTCTGCCCTGATGTTTGAGCCATGGTTTCCATCACCTATTCTGACTCCTCTCTGGGAGCTACATTTTTCATCTCTATCATGAAGCTCTTCTTATTCCAGCAACATTTCTCTGTCTGTTTAGTGTTAAATCTGGAAACTTCCATGACTCTGTGCATGTGTCTGTGTGTGGGGGTGTGTAATGTGGAAGATAAAGGTAGATCAATATCTACCATCTTTTACGACACAGTCATTGAGTCTTTCCTGCCTCTCCTCTGCTAGATCATAGAAAAATGAGAGTGCAGCTGTGTGAAGATGATATCTGTATTGCTTAACACATCTGGAAGTTGGTTGTCTACCAGGATCATGAGGGTTGTAAAGAGAAAAGGAGGGAAGAGGTTTGGGGCAAACACTACAATTCACAGGCCAACCTGATACAAGCATCTGGAAATACAGTAAGAGCAGATTTTCTTGTGGTATTTCTTCAGTTCAAGTTGGAGTGCTGTCTGGAAATGGGAAAGTAATAAAACTTATGCAAACGTTCCAATAACACAAAGAGAGGTTTGCTTCAACAACCATGGTATTGAAAAAGGGATGTATATGGGCTGTTAATTTAACTTGGTTTGCTCTTTTTTACCTATAGAGTGCCTATTTTACCAATAGATTGTCAATTTTACCAAGACAGTGTCTATTGACACCTCTGCTTATTTTCCCAGTAACAGTTAAGTAGACATCACTGAAACTTTGTTTTAATAGCAGCTGCTCCTTAAATAACAGGAGGCAATAGTGACTTATGTGTAATATATAACATTTTATCCAGTGAGCTACATGTAAAAAATACTGTCTATTTCTTTTCCTGGCTTCTAAGGTCATCAAAGTTGGAGATTCTTTAGGACACTTCCTCATAGTGGATCTAGTTCAGGCACTGTTATATAAGTTTACCATATGTTCCAAGAAGTCTGGCAACTGGTTTTGGTAACATACCACAATGCAATATGATGTATATGTCAAAAGCAATTTGAGTGTCTCTGTGGTGGAGTCCATTGAACAGTGACATCATGGGCCAGAGGATGGCCTTTTAGTGAAGACTGTCCCATCCCTTGAAGTTCTTCAGAAACTGTTTACTTGCTGCCCAAACCTAACTGATCCAAAAATTAGGTTCTTTCTTGGTGTGTTTGGTTTATTGTCTGAATTCAAAGCATGATATTTATTGGCTTTGACATTTGTACTATTTCAAATCTTGGAACAAGCTACATTCTTGTCATTAAAACTTTTCAAAACCATAGTTATAAATCAAAGTAAATGACAGTTCAAAAATAAGCACAGATTAAATAGGTGTGTTGTTCTATCTTGGGCACAGCCCATCATTATTTCCTTTCCACTGCAGCTAGCCAACTTGCTAATTTAGTTACTTTCTTTTTCTTCTTTACCCAAATAATGAAATCAAAAGAACAAGGTTGGTCAAAGGTTTTCTCTCCAAAGCTAACAGAACTAGGTGGTTTTCTTTTACAGTGGGAAAGGAACAACTTAACTGCTCATGGTAGGGTTGAGGGAGGCTGAAGCAGAGACTTAAGTGTTGATCTGGAGCTACATCCAGTTGCCGCTACATAGCTTAGCCTAACATGTCTCCTCTCCTTCCCCATAGGCAGAGTTAACATTTACCTGTTTCAATACTTAAAAAAAACCAAAACAAAAAAATAACCAAAAGCAAAACAAAACAAAACAAAACAAAATGACAGCAGAACTTGCCACTTCTTGAAACTATTAATAATATACAATCTTTTTTATTGGTTCAGAGATGAATGAATGTAATTCCAGACTGCCTTATATAAAATTAATACATTTTGTTTATGACAAAAGAAAGGCTACAGAAAATAGAATGTTTAAATGCAAACCATTTAAAGTTGCAGGTGCTATTCAGTGAATCTCATTACCACTTCTGATGTTCAAAATTAATTATATCTATTCAGTGTTTTACTGTTTATTAATCACTAATGTATACAGAAATGGTTCTTCTCTAAAACTACTGCATAGATAAATACATCCCACTCTAATGCCAATTTGAGTCTGTGAGTATTCAGACATGGGAGAGAGACTTCCATTCTCAAGAGATTTCCGCTCAGTTTCAAGACCGTAATATCTCAGGGCATTTTTCTACAAAATTCAGTGCAATACTGTCTCTCTTTAAGATTAATAGTCTCAGGAGGCAGCGATTATTATTCTTAACAAAGAAATGTTTTCAAGATTATTTTAAAATTTCTTCATTGATACTATTTCCCTTTAAATATCTCTGTTCACAGTTTTCTTAAGTGATTGGATGATTCATAAAGGGCTGAGGACCTAAATGGTAACTTCTGAATGGGTGCTTAAACAGTTTTTGGAACTGCTCTGCTGAAACTTGATTTTGTTGGAAGTGACATTTAGAGTAGAGGAGAATACAGACACTTCATGACAGCCTTTACTATGGAAGAATTATCAGTATCCGGGAGAATATATTTTTTGCAAGTTTAGGCCTAGGATGGGATCTCTAATGGATGGAATCCACTCTACTGTGAATAAGGCTTCACAGAATTACAAGTGTGTCCTGATCCCTGTTAGTCATGCTAACAAGAGTATGTTTTCACCTTTGCCTCCCTCTTCTTTTATATATCTCCAGTTAATGGTGGAAATGACCAGCTTAGTCATTTAAGGTATGAACTACAGCCGAACAAAATCACTGTCTTAATCAGGTTTTAGAGCAGTTTTTAATTCCATGTACATCTGCCAGGCCTTAGACTTTTCCTCGAAACTTTTACTCAATCCAGTCTGAAATAGCTATGGCATATGCACAATAACATACACAAGGCAGACGTGCATTGCTTAAACTAAATTAAACCAAAATCCTTTCAGTCTTCATCAATGATACACCATGTGCTAGAAAAGAAAATAAGATCGTGCCCAGAATCTGCTGGAAAACACACTTGCCTTGAAAGGACCCGGGATCCTGTCAGTTAAAGCTCAGTGAAGAAAATCCCTGACTGCTCGTCTTTAGGAACCTCTGTGTGATATTGGAGCAAGCATCTGCAAACGGTAGCTGCCAACCTGGCTGGGATTCCTAGAGTAATCTCCTGAGATCAGTGTTCTGACAGGTCACATCCTCTGTCTGGCACCACCATTCCCCATTTTCATTAAGATTTTCTTTTCCATTTTTTCCTTTGTTCTTCTTGCATGAGCCAAAAGAAACAAGAGGGCAGTAAAGAACAATTTTAGCTGAATATGAGTTTTATCATTTTACCACTGCATTACACCACTTACCAAGTATTTAGGTTCTGTTCTGTTCTGCTAGGAAAAAAACACATGTCAGGATTTAAAGGAAGGCTGTGCTAAGCTTTAGCACACAGACTGTAAAATGTACATGTGAATTATTATTCTTCTAGTCTAAGCAAATCCATATGACATTGTGACTTCATATATTCTTCATAGTTTCTTGCACAACTCTCAGTGGAAAACACTATCTCTTGTCAAATCTTTGTGCCTTTAACCAAACCTGATTTTTTAATAGTTCAAGCATAATTGTAAAAGGAAAAATGTCAGTGAAGTTGTTTTTCACAGAGCAGAGAAATCAACATTTGAGACCACCTGCTTAAATGGCAAAGCTAAAAAGAGAGCTACAGATACTCATAAAGAACTTTACAGAGTTCCATTTTTAATTTCTTCCCCTTTCCTTGAGAATGATGAGTCTGATGGCATTCAAATCTAAATCTTCATTTCCTTGTCCCTCTTCACCAGCTCAGCCTGGGAGGTAATCACTCTTCACAGCCTTTCTCCAGCACCAAAGTTTTTAGGCACAACTATGCATGAAGTTGAGAAGGTGCCTAGAGTGAAAAGTTTACTTATAAGCCTGATGAGGCCAATCTATTCCACAGCAACCACTGTAATTGAAACCATCATGTATGGAGAATATGGTACAGAAAAGTCTAAGTACCATCTGCTGCTAAAATGGAGTCCTTCTCTTTACCCCTGAATGTTCTCCCACCAATTTCTTCTGTCTGGCACAACATTGGTTGGACCTTTTCAGCTGGTTCCAGAAACCAAATTAGTAGGAAGCTAGCCCTGAAAAATTAGGTATGTGCGCTTCTGACATTTATAGCCTAGAAACCGGGTTGCTGTTGGTTCAGACAAATCTCCATCCAAAGGAAAAGTGTGGGGCAAACATGAAGCATTACAGAAGATGGAATGAGGCTTGCCCATTTGACAGCAGCTCTCTGACAAGCTAAGTTATGCCATGACACTCTGCTCACTCAGGGAGATTCAGCCCCTGTCCTAGCTTGTCTTCACAGGCAGCCTGAAGCAAAGAAATTAGCAGTTCCAGGGCATGCTGTATCTCAAAGAATGGATCTAAAGCAGAGAAAATGATCCATGTTCAAATGGTGCTTCTTTCTACCTACTCACTGTAAAGAGAGAAGAGTGTATTTCTTAAGCTGTACCCTTCTGCATTGGCAAAGACAAGCAAGGTAAGTTCTACTCATTCTAATTACAATGGAGATCACAAAGAAGCTCAGGATAAAGATTTTAACAAAATTAACTAATCACTTCTGAAGACCAGAGGAATTCTGGAGCTAGTTTTGTATTTTGTCCAAATTCTTGATGTTGCTATGGAGAGAGAGATGCCAAAGGACTGAGGATAACAGTCCACTGGGCCAATCTTGCTCACCTCCCTGGATGTTGCTCTGCCAGTGCAGGGGAAGTGTTGATGCTGAAGACTGGACTATCTCCTGCCAATACAACCAGACCAGCTCCTATATCTAAGGGACTAGTATGAATGGAAGAGTGGGAAACAAAAGTTAACAAGAGGCAACTGACCCAGAGCCCAGTTTAATCACTTCAGGTAAATTTCCCAGCGAGGGAAGAATGCAAACTACAGGCAGAGTTTCTCCCAGTCACAGGACAAAAAAGAGCTATATTCTGGCACTCAGGAAACTGGTTCTCATCACTGACGTGACATTGATGGAAATATTGTGACCTCCTCTGTCCTCCTGTCAGAAGAGGATGTTACTGCTTTGGAAAAGACAAAAGGACTTGATCTGATGGTTACACAGTTGTAGCTGTGTCTAAAGGATCAGATGGAAACTTCAGAAGAAAATAGACTCCACAATGTTTTCTAAATCACTAAACAGTGTGGAGATTAATAGCAAACAGTTTATCATTTGAAAGAAAAGATAGAATTTTATAGCCTTCCAGCACTTGGCCAGACTAGCTGGAGAAACAGGGCAGATGGAGAAATACAAGGTCCTTATACAGGAAAGCATATTTTATATAACAAATAACAGTATAAACCCAGCAAATTTGATACCAGTTTTTGAGACCACAGAAGGAGACCGTTATTGCGAACACCATGTGTTCTGAATAATCTCTATGAATAATAATATGACATCAAGAACAAATAACCACTCCTGCCATAAAAAAAAATCCCAAATACCAAACAGCATAAACAAATGGCAAAGTAATCATAATAATTTGCAGCCATGAATTAGAGATGAGAATGCATTTGCTACCCCATAGCTCAGATTTGCTCCCAATGCTGTGATAACTAGTTATGCATCCAGGCTATACCTAGCCAGAAATAAATGTTTTCTTATCTTACAAATGCTTTTGAGAAAAGAAAGTTGAAATTCTGATACTTCACCAACACAAATGTTTTGAAGCACAGCCCAATCTGTTGGCACATTCAGATGCAAGGTGCTCTTCTGTTCCTTCTACATTTAACCAGACATTTCAGTCTGGAATAGAGAAATTATTTCCTAAATAGAAAGCAAGAAAGGAGTAATCATTTCCCTGTACACCCGGTTTCTGGCAATTAGCAATATAGAGACTTCTTGAGGCAGAGGGTGGATCTGAACTAACAACTTTAATATTTCCCAGTGGGCCTAACCTTTACAAATTTATCTAATCCCTTTTTTGATATTTTTGGCCTCCTCCACATTCTGTGGCCAGGAGTACCTCAGTTACTTAAGTGACATTTGAAACTGTACTCTTTCTGATTCAGTTAAATTTGGTTCCTGATCTTTTAAGACAAGAATTCCTCATTCTTTTTCTCTTCAGCTTTCATGGTTATTCTTCTGGAGTCATGTATTTTCTAAAACAGACAGTCTTTCACAGTACATGTGAAATCTGCAGAAGACATTCATACCTCCAGCTGTTATTGGCACTTACCTGAAGTTTTCTAAGTTCTAGATGATTATTTTTCCTTCTTTGTTACTACAAATATAACTTTGAGTGTGCATTACTCAAGATATGGGTACACTATAGCTTTGTGTTCTGGCAAGATTATATTTTCTGTTCTGCTTTCTTTTGTTTCCTAACAATTCAGGTTTGCATTTTTGGCTATCATTGAATGTGGGGATGATGTTCCAGAGGACAGTTCACAGTGAGACCATCGTCCTCATGATATATTTATCCAATGTGCATCATTGCATACTTTAATACTGAATTTCACATATTAGTACAAATTTAAATACCTGAATCTCTTCAGTGAGTAAGAATTTTAAGAACAGACATTAAATACAGTTTCTAATGATAAAATAGCTACTTAAAAATCTAGGTTTTAATAAAGATTTTTGAAAATTTACTTCAATACATATGTCTTGGTCATGTCATGTAACTGACTGTAAAATCAATACTATTTGCGCTTTAGTAGCTCTTTTTTTTTCAAAAGTCTCAAATAGTATTAATAAAACATATAATACAATATTTGACATACATAGGTTGCATTGGAAGTCTGCTGTTCATGGTGGAACAGAATAAAAGTCAAAAAGCAAAACTAGTTTGTTTAGGGCATATTGGAGACTATGTTTGACTCAAAAGACATGGATGATTGCTGTTATAGGCAGTACAAGAGGCTTAACAGAGAAGCCAGTAATACAGTCTAGATCTTTGAGACTAAAGTGTAACAGCAAGTCTGCCCTTGGGCTTATAATAAAATAATTTGGACCCAACACTTCAATTAATCTCATTTCTTTATCTCCTCATAATTAATCTTCTTACATGTCCAGTCTCTCAACTTTACTAGTCTGAAAACCAGTGTCCCCTCAAATTACATTTCTGTAATATTTCTGTCCCTAGAGCTATTGACAGAAGAGAGTGAGGAAGAATACTCCATACTCTATTTGGAGGAAGTTACCTGCCTTCAAATGTCTCCAAAAGGATATTTTCTTGGTATCAGAATCTCAGACCATTCAAATGGTCTGAATGCATTGCCTTGAAAAGATGAAGAACAATTACACTTAGATAGTTTGGCTTAACTCAGAATTTTTTCAACAGAGTGATAATTTAATAAAGCTTCTGATTTTCATTATTTAAAAACAAACAGTCTTCTCAGGACTTGTAACAATACATTATATTTTTGCTTTTCTGTCTTTCAAATCTCAGCAATCATAAAGAAGGGGCAATGAAACATAAGAATGTTTGTATCTATTAAAGTTATGCAGATAGCAGTAAATCAAATGGGACTTTGTGAAAAGCTACTTTTTACAAATTCTAAAAACATTGGCAACATGTTTTCTTGGTTTTGTAGTATCAGAAATTTTCTCAGCACAAGGAGGACTTTGTCTGCACATTTTCTATCTGCACAGACTTCCCAGACACTGTTGTTCATCTTAAAAAGACACTGTTAAATCTGATCTACAAGTATGAGCAATTATCTATTGAGTTTTGAGACCAGGAAGGAGAGTCTAAAATTCCCAAATATAATGAAAAATTATTCCTCATTTTAGCATAAAAAATAAATCAGCATTTAATCCTGAGTTCTACAGAGTTTGTGTTCATAATCACAATTCCTAAAGAGCAAGTAACTCCAAAATTACTCCAGAACTTTTTTCTCAACAATACAATGACCTTTTGGGAACATCATCTGACTTTCATGACCATGCAGATGAATTTTACTTTGTGAGCACTGTTGTTAGTGTATCTTTCCCCTCTTCCAATTCTTTCTGCAGAACATAGGAATAACAACCTAAGCCCTAGGTCAGCTGCCCACCTAATATAGTATCTGTCAAAGGGCAGTCAAATGATGAATTCTTTTAAACCCATATGCAAGCAAAACAAAAGGTTTAAAATAGTGGTATTGTAGAAGGCTGGGTTTTAAGGGACTTCTTCAACACTAGTTTGTGTCAGCAACTTGTGTGCAGTAAACCCTTGGCATATTTTTCTTCCATATATTTTTCTGGATTCTTCCTGGTCCTGGTTTATCAGTAAAGTATTTCTGATCAATAGTAATAAAACATTGCTATGCATCTCCTTTTCCTGATTGACTATGAGCAGGTTCAACAATACAAATCTCACTTATTTTCTATAACAGCATATAAAATATCCCTATTAGGAAAATTAAGAATTTCTCTGTACCTTTTGCTCCTTCATTTCATTAATTGTAAACTCAAAATCAAATCTTTTTGTACACCATGGCATCTTTTTTTTCCCCTTTTGGAGTGAATTACAAAATGAAGTATGTTTTCCAGATTAGATCAAGACCTTTTTCCTTTCTTTCCTTTTCTCACCTCTTTTAATCCATTAGATGAGCGCACATGTGAAATAATCAAAATACAACTCAGACAGGCTTTCGGGGTTCATCTCCATACAGTTTGACTCAGGTTTTAAAACCATTGTGAGTGTCAAAAGGGATTCCAA
>VWZN01021049.1:440739-456800 GCA_013396955.1 Regulus satrapa | reverse complement strand
AAAATGCTATTCTGATTAATGTTGGTTTAATGTTGATTTTCAGTTACCCTATTTATCTTCCTGGAAATTTTGAAAGAAAAAGCAATAGACAAAAGTACAAAACCACCATTTTTACAATCTTCAGGATGAATGGTTTCAAAATTTGCTAAATCCAAAAAAAAAAAGGTCTTCCTACATCTTAATCTTCACAATAGTCACTTTTTGCTTTATTAAACATGCTTCAGGGAAAAAAAAAAAAAAAAAAAAAAAAAAAAAAAAAAAAAAAACGCCAACCTGTCTAGATATTGTTGTGATTAGCCAGATGTTAANGATATTCTAGGGCACAGAAAAAGTAAAAGTATTATCTATTTCCTTTCAGCATTCAGTCACGATGAATTCAATATTTATCATGCAAGTATCTAAGCAGCATTATTTATGATTCATCTTGCCATGCATCTAAAAAGTGCCATAAACTTATAAGCAGTGGAATGCTTATGTTCTTAACATTCTTATGGCTTAATCTGTATCTCAAGGTAGAAAACTGAGATGAAGATGGATTGACAATCAAAATATATGTGTGCCTGCCAATATTAAATTAAGATAAAACTGTTATCATTAAGAATCACAGTCTATAAACCTACATCTTGGACAGAAAAAATAGCTGCTTGACAAAAGCACAGAAATGTAGTCAAACCTAAATTAAACTCTGTGATACTGCTCTCATCTGGAAAAACCTTCTCCTTCCTATATGGGAGCAGATGACTATTGCTTGGTGCTCTGCACTCACAGCTCATTTTGAAAATGCTGAAAGCTTGGTCGTAAGACTATAAAGTTTCTAGATCAAAAGAAGAAAATTATTCATGGACAAAGAACCTCAGGTGGAAAGAGAGCAGATGGAAATCTGGGAATTATGTGGCTGTGATTGAGCAAGGACACATTGAAATCTCCTTGCCAAAGGAAGGTAGCTTTTGCTTTTCTTTCTTTCATGGAAGCAATGGCAGAAATGAATCTTGGCATTTTCTGGTGGGCTTTATTTGCAGTGGAAGTCTCTGTGTCTCTTGTGTGTTACCACAGGCTCCCTTTACAATCAAAAAAGACAGGCACTTTCAAGGGGCACTGTTTCTGACCTATTTTAGATGTCTATTTTAGTTTGAGATGAATCACACTACAGAGGTGGGAGGCAGTAAAGACAGAAATGCCTACACTCTGGATATCTGAAGTTAGGTGCAGTGAATCGTACCCTGGGAGCCTGAACTGAATGTTAAACAAGTTATCATACATGACAAGAAGATAATATAATCAATGACAAACCCCCCACCACTGATTAGTACAGCTGAGGGAAAATTACTATCAGAAATAATTATGTGAAGCAAAACCAAAACCACACAAACCCTGAAAATGGCTTTTCCTACTTTCCTGAAACAAATTACATGAAAAGCAACATCTGCAGTGACAAATTCACAGTCACATCTAGATTAAGGCTGCTGCTATAATCACAGGGAAGATTAACATCTCAGACTAACATACAAAAGATTATGGAGCATGGCAAAATTAACTGCAAAATTATTTATATTTTAATAAATTATATAATGTGACACAAGCAGGTTAAATCACATCTACAAGGTTTAATAATAAAACTACCTCAGGTCAGGTAGTTTCTATTTCTTAGTAATATATTTGTACTTATTTCTCATTCTCCACGGCAGGGACATGTTTCTTATGAACATTAAACAGATATTACAGACATTTTTTTACAAATCAAAGCTCAGAATTTCTTTAGAACTTCACAGAATTTCATAAATTTCATGCAGGAGCTTTACATTTTGATTAGTGTCAAGTAGTGGTGATATTAATTAGTATGTTCCTAAAGTGGCACAGAAGATCTTAAAAAAACCTGCAGAACACTATATATTGAACTTAAAATGTATACAAAATATATGCACCTGTGGTAAATGTAATAGTAAAACCATAATATTTGTCATGTGTATAAAAATCTCCTAATATTAGTGAATTCAGAATTTTATTTTGAAGAAAAGAAATAGTACCAAAAAATACCCAACTACAGGTTGAACCTGTATCTTCCATATAAAAGTTTAACCCTGTCCTGAGTCTGATGTAGGTCATAATCTCAGCAATACCTTATGGGAAAGATGGCCACAGGAAAAATTATACATAATCTTTCCTCTTCACCCACTGACCTCTCTTCTCTAGATACATTTTTAGTGTAGCTCATTTACAAAAGTTACATTTTACATAAGTATATCCTGGTTTCTTTCATCTTTAAGTAAGCACTGCTGATCCTGACAGCCTCTCTTCACTTAAAAACTCCTTCTTAGCCCTGACCATATTCACTATCTTTGTCTACATCTCCAGATAGTAGTTTACCATGATGGAATATATCTTGTTCATTCTCTGCACAGCCAGATGGAAATCAAAAGGAAACATTTTAATCTTACTCCTACTCTTGTCCATTTACCAAGACTCCAAACCTTCTAGCTGGTGCATGGAAAGCAGCACTGAAATTGCAGTTAAGTGTGGTTTCCTAAGATTGAACAGCATTGCACCTCAGAATAAACAGGTGGCATTTAAACTAAATTAGACTAGCACAAATACAATTCTAACTCAAAGACTTCATACACTGACCAAGAAAGATATTTTATTAAATGGCAGAATGGTTTTTAATATTTGCACAGTCTGTTTAAGTGAAATGATTAAGATGACCAGGGACGTGGTTTGACAGACAAGCAAGATGGAACAGTCGGGAAAATAAATCACAGATGAGTCAACAATTAAAATAAAACTTGTGATTTTATTTTTAAAAAATTTCTGATGACTCATTCACAATTATCTCCCCATAAGCTTCCAGTATATACACTCCACCTCATGATAACTGAACAGATGAACTTGGTTTATGTGCAATTACCAAGTTAACCAAGATCTTTTATTGCTTCATGTGTCTTTGAACAGTTCACATATTAAAATAACCAGTGAACTCTTAATTTACTTTAAAAGAACCTTTAAAAATTCTTTCTAATTTCTGAAATTCTATTTTTGCAATTAATGCATCTGAAAGATAATATAGTAAAAGGTTATTAGAGTATAAAATGTTCATTTTGCAACATGGAGTGCTATATTTAAATTTAAAATTACATATTTGGTCAAGTTCCATGGTTAAAAAACATCATGAGGGCTAAAAATCGGCTTTTATATTACCAGAAACTTAAAACACACACAGATCCCTTTTCTAGATACCCTTTAAAATAACTCTTTATTCAGTTCAGTTGTTTATTGCTTCCGTTTAGACAAAGATCATCCTCCCAAGAAATCCCATCCCAAACACTACTGCATTTCACTGTTGCTGCCCTTTTCTAGAGCTGCAATTAATGGAGCAAGAAAGAGGCAGGCATAATGTGTCAAAGCTAAACCAGAAGAGGTAACAGAGCTGGCATGGAGGCTGTGACACCATTAGAGGGAAATGGAAAGCTATATTTATAGGAGTAAACTAAATGTGCTTGGGAAAGTTCCCAGTTGTTGCGGCCAACTGGCACAGCAGAGTACACAAATATGTTAGTCAACACTGAAGTGTCCAAAGAGCCTGCATGCAAAATGCTTATTGGGAATGGTCCCTGCAACAGTCCTATTCCCACACCATAATTAGCAATTGCCTGGAAAAAGTATAAATTAGTATGAAGGAAAAGTGTGCCAGAGTCTGGGCCAACAGATTACTACCACAGATGATTGTGTTTGACCATCCAAGAACATTTCCCAGTACTATTTGATTTACTTGCATATAAACATGCAAAGCCTTTCCAGAAGGTTTAAAGCTATGGAACACAGTAAAAGATTTTATGCATTTCCAGTCTTGCTGTTGAAAATCATTGGCGTTTAGGGAAATTAGAGATAGGATATGAATGATCAATACCAACCAACTACTTCAAAAATTTCAGTCAAGAAAAATCAGACTGGATGCAGTGTCATAGTTGCATTTTTGGCTGAAGAATTGTATTTGGCAAAAGCATGCTGATTGGTACCTTGGATAATGGTTACTTTTCATTTCACTCAGTTATCCCTGTTGAGGTTGAAAGTCACTACCTTTTGTCCTACAGCCTGAGGGAAGAAGCTGACCCCCTTCTGGCTACAATCTCCTTTCAGATGGTTGGAGAGAGGGATAAGGTCACTCCTGAGCCAGGCTAAACCACTCCAGCTCCCTCAGCCTTTTTTCATAAGTCTTGTGCTTCAGACCCTTCACCAGCTCTGTCATAATCCTCTCAACACACTCAGCACCTCAATGTCATTTTTCTAGTGAGGAGCCCAAACCTGAATGCAGAATTCATGGTGCAGCTTCTCCAGTGTTGGGTACAGGGGGATGAACTTTCCTTGTCCTGCTGGTCACACTATTACTGATCCAGTCCAGGATGCCCTTGGTTTTCTTGGCCACTTGGGTGCACACTGGCTCATGTTCAGCTGCTGACAACCAGCACTCCCATGTTCTTTTCCACCACGCTATTTTCCAGCTACTCTGCACCAAGCCTGCAGCACTGCCTGGGGTTGCTGTGACCCAAGAGCAGGACCCAGCACTTGGCTTTGTTGAAACTCATGCAACTGGCTTTGACACATTGATACAGACTGTCCATGTTTTCATTCTATTCTATTCTATTCTATTCTATTCTATTCTATTCTATTCTATTCTATTCTATTCTATTCTATTCATTAAAACTGTGCGGTGTGGCTGTGCTTCTTATCTTATGGAAATAGAAATATGTAGTTGCACAGCACTTCTGGCTTGGCTTGTTTTTTTGATTTTCCAGGTCAGGTCATCATGAAAAAAATTCTAGATTAATGTATTATGAGATTTATTTTCTAAAACATACTATAATTAACTACTCTGGATTATGACACTCTTTGTGACCTGAAATCTTTTGTCCTGAAAGGGTTTTTAAATTTTTGACATTCTGATATTGCTCTTCAAATAAGAAAGTACTGAATTATTAGGATTTGGCCTTATAAATAACTCAGTCTTCCTAACACTCATGCAGAAAAATCTGCATTTCTCTTATTGCAATTGCATCCCAGTGATTGACTCTCTTTTCTTCTGTGAAACTTGAGATGAGGTTGTTTTATGCCTTTATTGTATATCATAATTCAGACTGACATGGGCAAAATGTGGCCAAAACTACTAATGTTACAACCAGTGTGATATTACATGACTAAAGAAATGTTGTAATTCTTATTGGCATCCTGGACAACTGCAAACTTTAGATGGTCTCAAGTGTTAAGAATGGAGACCATGTGCCAAGACCAGCTCTTGATTGTCTATTAAGGTTTACATTTATGACTTGATCAAAAAATGCAAGTAGTTTATAGGAGAGGCAGCACGGCATGCTCCAGAGAAGCATCCAACTGCTATAAACAGAATGCAGGATTTTTCTCATTCTACTCCCTTGCCACACTCCAGTATCTTAACAGTCATAACTAGTGGCAAAGCAGAGTTCAAAAGACAACTACTGTCAGGAAATGTTCCTGATGTAATCACTAAAATAGAGATCATATTCAATATTGCAGACAGAAGTACTGCATAAAACTGTAGGTGCCTCTACTTGAAAAAATTGAGGTTTTATAAACTTGATTTCTTCTTTTCAGTCTTCTTGTTTCCCTAATTATTTCACCCTTCAGCAATATGCAGCTACAAGCAGCTGACTCTGGAGAAAAAATTTTTAATTAAAAGCTGTTTCTCCCTGTTTTTGTTTCAGTTAATGATTGCCAGGAGGTGCTGCTAACCACAGGCCCTTTTCAATCCATTCTGAGCATACTCACCTTCCACAGAAAATATGGGTGCTCAGCATTTGTGGTAAGCAGGAGGACATGGATATTTCTCTGGCAGCTGAGCTGTGTTAAGTAAAAAGTCTCCACTGATAAGTCTTTATTTTTTAATTGGTTTTTCATTAAAAGAAATTACTTCCAGTAGTGAATAAAATTGCCTTTAAAATTGAAAAGTACAGAATGGAAATTATTCTATCAGTTTTAAGAGTAAATAACTTTTGACAGAATGTTCATAATTTAACAATTTTCAACGTTTCCTAGATCAAGTCTTAAAGCTGTAATATTTCTACTTTCATGATAATTTACTTCATGATTGATTGGGGAATTATTACCTAAGCTTGGGCTAGGATCATGTGGCTAAATTCAGAGAATGAAATGTTTTTGCTCATTAATTCCTTTAAGGAAAGAGTGATTAATTATAATGCTTATTAAATGCTGCTGTCAAAACTACACCAGACCTTTTCTATCAGAACAGTTAATGTAAATGTTTGTATTCTATGGATTTGGTAGGCTCAGCAACAAATGTGTTTCAGGTTAGGCATTGATAAACAAGGGGTTTATCCTGTTTATTGGCTTGTTTCTCTTTATATTGGCTTCTTCAGAAATTTGGTAAGCTAGTTTTACAGAAACTATTAAGAAAATGTTGCTTTCATTAAAGTCTAGTTGGCTCAGACCTTTAGATGTTTTGTAGTGAAGATAGTGGAACACAGGAGTTGGTCTAAGGCTATTCAGACATATTCCTACCAACAGAAAAGTCCAAAATAGTACAATTTTTTTTCAGTCCTTTTTGCTCTATTGACTGTGTTGCATCAGCTCTGGAAACATACACAGAGAGGAGAAAGTACTTTTACTCCTTCCCTCCAGATGGTACAGAAAACACCACTGACCTGAAACATACCCTGAAACAAACATACACACTAGGAACACTGCAACTTTGAAATGCATCCCCTGAAAAATTACAATAAGCAACTAGGCTAGTTCAACCAAATGTTATGCTATATAAGTAGGTTCCAAAACTGTTACAATGCAAAGGCTGCCTGGTGGAACAGTGGTTCTGCTGACAGAATATTTACTGCAGAGATATTGCAAAGATGATGAAGCGGAAAAATAGCTTAGATTGGAAGATAATGAACTTTCCCCCTGAAACTAGGCTACATAAATAAAAGGATGAGGTATCAACAGTGGACCACTTACATGACTGCCATCATAAAAGACTTAGTCTACCATCTAAGTGAGGACTTAACCCTCTTGAATTGGATTTTCCCTGTAATTCAGCAAACAAGCATCTTATGTACATGTAAGTGTTCAAAAGAATTGTCTAGTACAATAAATACAAGAGAAGCTTTATATTTTTCTATTTCAGCTATTTAAAAGCCGGAGCTAGTCTTTTTCTATGCTATCTAATCAGCAAAAGGAGGATTCTGTGAGCAGTACATGAGCACAACAGCGCTGTGTGAAGTGAAAAAGGTTCATGGCAAAACCCAGAATACCTTTTGACTTCCTACTGCTGAACGATTACATAACTGGAAGAAACTTACAAACATTGAAATATTACTTTATCCATTGTGCCTTGCACTGGGTTCCTGTCAATTAAAACGTTTTAAAAATTAGCCTTCTATAATGATTATAAAGTACTAGAAAAAACAAAGTTTTATTGTCAGAAATATGAGGGTGTTTCCTCAGGAAAACAGGAAAACAAAGCCAAAACCAAGTAAATAGGAAGATACTTCAAAGGAATTTATCTTATGCGAAAGATGTATTATTCTCACTGAATTGTGGTTGTTTCTAAAGCAAACCAAATTATCCCCATATGACTTGAAACTGCAAATACAAAGAAGACAAATGTGGGTATCAAACTATTCATGCCAAAATAATTTGTGAATCATCCTACCAAAGGTCGTATCAGAGTTGCATATTGGCTTTTAAATAGAGGCTTTAGAAAAATGCTCAGGAAAGCCACTCACATACTTACAAAGAAGAAAAAACACCCAACCTCTATGGTTAAAGAAATTCAACAGCAATATTTATTAACTTACAGGTAACTTATCTCAGAAAGCACAGGTTCAATTCCACACTAATTTCTGCCCAGTATCATGGTTCTCCACATACAGTAAACAGCCAAAGCACGCTGTGTATCTGAGCTTAGAAACTGGCCCCTCAGTCACTAAGAAGGCTTTCCTTTAAGCATATCCATATCCTATTTAAAACGTAAGGGGCCACTTTCTAATCTCTACCAAGCAGTGACTGCACACCTACAAACATTCAGCAGCGCATGGAAACCTGATGGTTTCCCAGAGGTACAGTGATATATGTCATAAAATCAGCAAGCACTCAGGCACTAAATCTTTAGAGAACAGCCAAGCTGACAGAGATGCTTTAGAGGCCTATTTTCATTTTAATGGACACGGATGGGAAGATTTATGCACACAGCTCACTCTATTCCTAGCAAGAGCCACTTGTCAAATGACACAAGAAGAACACGCATCCTCCCTCCCAGTGAACAGTGACGCCTGCTGCCCGCGCCGCCCCCATGGCACCACCGAGGCTGCCCTCCAGCCGCAGGGGAAAAGGGACAGCTGGAGACAGACGGGAATTCCGGGGAGACGACGTTTCGCTGGAACAAGGACAATGCTGGAGAAATTATGTCTGCCAGGGCTTCCCCCCGGCTGCCGTTCTGGCGCACAGGAGTTGCTTCTGGGGAAAGAAAGAGAGAGCTCACCCATGAGAGCTGGGTGCTTGCTGTACGATGCAGATTGCTCGATCCATGACTGGCGGTGCAGATCTAAGAAAACCAGGACGGAGTTTGGAATCTGTCGGCCTGAGTTGCTGTCATCAGCATGTCTGCTTTATGCTACCCCCCTCCCCAAACTATTAAAACTATTGAATATTAATTTTTAAATTAAGATTATTGAATTATTAAAGTTTTATTTTGGCCAATGGTCCACTGCTGTTTCATTATTACTTTAACTCAGAGGCAATAAATATAAACTACATAGAAAATCAAACTTTTCTGTAAGCTGTATCTTTATTTCTTCCTCAGAAAAGACATAACAAAGTCTAGCTAATTCACATATATAGTCCTTCTATAGCTAATGCAAACAGATGTAATTTTAGAAATCCTTTGTGTTATGTATTACTTAAAGTTAGTGATAAACGGTTGTAATGGCAGCTGAAAGCAATTACAGAGGAATTAAATCAAGGGTCCTTTGAAGTGTTATTATGGCTGTTAAAAAAATTTTAAAAATTTATTGCCTCAAGAGAAAAGGCAGCAAGGTAAACTGTTACCTATTTTTAATATATGCATAAAATATTTCATCTGGAAAAATATGAGACATAATTTTGGACAACTGTTTTTTTGCTTTATGCAATTTTTAAAGTTCAGCTAAAAGGCCAGGCATAAACTTATGAAAAGTCTCTAGACTTCCAGTCTTGCAAAAATATTTGCACTTTAACAGCTTTTAGGTAAAAGTTTAAGATGAGGCTTCAAAATCAATGATAAATAGGAATACCAAGTACTTCCCATGAAACTTTTTCAATTTGTTTTTAGACTACTGATCTCATTAAAATAGCAAATATATAGTCTTACTGAACTGAACTTTAAAGCTCACAAGTGGGACAAGTATTCATATCCCTTGTGAAAAAATTTGTACAGAACTGTGTGTCCTTCTGTTTCAGGCAGGAACTGTACAAAAGACATAGTAACATCTGTTCTCTAGGGGTATTATTGTGTACATGACATTTATAACAACACTGCAGTGGAGTCCAATGAGGCTGAAATTGTATCTGAATTGTCACTGTATTAGGAGCATAGGAGTAGGTTTTAAACCTTTCTAGCTCTTTAGGAGCTGACTCTAGGAAAAGTCAGCACTAACATTTTCTCTTGAATTTATTAACATGAAATTCATCAATATAGAGTATAAAAATATGCAAATTCTGCCATTTGTTACCAGCATTCTTGATTCATGACATACAAAATTATGCACTGGTGATCTGGGAGAACATGTTTTCTTCTTCTCTACAAGTAGGTGGCAAAACAGAAAGCAAAGAAAGCGCATGACAAGGAAAGAAAACTCTGGTGGGAGTCACCTCTTCTCTTGAGTCATGGGCTCACACAGAGCCCCAGCAGCTCAGCACAGGCAGGGGGGATCTGTCACACACCCCACCAAGCCAAGCGGAATTGAGAAACCTGCAGCAACCAAACAGAAACCCCAAAGACCCCAGTCAAGAATGATTAAAAACATTTGGAAGAATAGGATCTCTGAAACTGCGGGATTTCACGTGCAGAGTTTCTCTATAAAACACTTCTTTCTGACAATTCTGTGTCAGAAACAATCAGCTTATGCATAACACCTGTATAGATGTGTTGTATTCTACACATATGCTCAACCTCTCAAATGCCACCCGCAAACAGCCTGCCTGCAGGAGTGGAATCAAGGGAAAGGACTTGTGGGCATGACTGAAAAGCTAATGGATCTCAGAAATAACAGTGATTAAAAAAATAAAAAAAATTAAAAACTGGACAAAAATTGCTCTATATCAAAGTAACTCAGGTAAACTGAAGACTATTGACTCAAGGTTGTAAGAAGTAGAAGCAATAGGCAGCAGCACCAGTGACCGTGCTTCCAGGGCTGTGACAAATCTACAGAAATTTATCAAAGATAACCCACAGTAAGGAGGGAAATTGTGCTTTCTTGGCCACTCAAAGACTATGACTTAAATTTAAGTAGCTGATGGCTGCATTATTTTGGTTCATCTGCTAACAGACAATACCTTAACCTCAGTATACCATGATGGAAAGCTTTATCCAGCTTTCGGCAAGGAAACGCTTCCTTATGAACATTTGCAAGATTAGGTGCTTCATGCAGAATGTTTAAACACAGCTTTCCTGTCAGCTTGCATGCTTTTCAATCTCTTTGGTTGAGTATCAATCCTGACATTACATAATACAGGGCCATATTCTTAAAATAATTTTGATACACATAATAAAAGGTAACAACAACTCCTGGTAAGAATACACATCCCATAGCCTTTTACAATTTTGAATAACTCTACAAAGACAGGATCATTAAAGAAACTAGAATTTTTTATATATGGAGAAGAAGAGGAACAAGAAGATTCAGGGGGATTTTCTTATGATTTAATTTTGAAGTATTTGCTGTGCAGATTAAAATCTGATTATGCTGTATCTGCAGTATATATAAAAAGAGAAAACACAATTACAAAAAAAAAAAAAACCCAAAAAAACTTCAAGCAGTGTTCTAAATAAGAAATAATTAAACATGGAAGGAAAAGCCCTCAGACAAAACAAACATAAAATTACACCACCTTCCTTACAAATCCAGCAAAGCTGTGGCTCTTAGATTCCAGGCAGATGTATTACTATGTGTGATTTCAGAAGGAGGCACTTATCACACATACAAAAAGAGGAAAAGCTGTTCCTAACTCTAAGAAACTTTTCACACATCTTAAACATGAACAGACGTTGACTAAAGGCAATGACTTTCTCAAACTAGACAAAGTGGTATGTATATTCATTTATAGTATTCTGCCTTTTTCACAAACAGATTCACTGTCACATGATACAATTTATAGGCTTCAATATTAGCTCAAGCTACTAATCAAAATTATTTGCATTGCTGCACTGGATTATGATTTCTAGTGGCTGAGATCAAAATGCATCTTTTTTTCTGTCAAAAAAGAGGTGACCCAAACCAAGAGTAGGCACCTCTCACCTAATACCTGAGCTGCTGCAAGCATTTGTTTCTGAACATCATCTGATAGTTTTTTGAGCAACATAAGAGAGAAAACATAAGAGAAGAAAATGTTTCCCAAAACTCCAAAGCGGCAGCACCTAAATAGGGCAAGGCAACAAATTCAAATTTCATTAGAATAGTCATTCAACGCCACAGAATTCAGAATATGCACAGCCTATTTCTGTGAATTTTCACTTCCAGCACTTGGTAAGTTTCAAGTTAAAGAATGGTCATTTACCTTCATACAAAGAAAATGTAACATTGTGAGATAAAGTGGTTTTGTTTTGTTTTGTTTTTTTTTAACCTGGAAAAACCCCAGAGCTTTCCCAAATGCTAATTTCTACCTTTACTTTCAAGTTTTAAAACAGAACAATACCCCTGCAAATAAAGTGCCACCAACAAAGAGGTGATTTTTATTGTAAATGGATAATCAATCCATCCTTCAATATTTCTTGTGTTTTCTGTTCTAAAACTCAGCATGGCTAAAAGTCATAGCAGACAGTTAGATGTCCAGTCTTCTCTTCTTGGGAGCACTCGTATTTTTCTGTGCCATTTGGTCAAAAGGACTCCCTTACTGATCCTTCAGATGAGAGTGTAATATACAGTGTGCACTTACTTTGATCTGCATTCAGTGGAGCTAAAACGTTAGGACTTTAATATATGCTTTTAGCCTAAATACACAGACATCAGCAGAGCACAGACAACATACACTGACTAGCATAGAAGCAAAGGTACCACTGTGGTCTGTCTTGTGAGCCTACCCTCAGTGACAGGAAAAACAAGCTATTTTCTACAAAGAAAACTACAGTGTGGAGTGTTTCAGGAAGCCATCAGAAACAATCTGACTCCTTCAAAAGCCTAAAGGGAACCTATCAGGGAATTTATTTTTTTTTTAAAGAGTGATTCACATATCAAAGCATGTGTGTTCAGTCTGATTCATCGCTTACCTTAAACACACACCATTTGACATGAAATAACAGTGACAACCAATGGCTATATAGGATGGCTGGGACTATATAATAAGGATATAGAGTTTATTGTCATGGTTATGAAGTTCACTCTGGTAATACAAAGCATTTCTAAGTACTTTGGTAAATCATTAAGCTATCAATTTTGAACTACATTTACACCAAAAAACCCCAGTTATTGCAAAGTGTTATATGTTGGAAAGTAAATAAAATTTTAAATCTCTTCACTTACTCATTGAATTCAATCACTTATTCATTCAATCAATCAATTCAAAAAACTTTGGAAATTATTCTGAACATATATACCTACATAACTGAAAATATTGATCTGTATTATATATATATTTATGTATGCACATATACATATATATAAAATGTTAAAATAGTATCAGTGCAACCAAATGTTTGTCATAGGGCAATCTATCCTGCTGTTAAGGCAAAATAAATCCTTTATTTAGTTTTTTTAAGCAAGAAGCATTTTTGCACCTATGCAAAGGTTTTATTTTGGACATACTAAATGCTCAAAATCAGTGTGATGCAGCTGCCTGATGGATGATGATACTCCTGCTGGGACAGTTGTGCATTCTTGATCACGGACATGTAAAACCAGGCCTGATTTCAACAGCTACTCTATATTGTTCAGAGCCATAGCAACTACACTGAAGGGGGTGAGCACGCCACATGCACATGAAAATGAAGCATAGTAAAGTAAATGAATTTTTAGTACTGATTTATTTTGATTTAATGTAAACAAGTGATACACTGAGTAAATGGATCCGTTCACATAAATTTATGACCTCATTTCCATTTAATGAAGCAGTTCTATCTGACATTTTTATGACTTAAGTTTGACATTCATGGCTTAATGACTTTGAAAACAAAGCATGAAACAGAGACAGTACAGAAAGATACACACAAATATCAAATATAACAGAAGGTCTACAAAAACTGCAGTTCCTCTGCATCATAGTAACAACTAGTATAGAAGTGACTGCTGTACAACAAATGCACTATGGGCTTAAATCCAGGCTGTAATAGCTCTCTCTAATGTAAAGGACAGTTCTGTGTCTTCCATTTAAAAGCCATGACTTTGGTCTAGAGAACAATTATATGAAATTCTATAGTTAAAATTAAAATCTCAAACAGTTTCTGCAGGAATCATAAACCTCAGATATTAGCCTCAAATCTAGTTTATTCACTTTTTAATTCTGGAGTATGTATAGAAGTATCACCTTACTTAATCTTATCATTTATTTACTTCAATAAGAACTGAAATTAATTAATTAATTTTATGCCCCTAAATCAGTTGTGCATTAATTCTTATCATATTACAAAAGGAATACGTTACCTTACNCTTTTCTTTCTTATTTATTTAATTCTCAGTGTTAAAACTGTAGAGACTACAACTGCTGAAATATGCAGTGTCCAAGCTGAACTGTAAAGCTTTCAACAGGATTTTGTCTGTTCTGCTCAATGGAACACATACCTCCACAAGATGGTGCTCTTTCTTAAAAAATCCAATTTTATTTTGCCTAACGAGAAAATGCCAAGAAACTGTAAAGGTACAGCTCCATTTTATCTGGGCAAATATTTTCAACAGTACAATGACAAAGCCTGCATAATTAAACGTTTTGAATAGTAAACAATTAAAAAAACAACAAACAAACAAACAAACAAAAAAAAAAAACAAAAAAAAAAACACTCCAAGGGAACCAATTTGCTTGGGAAGAGTGATTTAAACACTGTAGTCTCTGGCCAGTGACCTCCTGCAAGTCCAGTTTGAGGTCACATAAAAGGTGTTTTGTGCCTTGTTTCCCATGATGTTCACCATGACAAAGTTCTGGGAAGCCAAGGGAACTCGACAGCAGTTCTGCAGCAGTGGGAGTGGGTGTCAGGGTGCTGGATGTGTGGAGCTGCTTGCCTGCCCCATGAGGAGACATGGCCCCAGAGCTCTGGCATGTTCTGGGGAGCTTCACCCCACTAGCTAGTTCATGAGCTACAAGGCTGCAGAACTGTGTGATGGAAACAGAACTCCTGGTTTCAGAGTGCCAGACTGGGTGTGGGAAGCCTGGAGTTAACTTCCTATGTTCTCTTTCAATCCATCACTGATGAGCTGGCTCAGATGGGCTCCAGACAGATTTAGACACATTCTTCAAGTCTGTAACAGCTGCGATTTGCTCCATGTAAAACCTTCACTGACAGCAATAGGGTCATTCCCAGAGTTCAGGAACTCTACCGGGTAAGCAGAATTGTCAAACCCAGGTTTTTCATCTCTCTTCATTTTGTTTCCTCACTTGGGAAATATAAGATGATTACATGTCAGAACCCTGTGGGAACGAGGTTAGCAAAAATCCAATAATGTTGTGTGTTACTCATAGGGACAGATAAATAACAAAAACACATATAGTAAAGTAAAATATTAATAGATTGCTAATGATCTGCTTTTGATGAAAAGGACAGGCTTTGGTGGGAATTGTGCAAATATGTCTGAAACCTAAACCTCTGGTGCAATGAGGGATATGTCATATTTATTGATCTCAGACCATTTTTTGTAACGTCACAAAATTTGCAGATGCGGACATTTGTTTTCCTTGGAAAAAAATTTCAGCTTGTGACTTGAACTGCTCTTAGTCATATGAAAAATTCTTTTATCAACAAATAAAGTTGAACTGTAATTTGTAAAAGATACTGTAGCAATCATATCTTCACAGTGGAAAGCCTTCATTTTGCTAAAGTGCTATGAAAATGCAGGCAAAACAGAAAATAATTTTGTATGACATTGGAATTAGGTACTGGGCAGAATTAAAAGGTCAAAGGCATGGATAAAATAGTGCCTCAGGAATGAGAAGTAGAAGTATTCTAGATAGGTAGTGGGGAAGCTAGAGGGGAGATAAAGGAGATAAGAACGATTGCAGGAGCAATTTCCATTTAAAAGCTTGTCCACTCTTGTCCCTCATGCACCCTCCCCTCATGTCCCTCCACCTTTCCTTACTGACACCCAACTTCTCCCCCTGTGCTGGCATGAAGGGTTCAACACAGGACCATCTCTTTCTCTCAGGGCTTACAAGCAGTTGCTGGGACAGAGATGGGGTATCAGAACTCCAGAGACCAATGCCTTGCCCTTCTAATGCTGCCAAGAATTGCCTACAATTTTCTTCGTAACATCACCAGTTCCAAGAGCAGTGGGAATGTGTGCAGCCTGCTGAAAAAAAAAAGCAATTGCAACTTCTCTTTCTGGGCACAGGCTGAAGAAACAGTTCCCTGGAACCAGATTTGTACCGTTCTTTGTCACCCTCATAAAAAGTAAATTGAATGTAATTCATTTGCCTACCCGAGCTAAGCAATTAAGAGCCAAAATAAAACAGAGGAAAGCCTCTTTCTATGGCTTTTGTATTGTGATGGCTGTAACTTGCATGTGCTCACAGAAAATACACAATCTGATCTCTATATCAATGGACCCAGCCTAAGGAGAAACATATATGAAGTTAATTTTGCAGGAAACTGCTCCACGGTGCTCTATCCATTGTGCACACTCTTTTTT